>OY757014.1:144443389-144788740 GCA_963580285.1 Lucinisca nassula
ATAAAAAAGAGAAACGATCAGGAACTGATACAATCAGATTCCTTCGCACAATATCACAAGGGAATGAAAAGTAGAAGTAAAACAAAGATCAGGAATTGATACAATTAACTTACTCCATCCATAAAAGACACCAAAGGGAAAGAAATACAAACATTAAGCGACCAGACCATAATGGAAACCTAAACAAAGGAAGGCCATATGGACAGTTACTTTCCCACAAAATGGCCATATGGCCATCCAAAATTAAAAGACACAAGTGATACACACAGTAAGTAACAAACAACAACATAAATAAATCGCCACAGAAGAGCCGCCTTGGAACGGTCAGTGGAAGATTTCCACTGGGGGGGGGGGGGGGGGGGGCTTAAATCGATTTTACGTGGCCACAATCCTCGCCCTTACTTCCGTCGCGATTTAGACAAATAATTTGTTCAGTCCGCATGAAGGCCTCCTAACTCATCAGTGCAACATCTCCGTGAACACAGAAATCAAAGAACCACAGAGGTGAGACAACGGTGAGGACTCGACAGCAAGAAACCACTGAAATGCTGGAGCAAAAGAAAACCAACAGTTAGACTCCGATGAGCCCGACCAGAGACAGAGCATCAGGCACCAACCAACATTATCGAAACATGGAGTGACGACAGTAACGAAAGCGGACAACAGGTAAACCGAGTCAGAAGCTCTTACCTAAACAGGTCATGACTCAGATTATCCAAACCTAACTAATAAGGAGCAATATACATAATTGGCGAAAGAATCAGAATCACCAACATGACATTAAAGTGGAAGGACAAATGTAACTAAAAATGAACAACCAAAAAGGCGGAAGCATCAGAATAATCAACGCAACAAGAATCAGAACCACCGACACAAAACATAAAGGAACCACAGCAAAAGCACTATAACAATCCCTAAAGATTGTTGTCAATCCATTAGGATTTGGTTAACAAGGGCTAAACATATGGATGTACGGGGAGATGTTTACGGCCTCCGCAACTGCGAAACGAAAAAGTAAACAAAAATGTTTTATTTTGCCATTTTACATTACAAGGACTGCCCCGGCCCATCGGGGCTTAAGAAATAGATTGGCTGCATGATGCTTCCACGCAGAGCTGAAACCGGTCGCACACGAGTACTGGTAAACTGCATAGAGGATCTAAGTCTGCCCAGGCAAAACGGTGCGAGTCGGTCCGTCCATGCTTATAAACCCTATTGGTTTCATTGGGCGACAGGGCTTGAGATGTCATTTCATCGCAATGTCGGGTACAAGTTCCACACAATTGGAAGCAACGTCTCAAACATGTCCTATACAGTGCTGACGGGGATGTTAAACCTCAAATCAAGCAAACAAACAGTACAAGGAACGCTTTTTTGTGCTTCTCTGTAAAGTGAGTCCCTTTATAATAATTGGGTATATTCTTAAGGGGAATTAGAAGACATGGCATATTTTCCGCCATGTTTCAAAGGGATACAACATTCGGGACTTCCTGTTTGCTTTTCTATAAACCTGTTCCCACTGAAAAAGGGGTCCACTCTTAAAGGAAAGAAGTTGCTCCTCAGGAGCAAATTGTTTCCTTTAAGAGTTGATCCCTATTTATATGGGAGACAAAAATACTTTTGCAGGAGTTGCCTCCCTTGGAGCTGTGTCCATTCCCCTTAAAGGGGGAAATCATTTTGGTCCTCATGGTGACGCTGCTCCTACCTTCAAATTATCTGCCTTCATGTAAATAACAGTGCCAGGAAGTCGACTATTTGGCTCAGTGACTAGAGCATTGGACTTCACTAAATCGGCCCGGGTTCGAATCCTGCTGTAGGCAGGGACTTTTTCAGCTTTGCTTTCCTTTGTTACGACTTTCAGGTAGTAAGATTATTCACAGTTTGGGAATATATGAAACTGAAAAGTGTAGTATGCAACTGATTTTTCTCTCTCTTAAGTGATGTTTGTCTGGGTATGGCTATTACAAGCCATGTGGTATGCTGCAATCTTTCATAGCTGTAAAGAGTGCATCTTTCTGGGGGAAATTTGTGATATATGTATTATTTAGGCCGGTTCAAATGAGTACTGCAATATATGATTTTTGTCAGCAAGAATAAGAAAAAAAAATATTGCTTACACTTGCAAACTTATTTTTTTATCCCATTTGGTACTAGAAACCCCAAAACGGGTACTCTGGCAAACAGTGCAGGCCCAGATCAGACGCCACAGAACCTGGCGTCTGATCAGGGCCTCCACTGTTTGCTAAAAGTTCAGTCATTTTCCAAATAAATTTTGATAAAAACACAATCCAATACCCCTAAATTTTGAAATGAACTCCTGCTATATATAAGGAGGAAGATTCCACTTGGTACTAAAAGGGTAATGTATACTACACGGCTCTCTAACGGGCCTCTGACCGGCCCCGATAGCTCAGTTGGTAGAGTGTCCGCTCCGGGGAACGGGAGGTCTCGGGTTCGATCCCGGGCCGCGACATACCAAAGTCGTTAAAAATGGTACTAGCTGCTCCTCGCTTGGCACTCGGATTTACGGGGTAGAACTAGGACTGGTCGATCCAGTGTCAGGATAATGTGACTGGGTGTGGTATCATGTAATGTGTCTGGGACATGATACTTCAGTGAGGCAGCACTATAAACGTGAGCATTGAGCTCCCTGTCGCAACCAGACACCGTCGTGATATGACTGAAAAATTGTTGAAAGCGACGCTAAACCCGATTTCACACACACACACACACACACACACACACACACACACACACACACACACACACACACACACACACACACACACACACACACACACACACACACACACACACACACACACTCTAACGGGCCTCCATGGCCTAGTAGATAAGAACGCTGTCTCTTAATCATTAGATCTCTCACCGCTGTGGGCTCAAGACTGGCTGGGGTCACATGTGAGACGCCAAGTTCTGCAACGGAAGGTCATGTGGTTTTTCTCCGGGTAATCGGGTTTTCGCCCACCTTTGATTAACGATCGGCTCGATATGAGTGAAATATTCTTGAAAGGACAAAAAAAAACCATAACCTAAAAAAGCAACAACAAAACCAACAACAACAACAAAAAACTTGGCATTCAAGGGTACTCATTATTTGAGGGTTCCTGATGAGGCCTAATTAGCAGAAACTAGGTAATTTTTTTCAGAGTTCAATCTTATTAACCGGTACGTAGGCCGGTACTTGTCTCTATCTAGACAATGATATCGTCAGATGAACAGCTATCATTTCAATACACATGTTTATGACATTTTGACCAAACCCCATACGTTCAAGAATGGTGGTGACCAAATTCAAAGATGAAAACGTCCACTTCAGAAACTAGGATATGAACCAGTGCTTCAGCTGAAGTGCACGACCCGCCGGATGCTTTTAGCTTTATGAGTGTTACCATATATGGGTATGGCGGCCATTTTGGTCATGTGACCTGGACCTAAAACGGTGCCCCCAATAAATGCGCCTTATCGTAAGTGCAAAAATATATCTTATACTTTAGTACTGTATTCTGAATCGTTTGCAGGATAAAATGCATTCTCACTTTTCCAATACAAAAGCATATGTGTCAAAGTTTGACCTAGGCACAAAGAAGGTCATGGTCAACCCAGGGTCACAATTTTAGCAATTTATGATGGGCCTACGTCCCAGATGCTATTTATCAAGTTTCGTGAAAATCTGCCCAGTGGTTCTGGAGAAGACTATTTTTGAAGGGTTTTTACCATATATGGTTTGGCGGCCATTTTGGTCATGGGACCTGGACCCCATGAGCAAATTTTGGTTTCCCCCATCCCATAGAGGCTCCATATGAAATTTGACTTCAATCGGCCCAACGGTTTCCGAGGAGAAGCAGTTCGAAAATTTTCACAGTTTTCGCCTCGGCGAGGCTATACTAAATGGAATGTAATATTTCGCAAGTTCATTGGTAAGATCTCATTGATATCTATCAGTATGCCAAAAAATGTTTAAATATTCCAAGCGGTTAAGTCACTATCACCTATTTTCACAAACGGGTTACGGACGGACAGACAGACAGACCATATATGGCTTGGTGGCCATTTTGGTCATGTGACCTGGACCCCATGAGCAAATTTTGGATTTCCCCATCCCATAGAGGCTCCATATGAAATTTGATTTCAATAGGCCCAACGGTTTCCGAGGAGAAGCAGTTCGAAAATTTTCACATTTTTCGATAAGCCCCCGCCCATAGGGGCTTGAAGAAATATATGGGTTGCATGATGCTTCCACGCAGAGCTGAATCTGGCCCGCACACTAGTACTGGTAAACCGCTTAGAGGATCTAAGCCTGTCCAGGAACCGCGGTGCGAGGCGGACCGTCCATGCTAATAAACCCTATTGGTTTCATTGGGCGACAGGGCTTGAGATGTCATTTCATCTCAATGTCGGGTAAAAGTCCCACAAAATTGGAAGCAACGTCTCCAAAATGACCTTTACAGTGTTGACGGGGACGTTAAACCTCAAATCAATAACAATAAAATTCACATTTTTCGCCTCGGCGAGGCTATACTAAATGGAATGTAATATTTCGCAAGTTCATTGGTTAGATCTCATTGATATCTATCAGTACGCCAAAAAATGTTTAAATATTCCAAGCGGTTAAGTCACTATCACCAATTTTAACAAACGGGTTACGGACGGACAAACAGACAGACCATATATGGCTTGGTAGCCATTTTGGTCATGTGACCTGGACCCCATGAGCAAATTTTGGTTTTCCCCATCCCATAGAGGTTCCATATGAAATTTAACTTCAATGGGCCCAACGGTTTCCGAGGAGAAGCAGTTCGAAAATTTTCATATTTTTCGCCTCGGCGAGGCTATACTAAATGGAATGTAATATTTCGCAAGTTCATTGGTTAGATCGCATTGATATCTATCAGTATTCCAAAAATTGTTTTAATATTCCAAGCGGTTAAGTCACTATCACCAATTTTCACAAACGGGTTACGGACGGACAGACAGACTGACAGACTGGCAGAATGACACGGTGATTTTAGGGCACTCTTAGAAAATCAACCGACATCAGTCGGTCGCTTTTTCTGCGGGTCGTGCAATTTGTCCAGTAAAACATTTCATGTCAACTAAATGGTATATTTGCAAACTGTGAAGTTCCAGATCAGGTGCCGCATAACGTGTCGTATGATTAGCTAATACATTGATGGAAAAAAGTATAGTCGTTTTTGGTAAAATTTACAATCACATCGCGAAAACACGATCCCATGCACCCCATTTTTATGTCCCCGGTAGCGATAGCGGGGTCTTATTGTTTTTGTCCTGTCTGTTGTTTGTTTGTTGGTTTGTTTGTACGTGGACAACTTTTACGTTGGTCATAACTTTTGAACCGTTTGAGACAGAGCAATGATATTTGGCATGAAGGTTCCTTGTGACATTCATGCAAAACAAATTGACATGTGATCTTGACCTTTGACCTACTTAAAAGAAAAATATAACATTGGTCATAACTTTTGAACCGCTTGAGATACAGCCTTCATATTTGGCATGTATGTTCCTCGTGACAAAAGCTTTACATTAATGTAATAATTCAATTTGACCTGTGACCTTGATCTTTGACCTACTTAAAATAAAAAAACAACATTTTGGTCATAACTTTTGAACCGTTTGAGATAGAGCCTTTATATTTTGCATGTAGTTTCCTTGTAACAAGAGCTTTACATTCACACAAAATAATGACCTGTGACCTTGACCTTTGACCTACATAAAAGAAAAAGTTAGCATTGGTCATAACTTTCAAACCGTTTCAGATACAGCCTTGATATTTTGCAGGCAGGTTCCTTGTGACAAGAGCTTTACATTCATGCAAAAAATTTGACCTGTGACCTTGACCTTTGACCTTCTGAAAAGAAAACAAAAATGGTCATAACTTTCGAACCTTTTGGGATAGAGCCTTCATATTTGGCATGTAGGTTCCCTGTAATAAGAGCTTTACAGTATTGCAAATCTTGGACCATTACCTTGATCTTTGACCTACTCAAAAGAAAAAAATAAAATTGTTCATAACTTTTGAACCGTTTAAGTTAGCGCCTTCATATTTGGCCTGTAGGTTCCTTGTGACAAGAGCTTTACATTCATGCAAATTTGTTTGACCTGTGTCCTTGAACTATGACCTACTCTAAAGAAAAAATATTATTGTTCATAACTTTCGATCCGTTTAAGATAGAGCCTTCATATTTGGGATGTAAGTTCCTTGTGTCAAGGGCATTCCACTCAAAAATCTTGAACTGTGACCAACTTTAAAAAAAGACCATGCCCACGGACATGTTCGTGTTTCACAAACACATCTTGTTATATAGTAAAACTTGGGTTTTCAGGGTGTATATTATTTTTGTAATTTCTACTCAGAAACAAAGATTGCCGGAATTCATTACGAAAACATCCCTAAACAAATACGTTTCTAAATGTTACCGCCGGAAAATTGAAATATTAAGATGAAAAATTGTGATATTTTTCTTATTTCTGCTCAAAATATGAATTGTGGGCACTCGTTAGAACCGCCTCATCGAGGCGGTTCTAACGAGTACCCACAATCTTTATTTTAGAGCAGAAATAAGAAAATTAAGGGTTACCCCTGTTAATCCCAGATATACTATATAAAAATGGGGTTCAAGGGGATTAAGATTATTTTGGCATGTTTTCGTGATGTCGTTAGACTAACGGTTGCCAACATTCTACGATTTGAACAGAATTATGTAAAATATCAGAATTTTAAATCATAACAATTTCATTTTTTGCGATAAAATTTTCAATATATTTCAATAGGCGTGATTACGTGATGAAGAACAACAAATTGTAAATGGACTATAACTTCGACACTTCTATTAGTCCAATATTGGTTAATATTGACCGCAATTTCATTAAGGATATTGAGAAAAGAAAACATCTTATTTTCTTTGTCCTTTTATTCGTGTCAATGTTTTTATTAGATACATTTCTAGAGTTATCTGTAACAAAATGAATCAAAATGGCATATATACTATATATCTACCATTGGCCATTCAAACATTTTCAGTTTTAGCGCGACGCACGTGGAAAAATACATACAATACTTCATACAAAGTTGTTGGTTAACCATTTAGTATCATGCGACTTACATGTATATAGCCCCCGCCCACCGGGGCTTGTAGAAATAGATGGGCTACATGATGCTTCCATGCAGAGCTAAAACCGACCCGCACACGAGTACTGGTAAACCGCTTTGAGGATCTAAGCCTGCCCAGGCAATGCGATGCGAGTCGGTCCGTCCATGCTTATAAACCCTATTGGTTTCATTGGGCGGCAGGTCTTGAGATGTCATTTCACCTCAATGGCGGGTAAAAGTCCCACAAAATTTGGAAGCAACTTCTCCAAAATGACATACAGTGTTGACGGGGACGTTAAACTTCAAATCAAACAAACAAACTATATCTTGGACACTTCTATTAGTGCCATATTGGTTAATATTGAAGGATATTGAGAAAAGAAAACCTCTTATCTTCTTTGTCCTTTTATTCGTGTCAAAGTTATTATGAGATACGAGGACTGTTCAAATATGAATGCAACTAAGCACATAAAAATGATTCCGTGATAGATTTCGATGAAAAATTTATTTTGTCCCCTCAAAGTATTCCCCTTTAACAGAACTTCCCCTACAAACTTTCAGTCTTCCGATCCAATCATTGAATGTATTTTGGTAGTCTTTTCGAGGTATACTATGAAGGCACTGGAATATTGCAGAACCGAGGTGTTTGCGCTGTACAAATTTTCGACCAGAAAGGTATTTTTCAGCCGCAGGAACAACAACAAAAAAAAATCACACGGGGCAAGGTCAGGGGAATACGGGGGGTGAGGGGGTTCAACAACCTTTTCCTGCTTCAGATAGTCTAACACAATGAACGCCTTGTGCGATGACGCATTGTCATGTAGCAATCTGACATTGGCCAAACCAGTTGCGGGTCTTCGTTCTTTGAAATATTTCTTCAATTTTCAAAGAACTTTATTCTCGTAAAACTTCGCATTTACAGATTTGCCTTTAGGCACAGCAACCTGAATAGCAGGGCCCTGATTTGAAAATAGTATGGCACACATTACCTTCTTGACGCTCATGGTCCGCTTTGCAATGTATGGTCTTTTGCAATACTTTGTTGCCCATATTTTGTTCTAAATCTTTCGTTTTGACTCAAAAAAGTGAACCCATGTCTCGTCACCTGTGACGACATTAGCGAAAGACCGTGCATTGTAATTTAGAAACTTTTTAAGCAACTTCTTGGCGCACGGAACGCGTGTCTTTTTCTGCTCATCTGTCAACAGATGGGGAATCCATCTAGCACAGATCTTTCTCATTTTCAAATCCCGTTTCAGAATTGTATGAGCTGCTCCTAATGAGATGCCAACCATACTAGCTATTTGCCTAGTGGTGTATCGTGCATCGGTAGCAACTATTTATTTCACTCTAGCAACCATCTTGGCAGATGTTGCTCTTTTCGGCCGACGATCATGTGGTGCATCTTCTGTTGAGCCTAGCCCACAGCTGAATTTCTTACACCAACGAAAAACTGTCGGAAAAGACATTTCATTATGCCCATAAACCGAACATATTTCATCAAAAATGTCTTTGCACCGTATGTACCAAGAATACAACGATTCTTAATATAGGACCGTATTTTACGGCGTACTCTGACCTTCTTCCAACCATGTTTTGTATTAGTAAACAAGAATAGACAGTGTTTATCGAACGATATACATTGCTAAAGTGAACGGATTTTAACAGGTTTGGTATCAATGTATAGGTAAAATGTTTTTCTACGCTGTGATATTTATTTCAAGTTGATTTTCGCATTAGTGCATGAGAAAACGTTCTACTTGCATTCATATTTGAACAGTCCTCGTACATTTTTAGAGATATCTGTAACAAAATGAAAGAAAATGGCAGTTATATCTACCATTGGCCATTCAAACATTTTATCGCGATGCACGCGGAAAAATACACATACTACTTCATACAATCTGACGAAGTTGTTGGTCAACCATTCAGTATCGTGAGACTTATAATTTTGAAGGAAATGATCGCATGTTATCAGCAAAAATGTCAAAAATTAGCTACTGTGTTTTACTGGCTTATTGATGTCGGTATCACAAATCAGGAAATATGCTTGCTATTACAATGTGTTGTTTAATATACATACAAATTATGAAACAAAACACAGATTGTTAATCAATACCGACGATACAAAGAAAACAGGAAGTGCTTACTCTTATATCGACGGTGGTCCATTTGCATCGAGACATTGAAATAGAAGGTAGATAAATAGCATGAAACTCTAAGAGTTTCAAATGACATAAATTACATACATAATAGAACTATGAGACACACACTACTGCAATTAGTGAATATCACCACGAAAACACGCCTATATAATTTTGACCCCCACGAACCCCACTTTTATATAGTAAAACTGGGATTTCCGGGGGCATACCTTATTTTTCTTATTTCTACCCTAAAATATAGATTGTGGGTACTCGTTAGAACCGCCTCGATGAGGCGGTTCTAACGAGTGCCCACAATCTGTTTTTGGAGCAGAAATAAAAAGTTTTCATCATAAAATTTTCATTTTTTTCGGCGATAAAGGTGGCAATGTATTTGTATAGGCGTGTTTGCGTAATGTGCATTTAGAATCTAAAACGTAAGTACAGTAATGAGTGAGTGAGTTTGAGTTTTACGTCCCACCAACAGCTAGGGTCCTACGGAGACGGGACCTCGGTTTAAAGACTCATCCGAATGTCTGGAGAAGCCCGGGATCGATCCTGCGACCCCTGGTTAACAAGACAAGTAGCATAACCACTTCACCACGGAGGCTTCTAAGTAATTTTAGCAGCATTCAGCTATTTAGACCAGCTAAAATTAAGACAAATTCTTCTTTTAAAACAAAACCTACAATAAGACATGTGCGCCCATCGAAGACACAGATCAGCCTGCGCATCCATATAGTCTAACCAGAGACTTCTCTTGCTGCATGAAGGAGCATTAGGCCCTTAGCTATTCTTAGAACGCACAACGAAGACTTTGATCAGACTGCGCGGATGCGCAGGCTGATCTGAGTCTTCGTTGGGCGCACATGACTTATTGTAGGTTTTGTCATGCGCTGGCTCATCTAAAAGTTTCAGTTTTGCATTCTTTGTGTTTACTGCATCCAGTATCTTGGATTGGTGAGAGACCACCTTTGGAACTGTTCAAAAGTGGTCTTAAGACCACTTTTGAACAGCCCCAAAGGTGGTCTTATTATAGGAATTGTACAGTATTGAAACCCAGATATCTGCTCAATATGACTTTGGAGCCTAAACTTGCTTGAACAGTTTAAAGTTTGACCACAAAACTGGCGAGGCCATGATCAAAAACTAGCAAGGCTTCCAAGAACTGGGTTCTGTCGGTAAAGTTTCAGAGGTTATGGGGAATATCTGCGAGTTAACCTCCTCCTGCGTATCGCCCGACGGCACCACCAGACACAGAGGTTCTGATGAATATAATCTAAGCTTATTCGCAGTGCATCTTGCGAAAATGAGACCTTTTGCTGAATATCAAATTAAAATTGTTTCCTATATATGGGCTGCATGATGCTTCCACGCAGAGCTAAAACCTACCCGCCTACGAGTACTGGTAAACTGCTTAGAGGATCTAAATATGTACTTTTAAAGGGTTATCCTTTGGAAGCAAGGAATACACCACAGAACTGAAAAATAAAGAGTGTACGTGTTTTCTGGGCCAGACTAGCTAGTTTCGGTCAATTAGGCCACATCAGTGACCCTCAGATATTTTCAAAATTCCACAATAGAATCAATGATCCCAAAGGACAGGAAAATATAATCTACACTATGATGTAGGGCAAGGAGACGTTTTACCGCCGCCACACATTCCCACACGCCAGCTGTAGTGAAGTTAAATATGTACTATAAAAGGGTTATCCTTTGGAAGCAAGGAATACACCACAGAACTGAAAAGTAAGTAGTGTACGTGATTTCTGGGCCAGACTAGCTAGTGTCGGCCAATTAGGCCTCATCAGTAACCCTGAGATATTTTAACCAGCTGTAGTGAAGTTAAATATGTACTATAAAAGGGTTATCCTTTGGAAGCAAGGAATACACCACAGAACTGAAAAATAAGGAGTGCACGTGTTTTCTGGGCCAGACTAGCTAGTTTCGGCCAATTAGGCCTCATCAGTGACCCTCAGACCCTAAGCCTGCCCATCCATGCTTATATACCCTATTGGTTTTATTCGGCGGCAGGGCTTGAGATGTCATTTTATCTCAATATCAGGTAAAACTCCCATAAAATTGGAAGCAGCTTCTCCAAAATGACCTTTACAGTGTTGACGGGAAGGTTAAACCTCAATTCAAATAAACAAATACTTTATCTGTTTATAGAATTTGCACAATGAGTAAATGTTAGACATTCTTTCATTTCTGTCATTATATAATGGATTGAAGAATGAGCATTTTCCCGAAAAAAATGCTATATAGATGTACATGTCACGATAAAAGCCGAAGTGATTCGGCTATATAGGACCGCTATACATGTATCTGCATAGATTATATAGGGAAAATAACCGACTTTACTTTAGAACCTTTTATCCACATTAGATAGAAAATGTGGGTTTACTTGGTCCTACACTAATTTTTTTGCTTAGACGATTTTGTGGATTTGAATGTCTGGACACAAGATTGCCCACGCCCATCGGCGATTTGGCTGCAAAGTGCTTCCGCACAGAGCTGAATCAGACTAAACATGAGAACTGGTACGTGTTGCTTGCTCGATGAGGCGGTTCCAACGTGTACCTACAGTCAATATTTTGAGCAGAAATTAGAAAAATAACATTTAAAACATTACGAAAACACGCCTATACAAATACATTAGAAACTTTATCGAAACTCATTTCATCAGAGACACTAAAGGGAAAGATACACGAACATGAAATAAACTAAACCCTAATGAAAACATCACAAGCGGAAAGTCAAAAGGACAGCTTTCACACAAAATGGCCAAACACCTGTCCAAACTGAAAAAAAAGATATAGGCAATGCATACAATGTACACGCAAAGACACACTATAACAAAAATAATCCACGACAGAAGAAAACGTTCCTCAAAACAGAAGTGAAGGCAATGAACAGGAATCGATATAACCCCATCACAGTCATCATAGGTAAAAAAAAAAAAACAAAACAAAAAAAAAAAAAAACGCGAACATGACATAACGAAACCCGAATGGAAACATCTGAAGCAGAAAGCCAAAAGGACTATAAGAAACTTATACGGGTATGAGGGGTGGATGGAAAAATCCGTCCCAAGGGTCACTGTCCGGCATCACGAGGCTTGTCATGTCTGTGTTTCTTTCCCTTTGCTGTCTCTGATGGGAGCTGTGGGCTAATTGTATCGAATCCTGATCATTGCCTCCACTTCTACTTTACTTATTTCATATTCGTGTTTCTTTCCCTTTTTGATGTCTCTGATGGGAGGTGTTGGGTAGTTGTATCGATTCCTGACCATTGCTTTAACTTCTATTGCACCTTTTGAAAACAGTGGCGGGTCCTGCTCAGGTCCTGCACTGTTTGTCAGTGCCCCACTTTGTGGATTTCCTGAATAAATTTGACTAATAAAACCAAGACTCCGTTTTTGCTTCTTTTTCCAAAGCATTACGCAAACACGCCTATACAAATACATTGCCTCCTTTATCGCCGAAAAAATGAAAATTTTGAGATGAAAAAGTGCGATATTTTTCTTATTGCTGCTCACAATATAGATTGTGTGTACTCGTTAGAACCGCCTCATCGATGCGGTTCTAACGAGTACCCACAATCTATATTTAAGAGCAGAAATAAGAAAAATAAGGTTTACCCCTGTAAACCCCAGTTTTACTATATAAAAGTGGGATTCAAGGGGGTCAAAATTATATAGGCGTGTTGTCGTGATGGGGAAACCGCCATAGCATCGTTGTAATTGGATTTATTCAGATATTATGCTCTCGACAACTCGTGGTTACCCTTAAATGAATAATTAATCATCGATATTAATGAAAGAGTGGTTATAATAATGTGTTCTTGTTTGTTTATGTCTGAGCACGATGACATGTTTCTAAACAGGTTACCTGACTATGAAGCTACAGTAATTGGAATTCGATAAGGCACACAGAGATGCAAATATGGCACGCTAAATGAGTCTGTTAGAATGGTAGACACGGAATTTAAATGGGAAACAAAATTACAGTCGAACTTAAATGCCTTGGACACATTTTGCACTGTTTGCACTATGTTCTAGACAGGGGTAGCTCGAGACATTGGCGGTGGGGTGGGGGGCGGGGGTTGTTAATGATGATGTCAGCTCAGGAGGCATACGTTTTAAGTTTTTTTTTTTTACTTTTTTTTATAGACAATTGACTTGTGAGACTCATTAATATCGCCTCATTTAGGCGATTCTAATGAGAACAAACAACATCTCTTTTCTTCCAAGATGAAACGAAGACGCCATTAAGGTCAAGAGTATGTAAATGGCGTCGCTGCCAAACATTACGCACGTTGACCGTCCGCGCCATTGGATTATTAAACAAATGTCTTCATTGAAAACGTCCTTATGCTTCCATGACATGTTGATTCTCTCGCAGTCTGTTCATTATCTTCACAGTACACATGTACGAGGATGGTCCAAAACGTTCTGTCACAGGTAAAATAAAACAGAAAATGACGATGTTAGCCAAATTCATTTTTATGTAGACCTTCAAAATAACCCTCCTTTGCATTCACACACTTTTGTAATCTGGAAATCCAGTCAAGGAAAGCCCGAAAAAAGCTTTACTTTGGTATAGCACACAGACACTGGTAAACTGCACTTCCAAGTGCACTTCTTGAGTTTTTCATTTTTGGGGATAGGAAAAAGTCAAAGAGACTCAAATCTGGTGAATTAAGTGGATTTTCCTGAACAGTCACTTTTCCTTCTTCCAAAAATTCGACAAAAACCTTACACTTGTGAGCAGATGCATTGTCATGACTCGCAAACCGTAGACTAGCTACTAGTCTGATAATACAAGGCTGATCATTTTTGGTATTTTTTATTATATTAAAAGTTTATCACCTTGTTAGTAATGGCAAGTCTATTTGGTAGAGTCTCCAAGCTTAGAATTAAAAATTCAGCCAGAGAGACTAGACTAGCCAAACTTTTATACACTGTTCATTTTAGTGCAAAAAATGATTTTTGTTCCATATTGTTGATTTTAACGCTTAGTGGCTAGGCTACGCAAACCGGTACTCGGTTGCTTTTTCTTGTAGATTTTTTTGCGTTTTTTTTTTCATTGCAGACTCTTTGTTGAAACGTCCTGTTGCTGATTGACCTTTTGGAGTAGAGATTTGTACAGCTGTGCTCAACGAATTGAAGGAGATTGTAAACACTACTTTCTTTGTACTCCTAGTTCTATTTGCAACTTCTCGACGACGCTTGCCTTTTGCGTTCTACTGCTTTTTGCTCGACGTCTCTGTGACTCATACATATAGACCCAAATCTCGTCCCCCGCAAGCAAGTTAGAAATGACCCGATCGTCACAATTTTTAAACTTTTGAGAAGTTGTTTTGAACATCTTACCCTGGTTGCCTTTTCCTCATTCGTCAGAATATGAGGAACCCATCTAGCGCTTACATTTCTAAATCACAGATTATTTACCAGAATCTCATGAACATTTCATTTGGAATACCGTCTCTTTTGGCTATCTCATGGACTGAATACCTTGCGTCTTCTTTGACCACTCGTTTTACAGCAGCAACATGCTTTTTGTTTAAAGATGCCGTGTGTCTACCAGACCTAGGACTTTCTGAAATGTTTGTTTTACCCAATTCAAACTTTTTCCTCCAACGAAAAACTGTTCGTAGTGTAACTGCAAATGTCCCATAGATTATCTGATTTGCTGGTATATCTAACTGGTACGACCTTTTCTGTAATTTCGAATTTCATACTTAAGACATTCTTTCATCTTGAACTAGAAAAATGGGAAGTTTAACGACTGTCCCTATTTCAAACTTTCCTAACTTTGTCATATGTATCAAAACTGCACGCAGTTTTCGCGTACATGTACAAGTATAGGTACACTTTACATACCAGTAATTTTATAAAAATAGAAGAAGTAGAAAGTTCGGAAACAAAGCAGTGACATAACTTTTTGGACCATCCTCGTACAAAATAGCTGCATTTCCTGACTACGCTGGTCGTTTTACGTGTTCAAATCCATGAACTTAATTGTAGGCAGTGGCCTGACTACTGTTTTCATTACTTTTGCTAGAACTGTTATTGTGGGCATACATGTAAGTAGAACATTTCTTACAAACGCTTTTCACAGGCACACAGAATCTGTTTGTGAAACTTAAAACGGAAGAATAAGGTTTACCCCGAATTTATATTCGGAAAATGTCATTATAAGCGCCTTAAAAATAATTTTCCTACATTGTGTCATTTTGACTTATGCACGATGTTTACAAAATCTGACATGGGTGTGAGGGGTGGAAAAATCCGTCCCGAGCGTTACTCTCTCTCATCACGAGGCTTGCCGAGTGATGCTGGACAGTGATCCCGAGGGACGGATTTTTCTATCCACCTCTCACATCCATATTGGATTCTTTTTCTTGCATACATGTACCTTCATTCCTTAGCGCGGATTTTTATGCTGCAGTCACTTCGGTTACCGACGTCCGCCATATTGTGATGATAGGAATGTTTAGTGAGGGCACGTAACCTAAACTACGGTGCATATGAGGTCGTATTCAACATGTGCATTTATCAAACACGCGATAATATTTGAATTTGAATAAGAACCCCAGGGTTAGAACAGAATTTCAATCCCAAGCTAAAACTTTTCATTTCCATATCTAGTGTACAAGAAATTATGTACTGGTCGCTCTTCATATAGGGTTACATTTTATTGGTAAGTTGACGGTGCACTTCTGAAACGTCGTTTACAAATTACGTCATAATGCACATAAATTATACACATCCTGTACTTCTTTACGGTGCTTGCTATAGCTCTTTCTATTCAACAACGAATACGACGAAAAATTTCAGTTTTTAGAAAAGGTCCATGGGCCAGTATATTTGGGACTGACACTTAAGCTTGAAAATTCGTCAATTTTTTCGGAGACCGATTGCTTTTCTATACGAACGATTCTGATTTTTGAGCAGTTATGGCACCAAAACGAAGTCGGTAACATATCGTTTAATTGCATGTTTCCATGCAGAATGTACACGCTTGCAAGATTTTAAAATATCTATGGGAGCGCTCGTTTACTTATTCTTAGCATTGAATTATTCACACGTGCCTTGTATCTTACTCGCCGGATTCCTAGGGACTTTAGAACGAGGTTCGAATCAGCATTGGTAAATCAGAGCTGCTCTGTATTATCAAAATAGAGAGAATAGCTGGTAATTTACGTATTCACAATCATCGCCCTTGAGTGTTGACTCTACTTCCCCTATGTCCAATCTACATCCTTTCAATCTTTTATTCTGCTGGGCGACGGTGTAAGGACCTCACCCTCAAAAGTGGAATATTTGTAAACAGTGCATGTCCATATCAGACATTACAGGACACGATGTCTGGTATGTGCTGTTCGGGACCTTCATTGGTCGCAAAAAAGTCAGTTATTTTCGTAATAAATATTGATACAGATCCCTTGCAATGGACTATGATAAATATAGTACGGAATATTCAATTTAGTTGAACATTGATTAATGGGTCCAAGATGAAAACGTGCACATGGTTTTGATTTCTTTGATTTGAATATTAACGTCCCCGACAACAATGTATAGGTCATTTTGGAGACGATGATTCCAATTTTGTGGGACTTTTACCCGACATTGAGATGACACGACATCTCAAGCCCTGGCGCCCAATAAAACCAATGGGGTTTATAAGCATGAACGGTCATTGCCTGTACTTCTATTATAAGCTTGAACGGGCCGACTCGCACCGCATTGCCTGGGCAAGCTTAGATCCTCTAATCGCTTCACCAGTACTCGTGTGCGGGTATTGAAGCATCATGGAACACATCAATTTCTTCAAGCCCCGATGGACGGGGGCGGTCGTGCACAAGGTAATAATAAACTAAGTTGATCTTATACTAAATGGAAACTTCCACACGACAGACTGCATAGTCAACTTCGAAATGTAAATGTGCCGGTTTGAGTCATTGATGTGTGCTCGGAGCAGGATGTGCTTTGCTTGTCAAGTCTTGCCCATCTCCTATTTGGTTTCAAACTTTTTTTTTTTTTGGGGGGGGGGGGGGGGTGGGGAAGGGTAGCAACATGTCCATCACCTATTTTTATTTTAAACTTTAGGGGTGTTGCAACACTGATGACGATTAACCCTTATCTTGCTGAATATTCATTTAAGCCACACCCATTTCTGTCTATCATCCGATCAAATTACTTGATGTAATTTATTGCTACAAATTCACAAAATAAATGCCAAACAGTGTAGATCCTGATCAGATGGCTTCCGCTTCTTCAGAAGCCATCTGGTCTGGATATACACTGTTTGCAAACATAGGGGTTGTCGTGAACAGCAGGATAAGAGTTAATAATCAGAAAGGCCTCTGTGACACTAAATTTGGTATAGTTAGTTAATACGCAATATTTGAAAATATTTCGAAAATAACTGAATATTCCGCAAATAGTGAAGCGGTATCTAATCTGGGCCGGTACTGTTTCAAATATTTAGATGTTTGGTTTCCCGTCCGAAATGAGATTTTGTGTCCAATCACTATTTCTCTTACTCGAGATGGCGTGTCCATCCAGTACATATTAAATCGTTCTTACGTAGACAGCTGATTAAACTTCGATATCTTTGATTTGTCTTGTGTCTGGTCATAACCATCTCTACTGTGTCCTTTGTTTCTAGTGACAACACGTCTAGCATAATAAAAGGGAAACGAACATACCTGACACAGTTTCAGCCCTTTATCAAAAGGGAGACAACTTCCTGTTTGTTTAAAATACTATGATTCCGACTGATAAATGTGTCTTCTGTTAGAGGACAGAATTTGTAGCCAAGCAATAAATTTCCTGTAAGAGTTGACGCCCTGCTATCTAGGGAAATAAGAAGTAAAAATATTCAAATTCAAATGAGTTGCAACCCCTGAATAATATCAGGGGCGGCTAAAAACCTACAAAACTGCACTTGCATGCGAACGAACAAGGACAGATCAATATAATTTTTCTGTATACTTGCAAACGTCTACATATTGCTTAGCCCATATAAAGCTAGCGCTTCTTAAAATGGACATTGGCAAATTGTGCAGTCCAAGATCAGCCGCTGCAGAAAATAGAGTTTGACCAGGGTCCACCGTTTGCTTGAAATAAAAGAAACTCTGTGAAACGTTCAAAAGATGAAAGTTACTTGGCACCCGTTATCTTCGTAATGCTTGTTGTCTTTTGGAAAATTCCACAAGTCGTATGTGAATATATAGCGAAAATTCTGATGAAGCAGTTTATGCACCTGTTAATCTAATTCTTTGTCATCATTCGGCACACATAACATCAGGGCGATATTGCGCGACTCCTGCTTTTGTTGATTTTGAATTTCCCCGACCATATTAATAGATCATCGATATTAATTAAACGGAACTTGCTTTGTATGTTTTTACTCGATCTTAATGACTTGCTTTTTCAAAAAAGTTATGTTGCTTTGAACATACATTAATTGAAATTCAATACATCCAGAGAGCTGTTAATGTGACACATTCTGCTAGACTATTACACATAATTGGATTCAACGATGCTGTTTTTTTAACCTTTCAACCCTGAGGCTTTGAATCGGATCTTTCCATCTTTGAATTTTGTTATGCCCATTCTTTTAAATAGGGAATTTAATCGAACTCAAAAACACGATTGTAAACAGTGTATATCCTGATGAGACGGCTAATTATGAACCGTCTCACCAGGAGCTACACTGTTTACTTAGGTATCTACAACGGTTTGAACTGGGTTGAACGGAGAACTGGAACTAGAAATCTCCAGAGGTTCTTAAACAAATGTAAAATGTAACTACATTTACTAACTGTATTTGCCACCGGAGACAATTGACTTAGCTGTTGCAAAAAGCGGTCTGTGTCCTAATAACAAAGCCAGGTCTCAAGTGGTAGCATACTATTGTCGTAATACAACTTGTTCCTCGCATAAAAGTCTGGAATTGTTCGTAGAATTTTTTTTTTGTCGCGAATACTTTAGCAAACAAGGCGACATAGCGATCACTTTCCATCCTCTTCTTCTTCGACGTCTTGGTTGTTGCTGTCTTTGACTCCGATTTCACAACACGAGGCTCCAAGCTACACTTAGTCACTCTTTGTACCGCTTTAGACCGTAATTGATATGGAATGTTTAGAGTAGACGTGATATAGCCAATCGTCGAATGATTTGTTAAAAAAGGTCATTATTCGCATATGTGAGGGCAGGACTGTTGATTGCATGAAGGGTTTAAAAATAGTTTTCGCAGGCAATTGTTTCCTGATGCACACGGAACGATATTTTTCTGTTTATATTTGCACGGCGTTAAAAACGTAATCTTAAAATAATCTTTTTTTTATTGCTGTTGTTAGTATTATTGTTTTTAAATTCGATTGGGGTTTTACGGCGCTTTCAAGATTATGGCACTTATCAGAGGTTTTAGAGAATCGGTGATCTCGAAAAAAGGCAATCTGGGCTTCTGATGTAGTACTTGCCGTCCCATTTGTGACACAAGCGATACTCGAACCACAAAGCTGAAAGAGCTAATGTCTAAGAGTGAGATCTGAACCACAAAGCTGTGGAGACCGGTAACCGTTACCTTGATTTTTCTTTAAAATTTTTCATTTTTTTGTGAAAAGACAAAGAGTGAATGATTCTGATTATTATATAAAGATTTTAAATCGGATTTCATTGCCGAAGAAGTTGAAGAATTTTAATAAAAAACACTATTGTCTCGAAAGACGTCATGACGTTACTATCCATAAACCATACGTTCTTTTTCACGTATGGTCATGTGACGTTATCCATAAAATATGCTAAAATTCTATTATATGTTCTCTTATATACTAGTCGCAGATAAGATTTACTCGGCCGAGCTATTGTTTGCGACTGCCTTTGGAAAGTTCTATTAACAAAAAGGTAAACCAAGTCACCCGATTGTGTGGATTCAAATGTAACACAAACAAAGCTGTGGCGTATATGTATGGCCATTTGGTCCGCTCGCAGAAAGAATGCGGATGGCACTCTACCGAATCTTCTGGTGGGTAGCGATTTTGACATATATTGACAACACCTGAGTAGCTCCGCCTAGCCAATCTTATCTGGGACTACTATACCCATTTTGAAGTTATTTCCTGGTCACCCTTTACAGCTTTCCGCGGGAAAGATTAAAAGAATCTTTCATGGGTGTGAGGTGTGGATGAGGGAAATCCGTCCAGAGGGCACTGTCCAGCACCACGAGGCAGCCTCGTGATCCTTGCCTCGTGATGCCGGGCAGTGATCCCGAGGGACGGATTTTTTTATCCATCCCTCACATCCATGTAGGATTCTCTTTCTTGCATACCAGTCATTTCTGAGTGTGGATTTTTAATCCTGTAATCATTTCTGTTGCCGACGTCCGCCATATTGTGATCAAACTACAGTGATGTTTATTGACGTCACGTAACGTCAAACTTAACGCCGGTGCATTGGGTCGTATTCAACCAGTGCATATCAACACGTGAGAATATTTGATTTTTACCCTGACCCTCGTTAGGAACACCAGGATTAGAACATAATTTCTATCCAAGGCTAAAACCAAGGATGATGTGCAAGACATTTCATTCGCGTCTCATAAGCACGGACGATTTTATATTCATTCTCCATAAAGCGTACCAGCACCCTTCGGGATACTGTCTAGTCACGAGATAAGTTAATTTGACTATGTAAATACTGATCAATAGTAACATTTAGAATCTGTGGCAAGGAGAACTGTGCGACTGGACAATTTTATTGCACTCTATGGTGTCTGTGTTGCCGATAGTGCAGTTGAAATCTAGCCCAATTCTCTTCATTTAAGTCATATTATTACGGCCCAGTGTAATCTGAGCCTTTCAAGACAATTCGAGAAAGCACACAGGAAACCATACATTAGAACTGCGCAACCAGCGATGGCTCATATAAGACTGGGCACCCGCGCAGCCAAACCAGAGCATTTGTGTTTGCATGTGCCTCCCACTGAAGGCGGCCGCTATAATGTGTGGTTCACATGCATTACTCCAGTGTGGCATATTATGTTCTTTTCTGTATTATTTTTTTATTTCTGCTTTAAACATTGATCGTGGGGGCTCGTTAGAACCGCCTTTGAACATTCTATGTTCTAAGCAAACCTAATGTATAACTCCATCAACCCTACTATCCTATATATATACGGTCCGTCCCAAAACATTTTAAGGGGAGTACAGTCCAAACCTGTAATAGTGGTCTACTCTCCTAAGCAAACAACATGTTTTAAGCGAGCGTACGTTCAGTTTCAGAAATCAGCAAAAGTATTGCAACTCACCTACGAGGGTTTATTGATATGTTGTGAGTCTCGTTTTGAAGTAGGTACACAGGAATATATATTTAAGTCCTACTATTCTCTGACTATAAAGGGCCGTGTACCCAAGGACTGGTCTAATTTGGACAGTGTATATCGACGAGCTAGCACTCTTAAGTAAACGAGACAAGCAGCTTTTGCAAAATGGAAAAATCGGTGAAAGAGCAGTGATCCAACAATTGCATAAATAGGTCTAACCCCTAAGGATATCCATAATGATATGGTAGCAACACTAGGGAACGATGCCCCTTCATATGCTATGGTAAAAAGATGGGTTGGCGGAATTTGAGCGCGGCAGACAGAGCCTTGAGGATGCCCCCGTTCTGGAAGGCTTCTCAATGTTGCAACCCCAGAAATGGTCAATAAAGTCCATCAATTTGTTATGACTGACAGACGAGTCACAGAAAGATATATAGCCAGTAGAGTTAGCATTTCACAGGAAATAGTACATTCCGTTCTGACTGAGAATCTTGCAATGAGAAAGCTTTCTGTCCGATGGGTGCCAACACTTCTGACAGCTGATCAGAAGCACACTAGGCGCAAATTCGCACGTCATTTTTTAGCTTTCTTCAGAGATTTGTTACTATGGGTCCATCATTTTACTCCAATCGAAACAGTGGAAGCACCCTGACTCATCCCCGGCAAAGAAGGCAAAGACTGATCCACCAGCTGGGAAAGTTATGGATTCGGTTTTCCGGGATGCAGATGGAATTCTACTGATAGATTATCTCCAAAAGGGACAAACAATCAATGGCACATACTATGCTTCACTTCAGACGCAGTTATGGGAAAATATTAAACGTAAGGGCCGCAGAAAGCTCACAAAAGGTGTGTTGTTCCATTAGGACAATGCTCCAGTTCACAAGTCTGTCATTGCTATGATTGTCATTCACGATTGTGGCTTTAAATTGGTTGAGCATCCGCCTTATTCACCTGATCTCGCTCCGTGTCTATGGTGGGAGCTGTGGGCTAATTGTTTCGATTCCTGATCATTGCCTTCACTTCTATTTTCATCTATTTCCAAAACTGAAAAAGGCTATTTCAGGCACCCACTTTCAGACGGATAATGACGTCATATATGCAGTGAATGACTTTCTGAACAGCCAAGAAAAGTAGTTCCCTTAAACACCGCTGGCAAAAGTGAATAGATACTGAAGGGGATTATGTTGAAAAATAATACAATATGTCCGACAAAATTCAAATCGTTCAATATGAAACTCGCAACATAGCAATCAGCCCGTGTATGTTTAGGGAAGCGTATTTTGAATATACCTTAGCTAATTGCTTGATTCAGGATAGGGAGTATGTTAAAAAAAAACCATGGTGTTGACACCCTGGTAGTTTTACTTCTGACCATCTGAACATGGTGGTTCCCTTGCAGTTCCTTAAACAGTGAAACATAGAGAGTCCTTTACCACGGCTAATTCGAACTCTTTCTGTGGTTCTTAGAGAATTACTTCTATAGCTCCAGAAACCCATGTATACATTACGAAAACACGCCTATACAAATACATTGCAGCCTTTATCTCCGAAAAAAAAATGAAAATTTTAAGATGAAAAATTGTGATCATTTTTTTATTTTTGCTCAAAATATAAATTGTGGGTACTCGTTAGAACCGCCTCATCGAGTGCCCACACTCTATATTTTAGAGCAGAAATAAGAAAAATAAGGTGCAATACCCCTGCAAACCCAAGTTTTACCATATAAAAGTGGTTGGTAATTATAACTTCAGTGCTTGTTCTACTACTGAACTTTCTAAATTATTAACGTCGTGTCTCACCACTATTAAGAATCATGTTATTAGTTATTGAGAAACTGTTTATGAAAGATCAGGAAAAACGTTCTAGTCTGTTAAGAATTCAAGTGAGGTTTCGGGCGTCTAATTTGTCCACAGATAAGTTTTCCACTCTCTACACTACTATACCGCATAACCTGACTAAAGAATATTTTCAAATTTATGTGAAATAATTTTTCAAAAAAAAAAAAAAAGCTACTAGCTTTGCATGCAATTACAGACGTGTCTTTTTTACCTCAGACAGAAATCTAAAAAAGTATACTTGACGCTTTAACATACCTTTTAGATAAAACTAAATTTGGTACAAAATTGCACAGACAAATCGTAGGTATTCCAACGGGTACAAATTATGCTTCCCATGTACATGTATCTGATTTATTTTTGTTATGTTATGAACGAGATTTTATGTCAATTTGGTCAGAATGAAGCTGACATTATTGCATTATCAGACTATTGAAGCTTGAACTCAACCTCCAAATATTTAGATGATTTTTATGTATTGATAAAATAGAAGTGAAGGCAATGATCAGGAATCGATTCAACTACACAACACCTCCCATCAGTGACACCAAACGGAAGGAAACACGAAAATAAAATAACTAAACCTTAATGAAAAAACCACAAGTGGAAAGCCAAAAGGACTGTTGTTTTACCACAAAATGGCCAAACGGCTATCAAAAAAAAAAAAAAAAAAAAAAAAAAAAAAAACATATTAGCAATACAAACATACAAAGACAAACAACAATACAACAAACCGCAACAAAAGAACCGCCTTTGAACGGTCAGTCAATAAAAAGTATTTCACTGGGGTGCTTAAACACCATTACGATAACACACCCGTGTTAAAAATGGCTACTTTTCAGTTGAAAATCCATGATATTTTTCTTATTCATGCTGCAAACATAGGTTGTGGGTGCTCGTTAGAACCGCCTCATTGAGGCGGTTCTAACGAGTACCCACAACCTATCTCTTGGAGTAAAAATAAGAAAACTAATGATTACCCCCGTAAACCCTAGTTTTCTCTATATAAAATGGGGTGTAAGGGGGTGTTCATTTCACAGACGTGTTCACGTGATGCAATCCTCGCCCTTGGTTCTGTCGCGACCTAGATAAATATTAACCGTAATCAATAATATTTTTTCCATCTGACCTAAAGTTAAGCAATGCTCAGTAATAATTCCGATGTCGAAACTCCGTGTTTGAATTGGCATTTGAACATTTCAACGTTACGTTGCATGGTATGTTTTGTTTGTTTGTTTTGGAGTTTTACGGCCCAGTCAACACTATTTAGGTCATTTTTTAGCCGGTCAGTTTACCTATCAACACTTTCCTGGGCAGGCTTATACGTAAGCGGTTAACCAGTACAGTGCACATTCTTTCGCCAGAAACTGACAACTGCCCTTCTTGAATCAGCGGAAGGGAGAGAATGACCGTAGAAAAGATTTCATGATCAATCTCCACGAAAGAATGTTGCCGACCCCGGCGGGAGTCGAACCCGCGTCTTCCTGATCACCAGTCAGACGCGCATCCGACTGAGCCACTGAGGCCGGCCTGCATGGCATGTTAATCGTGTTAAAATTTTACTGTGTTATTGTCCTTTCTTCATATCATCCCAGAGTTTGCATACATTTCGTCGAATTTGCATTTAATTTACATCCTTTTCCCTGTTCAAGTATATCTGGAGCATATGCTTCTCTCACGGGGCTAACAACGTTCCTGTTTAGCCTTATGTAAGCCTAAGGTGATGGCCATTGGCTTCTATTCGGAGAAGAAATCCCCAGATATCAGTAACATTTCAATATCATTTGTTGTATTGTATTTTGAAGAGTATTTTGTATAGTAAATAATGGACATATTGACGCATTAAGATGGTTTATTGACCACACATGGTGAATATCAGAAATAACTTATTGTTTGTTTGCAAACAGCAGGCACATGAGGTAGTTGTGACGTCACATCAACGTCGGTGCAACGTCATGACGTACTTGCAACGTCACAGTAACGTCGATGCAACGTCGTTACGTTGCACCGACGTTGATTTGACATTGCCATAGCGACGTGTGCCTGCTGGGATACCTTTTTATGTGGTTGTTGCATGGAATGTTAATCATGTTAAAAATTTACTGTGTTATTGTCGTTTCTTCATATCATCCCAGAAAATTTTGCATACATGGTCGTCGAATTTGCATTAATTTACATACTTTTCCCTGTTCAAGCATTTCTGGAGCATATGCATCTTCACGGGGCTAACAACTTTTGTGTTTAGCCTCGTGTAAAATAGAAGTGGAGGCATTGATCAGGAATCGATACAATTAATCCACAGCTCCCATCAGAGACACCAAAGGGAAAGAAACACAAACACGAAACAACAGACCATAATGGAAACATCAATAGCGGAAAGCCAAAAGGACAGTTACTTTCCCACAAAATGGCAAATAGGCTATCCAAAATAAAATAATATAAGCGACACAAACACCCAAAGACAAACCATAACAAAAATAAACCGCGACAGAATAACCGCCTTGGAACGGTCAGCGGCAACGAATTCCACGGAGGGGCTGAAATCGATTATACGTGGCCACACTCCTCGCCCTTACAGACAAATACTTTGATCAGTCCGCATGAAGGCCTCCTAACTCATCAGTGCAACATCAGTGTAAGCCTAAGGTGAAGGCCATTGGCATCTATTCTGAGAAGAAATCCCCAGATATCAGTAACATTTCAATATCATCTGTTGTATTGTTATTTTGAAGAGTTTTTTTTTTTGTAAAGTAAATAATGAACACAGAATATGGGACACATCATAGAAAAAGGATTTCACCTCGTTAAGATGGTTTATTGACCACCCATGGTGAATATCAGAAATAGTTTATTATTTGTTTGCATTACGATAACACACCCGTGCGACATAGTGCATTTTTCACATCTCCAAAATGGCTACCTTTCTGATGAAAATCTTTGATATTTTTGTTATAAATGTTCAAAAAATAGGCTGAGGGTGCTCGTTAGAACGAGTACCCACAACCTTTGTTTTGGAGCAGAAATGAGAAAAATAATGTATACCCCCGTGAACCCCAGTTTTCTCTATAAAGTGGGGTTTAGGGGGTCTTCATTTCACGGACGAAAAACAAAGTCCATAAACATGTAAGTAGAATGGCAGGTAATTTCTTTTTCTGTCTTCACTATTGAAATAGAAGCCTCCGTGGTGCAGTGGTTACGCTACTCGCCTTGTAAACCAGGGATCGCAGGAACGATCCCGGGCTTTTCCACACTTTCGGATGAATCTTTAAACCGAGGTCCCGTCTCCGTATGACCTTAGCTCTTGGTGGGTCGTAAAACTAAAACTCACTCACTCACTCACTATTGAAATACGAACACGGCCCCCGCCCATCGGGGCTTGAAGAAATATATGGGCTTCCTCTGCTTCCACGCAGAGCTAAATCCGACCCGCACACGGGCACTGGTAAACTGCTTAGAGGAACTAAGCCTGCCCAGGCAAAGCGGTGCGATCCGACCGTCCCTGCTTATAAACCCTGTTGGTTTCATTGGGCGACAGGGCTTGAGAGGTCATTTCATCTCAACGTCGGGTAAAAGTCCCACAAAATTGGAAGCAACGTCTACAAAATGACCTTTACAGTGTTGACGGGGACGTTAAACCTCAAATCAAACAAACAAATACGAACAAGAAAATGCAGATCCAAATGTCAAGATAACAGTATATCCGAATTAGCACACATACATGTCGATTTCGGTGTGAAGCAGCAGCCAGTTGAGAAACACGTCCAAAGGCTTCAACTGCAACCAAAAGTTATATTCCTTCTGAGTATTTTCAAGCATTAAGAAAACACGCCTATCCAAATCTATTGAGAATTTTGTCATCCAAAAATGAAATTTTTCTGACACAAATTCCGATATTTTTCATATTTCTACTAAACTATAGATTTTAGTACTTCCTAGAACCGCCCACAATCTATGTTTTTTGAGCAGAAATATGAATAACGTATACCCATTTAACTCCTAGTTTTACTATATTGGGGTTTGAGAGGGTCAAAGGGCGCGTTTTCTAAATGTTATATAGGCGTGTTTTCGTGATATGGTCGTTCAGTGAACTTTGCCACAGCTGTCATACATTATAGGGATGAATTTCATTTTAAACTCAGGCGAATCACTCACATTCATGCTAAGTTTGTGAGTGACTGGCCGGAGTTTACACATCACTCACAAACTGCATGAAGCCCAGATTCGCCGGAGTTTACACATCCATAAAAAAAAACAACTTTAGGCTTCAAGGCGGTTCCAAGGCGGCTCTTCTGTCGCGGTTTGTTTTTGTTATGGTTTGTCTTTGGGTGTTTGTGTCGCTTTCATTATTTTATTTTGGATAGCCTATTGGACATTTTGTGGAAAAGTAACTGTCCTTTTGGCTTTCCGCTGTTGATGTTTCCATTGAGGTCTGGTGTTTCATGTGTGTGTTTCTTTCCCTTTGTTGTCTCTGATGGGAGCTGTGGGTTAATTGTATCCACAATCCACAAGTCCTGATCATTGCCTCCACTTCTATTTTTCATGGAGTTCGTGAGTGATTCGCCGGAGTTAACACATCGATAAAATCCACAAAAATGGTAATTCATTCCTAATTGTTCCAACTATGTCATCGAAATATTAAAAATGCCACCCATTACGAAAGCACACCTATATAATTTTGACCCCCTTGAACCCCATTTTTATATAGTAAAACTGGGGTTTACAGGGGTAAACCTTTTTTTCTTATTTCTGATCTAAAAAAATAGATGGTGGGTACTCGTTAGAACCGCCTCAATGAGGCGGTTCTAACGAGTGCCCACAATCTATATTTTGAGCAGAAATAAGAAAAAATATAACACTTTTCATTGTAAAATTTTCATTTTTTTTTCGGCGATAAAGGTGGCAATGTATTTGTATAGGCGTGTCTGCGTAAAGAAAATGTTAATTTTTAAGGAATTATTTCGAAGCGTAAGAAACAACTTACCAACGACCACTACACGGCGGAATGATTATTCAATTAGAAGCTGCATATTTGACAGAAACCCAAGCGAACAACCGTCAAGTCTATAAACTCAGTTTATTTGTCTTCTAACATTTACGTTCTCTTTAATTGCACGCCGGTAGGTCAGGCCTGAGATTCTATGACGGTTCCGCGTAAAGTCTTACTGAGAATTAGAGAGTATCAAATTTTATGTAATGTTGGTTGGTGCCTGATGCTACATGTATGTCTCTGGTTGGGCCCATCGGAGTCTAACTGGTTACTTGCTGTCGAGTCCTCATCGTTGTTTCATCTCTGTGGTTGTTTGAATTTTGTGTTCACGGAGATGTTGCACTGATGAGTTAGGAGGCCTTCATGCGGACTGAACAATGATTTGTCCAAATCGCGACGGAAGTAAGGGCGATATGATTGTTGCCACTTAAAATCGATTTAAGCTCCCCCTACCCCGATGGAATTCCTTTCACTGACCGTTCCAAGGCGGTTCTCCTGTCGCGGTTTATTTTTGTTATGGATTGTCTTTGAGTGTGTGTATCGCTTATATTATTTTGTTTTGTTTAGTCAGTTGGCCATTTTGTGGGAAAGTAACTGTCCTTTTGGCTTTCCGCTGTTGATGTTTCCATTACTATTGATGTTTCCATTAGGGTCTAGTTGTTTCATGCTTGTGTTTCTTTCGCTTTGGTGTCTCTGGTGGGAGCTGTGGGTTAGTTGTATCAATTCCTGATCACTGCCGTCACTTCTATTTTTGTAAACATTTTCCATCTTTTAATCGAACGCTGTTGACGTAGTTTATCTACAATGACGTAACACATGGGTTCTAAACGCGCTCTTTGACGCCACGTTATATTACTATCTGTCGGTGTGTAAAATAGCTCTAAGATTCTTGCTTGTGGAATTTATCGAAGTTTAAAACTTGTATTTCAACCAATCAAATGGCTCGAAATGAATAAAATGATGGCGCATTGGAATTATTTGTTCATATCTCGTGTTACAACTATCTCGGTTCGAATGAGTTAAATGGAACATGAATGTAAAATCTTGGAAATCTGTCTCCGATATAGTCACGGTGGCTGATAAAGCAAATTAAAAAGTCAACTTAGATGCAGGTTGCATCAAATCAATACCTTATTAACGATAATGAAGTGCATCATTTATTCATTGCATCCCATTTGCTCTGTCGCTAAAGGCGTTCTGTTCGTGAAATGATTGATGACTACATCGCTTGCACTGTTTGTATTGCTTTCATCTGTTAAAATAATCAAACTTTGAAACAGTTGCACTATATTTTGCGTAATGACATTGGGGATGGTGTTTTATTTGTTTGATTTGAGGTTTAACGTCCCAGTCAAACTGTAAGGGTCATTTTGGAGACATTGCTTCCAATGTTGTGGGACTTTTACCCGACATTGAGATGAAATGACATCTAAAGCCCTTCCGCCCAAGGAAACCAATAGGGTTGTTTAGCATGGACAGGCCGACTCGCACCGCTTTGCCTGGGCCGGCTTAGATCCTCTAAGCGGTTTACCAGTACTGGTGTGCGGGTCGGTTTCAGCTCTGTGTGGACGCATCATGCAGCCCATATATTTCTTCAAGCCCCGATGGGAGGGGGCCGGGGGATGGTGTTTTAAACAATATACAGTACTATTCCGCTATAAAGACCTACTAGAAATAACATTAAGCCTTCTTTGAAAATGATATTTTGACTGTTTCAATTATTTTTGTTCTACACCCAAAGTCCTCTAGTTAGAGACCATTCTGTCTTAAATACAGTGAACTTCCTGTATTAAGACCACCTTTGGGACTGTTCAAAAGTGGTCTTTAAGACCACTTTTGAACAGTCCCAAAGGTGGTCCCTTACCAGAGGCCATTTTGGGCAGAAAACACAAAAGAAATATTAAGTGCACCCTTCAAATTAAGCTTTTTAAACCAGAATTAGTCTTAAATATTGGTGGTCTTAATAGCGGAATTTTACTGTACAGTACTTTACCGGTATAAAGACCTGCTAAAAATAAGATTAATTCTTCTTTGGCTGTTTCAATTATTGTTGTTCTACACCCAAAGTACACTAGTTAGAGACCGTTTCTGTCTTAAATAACACGTTTGAACAGTTCCAAAGAATGTCTGAATAAAGAAGAAATAATGTGTTATGAGTTCGAGGTCCGGATTGATGTCAAGCAGTCAACACAATAGTACTTCAAGGTTGTAACATTACGAAAACACGCCTATACGAACACATTGTAAACTTTACCGCCGAAAAAACGCAATGTTTAAGGTGAAAAATTGTGATTTGTTTTCTTATTTCTGCTCAAAATATAGATTATGTGTACTCGTTAGGACCGCCTCGTCGTTTTGAGCAGAAATACGAAAAAATTAGGGTTTTTAATCAGAAAAAAGTATTTTTTTTCGGGGGGGGTAAAATTTTCAGTATACTTGAATAGGCATGTTTTCGTAATGAAATGTTGCCTTTCATATAATAAAAAAAAACAAAAAAAACTTTATCACAATTGTCTAATAAAAGCTGTTAGCATAGATGAGGCGTGCTATTTACATGTAGAACCGCCTCGGTGCATTTCTGACGAGTATAGTCCTAACTCTACTGTTTAAATTTGTTTTGTTTGATTGATTTGAACTTTAACGTCCCCGGTCAACACTGTAACGGTCATTTTGGAGACGTTGCTTCAAATTTTGTGGGACCTTGAGATGAAATGACGTCTCAAGCCCTGCCATCCAATGAAACCAATAGGGTTTATTAGCATGGACGGGCCGACTTGCACCGCTTTGCCTGAGCAGGCTTAGATAGATACTCTAAGCAGTTTACCAGTACTCCTGTGCGGGTCGGTTTCAGCTCTGCGTTGAAGCATCTTGCAGCCCATCTATTTCTTCAAGCCCCGATGGGCGGGGGCCGTTACTGTTTAAAGCAAAAGTAATATCATTTAGATGTATATCATTATTACCAGTGTAAACTATGATAAAAACAAAGTCAGTTTTTACTTGTCATGTGAGATAATGCTGTTTTCATGTCTCTGATATCATTCCTTGAACTAGAAGTTGGATATTTACTTCTTTTTGTCAAAAACAAAACAGAAGTGAGGAATATAATATCATCCCTTGTATAATGGACGTCATGGCAATGATCAGAACTCATTAGTCCCAATTTTTCCTATCTCAAATAGGGTTTGTTATTGTGATCATTGCACGGACTTCTCATCACGATAACAAGTCCGCGAAACGAAAATCCCAAATACACCCTACTTTATATAGAGAAAATTGGGGTTCACGGGGGTATACATTATCTGCTTTATTTTTGCTCAAAAACACAGATTGTGGGTACTCGTTAGAACCGCCTCATTGAGGCGGTTCTAACGAGCACCCTCAATCTATGTTGAAAACAGAAATAATAAAGCTGTTTTAATTTTTACCTAATATTTATTATTTTCTGACACCATGTTGGACGCCATTATTTCTGACGGCCATGTTTTCCTAATGTTAATAAACGTGGTGAGGAATCATCAATATCCTGACCGTATCATTACGCATAATGCAAGTAGTAAAAATTCGACAAACCTCGTTACACTAATACAGTCTATCAACCCTCGGGGTATGCATCACGAAAACACACCTATATAATTTTGACCCCCTTTAACCCCACTTTTATATAGTAGAACTGGGAGCCCCCACCCCCCTCCACCCATCGGGGCTTGAAGAAATAGATTGGGCTGCATGATGCTTCCATGCAGAGCTGAAACCGATCGCACATGAGTACTGGTACATTGTAAACTAAGCCTACCCTGGAAAAGTAGTGCGAGTTTCTTTGGGCGGCAGTACTTGAGGTGTCATTTCATCTTAATGTCTGGTAAAAGTTCCACAAAATTGGAAGCAACGTCTACTGTTGACGGGGACGTTAGAGGCATTTATTCTTGTAACAGTAGGACCTACCGTGTATTCATAATTGTTATATTGCCCTTGTGATAAACTGACTATAGCAGATCAAAGGCGGCCCTTAGTAGCTCTTGTTGAATCCCCGGACTAAGGCACTTAAGGGGAAATCAATAATGTACACCCTAGTTAACAGTTAGTAAACTATTGATTTTCCCCGAGGAGGCCCCTTATCTGTTTAAGACAGGAGACTTATCTTCAGTCAGCGCTGAGGGCTGCATAATATTATGTAATGAAATATCGCAGTGAGACGTGACTGCACTTTTACTTTTGGACTAGTCCGTGTTTTAGGTAAGTCGCCTTCAGTTGGGATTTTACATTGGGAGAAATAGTTTTACTGAGATTCGTACTGCATCATACTAACCACTTGGCCACGACCTCTACATAATGGCATTATCAAAAAACATATTTATAATTTTTAAAATTTTGTGAAAAAAGAAATCCGAAACCTGCTCTCCCTAAAACATGGAATAGTCTTGCCACGATTGAACGTAGAACTCTCAAAGGCCGTTGATAAACTATAGTCCTCAATAATCAAACCTCAAATCAAACAAACTAGTAAAACTGGGATTTATAGGAGTAAACCTTATTTTTCTTCTTTCTGCTCTAAAATATAGATTGTTGGTACTCGTTAGAAGCGTCTCATTGAGGCGGTTCTAACGAGTACCCCCAATCCATATTTTACACAGTTTTTAAATTTTCGTTTGTCCGGCGGTAAAGGTTACAATGTATTTGTATGGGCGTGTTTTCGTAATGGGTTTGGTTGCTTATTCCACATGTTCTTAAGAGGTATTTTTGTTCTGATTTCTATCTTCAGAATGTTCTCGTATCCAAATGCAATCTGTTAAGCTATATTAAACCTTCACTTCAGTTAGTGTTAGTATTGTGCGGCTCCGCGTATTATACCACAACAGAACTAAGGGCGAGGATTGTGGCTAAGGCTGACACGATTAATCGTATAATCGATTCATCGATCGATAAATTCCACAAAAATGATTATCATATCTGATTTGCTTTTAATCGATTATTTGATAGGTACACTTTACAACCCAAAGTTATGCCTAAAATAGCTGGATGAGTTGCAAACAGTGCAGACCCTGATGAGACGCCGCTTGGTCATTTTGTGGGAAGTAACTGTCCTTTTGGCTTTCCGCTGTTGATGTTTCCATTGGGGTCTGTTGTTTCACGTGTGTGTTTCTTTCCCTTTGGTGTCTCTGATGGGAGATGTGGGTTAATTGCATCGATTCCTGATCATTGCCTCCACTTCGGTTTTTTAATAAATCATCAATATCCTGACCGTATCTTGACGCATAATGCAAGCAGTAAAAATTCAACAAGCCTCGTCACACTAATACAGTCTATTGACTCTCGGGGTATGCATCACTAAAACACGCCTGTATAATTTTGACCCCCTTTAACCCCACTTTTATATATTAAAACTGGGGTTTACAAGGGTAAACCTTCTTTTTCTTACTTTTGCTCTAAAAAAAGATTGCGAGTACTCGTTAGACCGCCTCGATGAGGCGGTTCTACCGATTACCCCCTATCCATATTTTGAGCAGACTGCTCTAAAATATACATTATCGATACTCGCTGAAACTGCCTTGATGGGGCGGGTCTACCGAGTATCGTTTTTCCGGCGGTAAAGGTTACAATGTATTTGTATGGGCGTGTTTTCGTAATGGGTTTGGTTGTTTATTCCACGTGTTCTTAAGAGGTATTTTTGTTCTGATTTCTATCTTTAGAATGTTCTCGTATCCAAATGCAATCTGTTAAGCTATATTTAACCTCACTTCAGTTAGTGTTAGTATTGTGCGGCTCCGCGTATTATACCACAACAGAACTAAGGGCGAGGATTGTGGCTAAGGCTGACACGATTAATCGTATAATCGATTAAAAATCGATAAATTCCACAAAAATGATTATCATATCTGATTTGCTTTTAATCGATTACTTGATAGGTACACTTTCCTACCCAAAGTTATGCCTAAAATAGCTGGATGAGTGGCAAACAGTGCAGACCCTGATGAGACGCCGCATACTGCGGCGTCTCATCTGGGTCTACACTGTTTGCTCAGGCCTGTCTGTTCAAATATACATATGGTAAAGTGGAACATATGGTAAGAATCATGCTCAGACAGAAAACCAGACAGGTAAAATTATGACAAAAACCTTAGCGATTACCAATCGATTATCGATCGCAATGACATGACTGATAATCGATTATCTTTTCAGCTCCGATTAGCCAACCCTAATTGTGGCCAGGTAAAATCTTTTTACTGACCGTTCCAAGGCGGTTCTTCTGAACTGGTTTATCATTGTCACAGTTCGCCTGTCAGAGGAAGCCTGCATGTCGTAGTCATTAAGCTACTCGCCCTTTAAACCAGGGGTCGTAGGTTTGATCACGTGCTTCGCAGTCTTTAAACCGAGGTCCCGTCTCCGTATGGCCATAGCTGTTGTTGGGACGTAAAATTCTCACTCACAGTTCGTATCTGCGTGTATGTATTGCTAATATTGTTTCATTTTGGATAGCCGTTTGGCCATTATTCAATTCTATGGTATCGTTCTGTCTCATGTCTGACTAAACAAGCTTGTGTTACAGTAATTGGGTTAAACTGATTTAGGAAGGCAGTTTTATCCGCTAGTCAAGTCCTTAGAGACATACACCATTCACCCATAAAAGCCAGGCGTCCCTTTTAAGGAACAATGGCAAACTGTGTAGACACTGATCAGATGCCGCGGAAGCTAATCAGGATCCATAATATTCACTAAAAGTATATATTATAGACTCAAATAACGAATAAAACCAATCAGAGAACGCAGAAATTGGAAATGGGTCTGACCAAATCTATTTTAATTTGAAATGGAAGATTATATTTGTCGATATAGAAGTTTAGAAAGAAAACATGAGAACCCAGACAGTACTGTAGTACTTGGTCTTGTAGTTACAGGATATTGGATACCAGTACTTGTTCTGTTACGGTCAGGAATAAAACTGGCCCCCGTCCATCGGGGCTTGAAGAAATAGATGGGCTGCATGATGCTTCCGACCGCACATGAGTACTGGTAAACCGCTTAGAGGATCTTAGCCTGCCCAGGCAAAGCGGTGCGAGTTGGACCGTCCATGCTTATAAACCCTATTGGTTTTATAGGGCGACAGGGCATGAGATGTCATGTCATCCCAATGTCGGGTAAAAGTCCCACAGAATTGAAAGCAACGTCTCCAGAATGACCTTTACAGTGTTGACGGGGACGTTAAACCTAAAATCAAACAAACAAACAGGAATAAAAATAAACCAAACCAAAACCACACACACACACTTTTGGTATTTTTAATTGAAACAGATTAGCCAAAATAATTTTTAAATGCAGTTTTTTTATCTATACCCCTGCTTTCAAAGGATTGCCTTTGCCTTTAAACAGAATATTGCATTGCGGGGCTTATGAATAGTCATCTCTCTCTCTCTCTCTCTCTCTCTCTCTCTCTCTCTCTCTTCTTCTTCTTCTTCTTCTTCTTCTTCTTATTCTTCTTCTTCTTCTTCTTCTAACTCGATTTTGGGGTAGTTCGAATTAGTGAGGGTAAATCATAACATCTGATCAAGAAACATAATAAAATCGATTTTGGGGTAGTTCGAATTAGTGAGGTTAAATCATAACATCAGGTTATGAAACATAATATGGATGACCTCAATGATATCTGTTTGATCTTCTATGACATATAGGAATACTGTGTGTACTCATTAGAATCGCCTCATAGAGGCGATTCTAATGAGTACACACAGTATTCACTTTCAAGATAAAATGTGACAGAAATCCCAAAATTATCCTTGATATAATGACATCTGGGACAATGGGATTAATTTTCTAGGGAGTCTGAAAGAAAAGGTTTGAACTGACCATGGTAAACGAGGCATCCATATTTGAGTTATCGAAGTTGGATTGTATATCATGAATCAGAGTTGATGACTCAATAATGAACTAACGCCAGAACAGAAGAAAACCACCGGGACCCATGCGTTCAGTGCTAACAATTGTTAACGTATCGTTTAAAAACAGAAGTGAAGGCAATGATCAGGAATCAATATAATTAACCCACAGCTCCCATCAGAGACATCAAAGGGAAAGAAACACAAACATGAAGTAACTAGACCCCAATGAAAAAGGAAATCATCAAAAGCGGAAAGCAAATGGACAGTTACATTCCAAATGGCCAATCGGATATCCAAAACAAAACAAAACAACAACCAAAAAAAAAAAAAAAAAAAAACAACAAAAAAAAAAAACAAAACAAAAACACACACACACACAAACACATAAGCGACACATAAACTCTGCTCTGATAATATGGCTAATATGTTAATAATTTTGCTGGAAAATGTAAAACAGAAGTGGAGGCAATGATCAGGAATCGATACAATAAATCCACAGCTCCCATCAGAGACACCAAAGGGAAAGAAACACAAATTTGAAACAACATACATGTACATGTACCCCAATGGACACATCAATAGCGGAAAGCCAAAAGGACAGTTACTTTCCCACAAAACGACCAATAAGCTATCCAAAATAAAATAATATAGCGACACAAACACCCAAAGACAAACCATAACAAAAACAAACCGCGACAGAAGAACCGCCTTGGAATGGTCAACGGAAACGAATTCCACTGGGGGGCTTAAATCGATTTTACGTGGCCACAATCCTCGCCCTTACTACCGTCGCGATTTAGACAAATAATTTGTTCAGTCCGAATAGCCTGTGCAAATGAAAAGCTACTCATATTTCTTCAGCAAAATACTAGTATATTACATGTAATTACTGCACTTGCTAGAATTTCAGCAGTTTGACTCTAACGAGCTTGTTAAGCTAAACTAAAGATGCTTTGAATAATTGTGACCAGATATATGGTGGAGGTCGAAATTCAGGAAGGGCACAAAAGTGTTTACAGCATGCCTACTCGAGAACACAGCAATAGGTAGTCTCAGAGAGTCTCACTAGTGTCGAACCGCTATTTGGTATTCTGTTGAAAAACGTTGTAAACGTTAATTATTAAATTTGCCCTCTTTGACGGGAAATAGGCCTATTCATTTCATATCATTTTGGTATTAACAGTATTTATTTAATTTATACAATTTTATGACGTACAAACAATATCATATAAGTCAGGATCTGATAGGAAGCAAAAATGCCTGTCTAACAGTCATTTCAGTTTTATATCATTTTGCCAAATTCTACTGTGCGGATTGCTCTTTTACACATATATGTCGTTAGTTATGGTCTCATTTATTAGCGGAAGATAGAAAAACATCAGCACGCAATGTGTTTTTCATGACCGCAGTAAACATGTTATAACCAGCGTAAAAGTGTTAGAGTAGTCTTTCTTTCCCTTGTAATCCTGGAACCTTCTGAATCTTTCAACTGCGATTGTTGCTAATAGGGGTTTAAATCATAATTAGAACGACAGACAGTGTTCTTGTAATAAGATGGCTCGTTATGTGTTACCTTATCCGGATCTACACTGCTTCCACACGTACCTTTAGCGGTTCAGAACGTTGATAGAGTTCAGAACACGTCTATGATTTGTTTTTGATAGGTCCTGTGTTTGGCGGAAGAATCGCACGTTTATTTCTCCTAGGAGTGTCTACTGTAAATAATATGGTCTTTTATTTCTTCTGTGATGGCAAAATCTCAGGTTTGGGCCGAAGAATTTTCCTTTCTTGCTTTGTGTCTTTTGGCTGTATGTTTATGCATTATGTAGGTTTGTGAGTGACTTCATGTCAATAACTTTTTCTCTCCTTTTGGAGATTTGAGATCTTTGGTTCTTTTTTTTCAATAATCGTAGATTTTACTGTCCTAAACGATCCATAGTATGAGAATACTGCTGATACCCACATCATTACCACTGTGCAATGCAATTATTCTGCGCGTGAATTAGACAGACAGACGGACATATTCTTTTATTCTCTTTAGTCAACATCTAAGTCATATGATGAAATACAAACTATTTTGATAGACAACAAGCGCTACAAGCATGTAAATATAATTTTTAAAGCTCTCTTAAAGCTCTATTTGTCACATGATCAAACAGTATTGGTATCAAACAGGAATTAAGGGCAGAAAGTGAAAGGGTATACAGTAAAGTGAACAGAGAGAGAGAGAGAGAGAGAGAGAGAGAGAGAGAGAGAGAGAGAGAGAGAGAGAGAGAGAGAGAGAGAGAGAGAATGTCATTCACAGGAACAGATTCTATAAGAATAAGCTGACTTACTTTAGTTCGTACAGAAATATGGACGAATGGTTAGAGAGAAAATGAGAAAATAGGGACATGGTTAACTCAAATTCAGAAGTCATCCGAATACTATGAAAACGAATGACACGCAGGTAGCGGCAACGGTTTTTTCGGCGTTAGTTATCAACAGCCGCCTCATAGTGAACCAGAAGAGTGGTATTTCTCCCTTACTGCAAACGGTCAAATCACCACCAAGAATCACCCATGGGAAAATATTGCTCTAAATTCCAAACAGTTTCAAAAATCCCTCATCTAAAAACTGCCGATGAAACTCATTATTAAAACAAATTTATCACATGACGTCGTTGATAAGCGTTGGATAACGTCGTTCAATAAATATCGTATGACCACACGTGTAATAACACTTTGGCGGGATTAAGTAACGTCATGACGACGTCCATGTCAACAATGCATTTTCTGTGCAAAAATTGTCAAACTCAAGGGCGATACATGTAAAATCCAATTAAAAGTGGTCATATGATAAGCAGAATCTTACACTCGTAGTCATGTCATATCGTTTCATAAATATAATATGAAATGACCACTCGTGTAAGATCCTCTTTATGTTCTATCAAATTAATCATGGCCGAGGCGGTTGTAAAGAGTGCCAACAATATCTATGTTTTCTGAAAATTTTTACTGTGTTTTGTGGTAAAATGTTACAATACATTTGAATCGGTGTGTTTTTGTAATGAGTTATGCTATTTTATTGTTCCTGGTCTTATCGTGGCATTCTGGAGCAAAAGTAAATACATGTATATAAATAAAAAAACAAAATCATTGAGAGAACCCTGTTTCTATGTGTAAAACTGGTTTTCACACGAGTGTTCGCATAACGAAAACAAGCCTATATAATTTCGACCCCCTTGAACCCTACTTTTATATAGTAAAACTTGGGTTTCCCGGGGTATACCTTATTTTTCTTGTTTCTGCTCTAAAATATAGATTGTGGGTACTCGTTAGAACCGCCTCGATGAGGCAGTTCCAACGAGTGCCGACAATCTATATTTTGAGCAGAAGTAAGAAAAATATCACAATTTTTCATCATAAAATTTTCATTTTTTTCCGCGATTAAGGTGGCAATGTATTTGTATAGGCGTGTTTGCGTAATGGTTTCGCGCACGTTTGAACGTACTGTGGACGATACAAATGTTCGAGACTGGGGCAATATGACATTCTGACACGAACAACAATTACATGCAGCGTATTTGGGACACCCTTCAACCCTAAGACACCAAGAACAACTGTATCTGAAAATGCAGTCTGTTTATGTCATCTGCTGCGTATTCTTGCAAACCTTTCAAACACATATTTTGCAAACAAGTAAACAACGTGGACACATATCAAACTGCTCATAGGGAAGCAGTCTAATATGGGTCCATATTGTTTGACACGCCTTATTATGTAACCAGCAGTCAATAAAACAGACGAGCATTTCTGAAGAGTTAATAGCTTCAAGCTTTTATGTGACGGTTATGATCAAGGAAACTCTTCTGTTGTAATATGATTATCTCAGCACTGCGTCTTCTAGGGCATCCGACATGTTCTAGTTAATTGCACGTTCAAGGCAACCTTTTAGAATTACAGTGATTAGTATCCAATTAACCCATATATGACAATGGACTCTTCCATCTTATAAATTTGGAGTTGTCCATTTTCAATTATAGGGGTGTCAGATTTGTTTTGTTTAATGTAAGTTGTATAAAAATGTATGTTCTTTGAGCAAACAGTGTAGACCCAGATCAGACGCCGCGTTATGCGGCGTCTGATCTGGGTCTACACTGTTTGCCAACGTCCCAAAAAAGGGCCACTAGGCATATATGGGTTAATAAATTGTATTATACACTTCAACAACGCTTAAAATGTGTCAGGGAAGCTCTTTCATTTTAGGAGTCAAACGAAACTTTAAACCAAATGCGATAATGTACCTACATGTATGAAAACTAAAGCTTTGTCATAAAACGTCGTCGTTGTTTAAAAACACACAAAAAAAACCAAACACTATTTATTAAATTATCTCTCCCTTCCACTGATTCAAGAAGGGCAGTTGTCAGTTTCTGGCAAAAGAATGTGCACTTGCTGGTTAACCGCTTACGTATAGGTCTGTCCAGGAAAAGTGTGGATAGGTAAACTCACCGGCTAGAATGACCTAAATAGTGTTGACTGGGCCGTTAAACTCCAAAACAAACATAAAAACAAACAAAATTAATTAAACTATTTAACGCAATGCCAAGAGCAGTTATCAGATAGCAAAGCTCGCCTGGAAAAGTGTCACTGAAGTGATAGGCATACGTGAGACTACTGATGAATGAAACTTTGGACGTATATGGATATCTACCATCATGTTAAATATGAACCACATCCGTCGTATTGTTGGGAAACTATGAACCAAAAAATATTAATTGGCTCTGATTCCAATGCCATTGCCGACGCAAACACCGACCGACGCCGGGAGAGGTGCAATAGCTCTTCCGGGACTTCGTGCAGGTGAGCTTAAACTAACACATCGTAAATAGCGCGTAGCGCGTACTTCTTTTAAATTTCTCGGGCTCACCGCCGATAGGGGCTTGCAGAAATGGACTGGGCTGCCTGATGCTGTCACGCAGAGTTGAAATTGAACACACATGAGAATTGGTATACCGTTTAGAAGGTCTCAGCCTGCCCAGGGAATGTGGTGCGAGTCGAACCGTCCCTACATATAAAACATTTTGGTTTGTTTGGGCATCAGGTCTTGAGATGTCATTTCATCTCAATGTCGGGTAGAAGTCCCACAAATTTGGAAGCGAAGTCTATAAAATGAACTTAATAGTGATTACGAGGACGAAAAACCTCAATTCAAACAATATTTTAAATTTTTACATGTGACCAACAGTATCGTACATTCTGTGACATTTCAAATAAAATTTATAAAACTTATCGGCGGCTCGTTTAAGAAATTTCATATGAAAAGACCATCAGTGTAAGGTCGTCTTCATATAACACTCCTTGTATAGCAGCCCATGAGGCACACAACGATGTTAAAGTGTTGATTCGACGTTGAGTGCCTACTTACTTGGAATGCTTTCTCTTGTACATTTGTAGGTGTACATGTACATATTTTGCGTGGGAAAATTACCTGAGCGCCTTTTAGTGGAAATGGGTACGCGTAATTTAATAATTATAGTATAATATATGCGTATATTGAGAATTTTGCCACCAACAAATGAAAAAAAAATCCGACAAAAAATTCCCATATGTTTCAAATTTCTGCTCTAAACATAGATTATGGGTATTCGTAAGAACAGTCTCGCCGATGCGGTTCTAAAGAGTACCCAGAATTAAGGCGTAACTATACCAAATTTAGTGACACAGAGGCCTTCATCAGTGTGTCTCAACCCCAAAGTTCTGAAACCAAAACGAATGATGGACAAGACTCGGTAAACTAAACACATCCCCCTCCGAGCACAAACCGACCAACGTAGCTCATGAGACAGGTCAGCTGCAGGCATCAGGCAAGAGACGCCTACCCTAGGACTTATAGGCGTCCCCCACCAAGCCAACATCAGTAAACATGTCCCACACTCCACGGAAGTCCCGGGCATCAGGAAGGAGATGTCTAAAGTAGCGAGACTTGCAAAATTTAAAATATAACAAAAAGTGGCAACCAAATCCGCTAAGTGACAAGTCAGTCTTAGTTTTAGAAAAATTAGAATTTTACTGCAAAATTAAAGATATAATATAGTTATTGAAATCACTACTTGAGTACTGACGTCAACACCGCAGTATCAACCTCAGCACTAAGGAACTGATACTGAGCTGATGATACCCTCGACAAATTTTAGGTAAGAATTGTAACATATTTTCCTCATATCTGCTTTCAACATAGATTGTAGGTGCTCGTTAGAACGGTTCTACCGAGCACCCACAATCTATGTTTTTGAGCGAAAATAAAGCCGATAATGTACACCACCGTAAGCCCAAATTTTCTCTATATAAAGTGGGGTCTTTTCTTTCTTTTCTTTTCTTTCGTTCTTTCTTTCTTTCTACTGATACTGCGATCGGTCACATATGACCATTACTCGCAGGTGTACATGACATACACTCAAGGTTTGCAGGATGAAAGCCTACACAGTAATCATGCAATTACGGTAGGGATCTTTAACCTGCACAGGCGATTCGAAGGAGTACAAACAACAATCTTTCATTTTCTAGACGATCGAGCTCGAGCTATGGTAGAAATTGTCATGATTCAAAAGGTGGCTCGTATCTGTGTCAATGAAATTCAGTCCTTCTATATGGAAGTACCTACACGCTTTCATATTTCTATACAGTCTGGGAAAGAATCAAATAACACATTTGTCTGTTTCTTGCTGACAGAAGACAAAAATTTAAAGTAATATTTTGGGTACAATGTGAAACCAAATATAGACAATAAAACGTCAGCTGTCAGACTTCTGGGGCCAGTTGTTCAAAACTAACGACATCGTTAGTTAACGTATCGTTAAAACTTTGATCATTAAATATGGCAAATATGCTGAAATTTTTGCTGAAAAAATGTGAGCAGCTTTTGCGTCAGCTCACATTTTTCCAGCAAAATTACCAAAATTTATGATATTGTACTTGCTAGAAGAGTTAACAATATGACCACTAACGAGCTCGTTTAGCTAACGATGCTTTGAACAACTGGCCCTAGGCATATAAAATGACACTGCGGTTGTGAGGAGAAAAATAATTTGTAAGTTTCAGCTCAAGACGATTTACCTCTTGAATCCGAAATAGTTCATTCCTTTTTTTTTCATTGAGACTTTTCGGAAGGGGAGTAAATGTTCCCTTTTGTGGAGTACGCCCTGCAGTCTCAGACAAATGACTTCTGTTACCGAATTTAGTCTTTTGTTCACTCCATTCTAAAATATAAAATACAATATGAGTGAAGGCAATGATCAGGATTCGATACAATTACCCCGCATCTCCCATCAGAGACACAAAAGGGAAAGAAACACGAATATGAATTAACTAAACCCTAATGAAACATCACCGGCGGAAAGCCAATAGGACTTTTCCACAAAATGGCTAAACGGCCCCTTAAGGTGTTAGAGTGTAAAAACTGCTAATTTTCAAACCAAAACAGATATAGGCGTCGTTCAGATATCATTTTGTAAGGACTATGAGACACTTTGGCGACGCGGGTAGAATGGTGAGTAACTGGATCGGTGACCGTGCTTACTTCGTGGGCGACCCGACAAACGCTACATTGGTGGCAACAGTGTCGATGGCGTGTAGCATAGACTCCGCCCTCTGGTTTGCCTAGTATGGTTTTGTTTGAATGTTGGCTTTACGTCCCCGCCAACAATATTTAGGTAATTTCGGAGACGTTGCTTACAAACTTATTGGACATTTACCAGGCACTGAGACGAAATGACATCTCAAGCTCTACCGTTCAAACAAACCAAAAGGGTAAAAAAAAACAGGGACGGCCTGATTTGCACCACTTTACCTGGGCAGGCTTAGACCTTCTAAGCCTCACCTTTCTACTTGACAATATTAATATTAGATTCGGTACTAAGTTATTTAGACAAATTGTGGGTATTCCGATGGGTACGAATCGCGCACCTCTAGTGGCTGATTTGTTCTTGTATTGTTATGAGAAAGACTTCATGTTGTCGCTTTCCATTGATAACCAATTTGAAATTATTGAAGCTTTAAGTTCTACTTCTAGATATTTAGATGATTTATTAAATATTGACAATACTTACTTTGATGGTTTGTTCAGTCAGATTTATCCCCTAGAACTTCAGTTAAACAAGGCAAATTCCTCTGATACCGAAGCCCCCTTTTTGGATTTACATTTATCTATTGTAGATGGATTTGTTTCTTGCAAAATTTATGATAAAATTTATGATTTTGATTTCGAGATTGTAAATATTCCTTTTTTGGAAGGCGATGTGCCTCGTGCGACATCGTACGGGGTTAAATTTCGCAGTTAATTCGATTCGCTAGAGTGTCTAGTCATGTATCCGACTTCAACACTCGTAATAAATTACTAACCGCTAATCAGGGATATCGGTATCATAAACCACGTAAAGCCTTTTCTAAGTTTTATAGACGTCATTCTGATTTGGTTTCAAAATTCAATGTTGGACTTAAAACACTTCTGCAACAAGGCCTATCGGAACCCGAATTCTATGGTGACTTAGTATATAAATTTAGAAAAATACATGCCTATAATGACTTTAGTACCCCATTTCGTAAAATCGTTCGTCGATATATTAAGATTGGGTACAACATAAATGTTATAAAACGGACTGCATGCATGGTGGTTTACTCAATCACGGTTGGCAACTTTGCTTCCCTCTTTGATTGCACACCGGTGGGTCGGGCTTAAGATTATATGACGGTTCCAGCGTAAAAACAAAATGGAATTTTATTTTATTTTAGTATTCTTTATGTTGGTTGGCGCCTGATGCTCCGTCTTTGATCGGACCCCTCGGAGTCTAACTGTTGGTTTTCTTTTGCTCCAGCAATTCTGTTGTTGTATGCTGTCGAGTCCTCAACCTTGTTTCATCTCTGTAGTGTTTTTATTTGTATGTTCTAGGAGATATTACACTGATGAGTTAGGAAGCCTTCATACGGACTAAACAAAATTAGTGTATACCGCGACAGAGGTAAGGGCGAGGATTATGGCCACGTAAAATCGATTTAAGCCCCCCCCCCCCCCCCCACACACCCAAGTGGAATTCTTTCCACTGACCGTTCCAAGGCGGTTCTTCTGTGGCGGTTTATTTATGTTGTCGTTTGTTACTTACTGTGTGTATCACTTGTGTCTTTTTATTTTGGATGGCCATTTGGCCATTTTGTGGGAAAGTTACTGTCCTTATGGCCTTCCTTTGTTTAGGTTTCCATTATGGTCTGGTCGCTTCATGTTTGTGTTTCTTTCCCTTTGGTGTCTTTGATGGATGGAAAAAGTTAATTGTATCGATTCCTGATCTTTGTTTTACTTCTACTTTACCAGTATTCATATGCGATCGGTTTCAGCTCTGCAATGAAACAAATTGCAGCCCTATCTATTTCTCCAAGCCCCGATGGGCGGGGCTAGTGAGATATATGTGACTTCGGGTCGAAGTCAAGAGACGAGGGGGGGGGGGGGTAATGGTTTTTTTTTTTGGTTTGGGTTTTACGGCCCTTTCAAGATTATTTCACTCATATCGAGCCGATCGTTAATCAGAGGTGGGCGAAAACCGGAGTACCCGGAGAAAAACCACCTGACCTACCGTTCGGGGGGGTAATGGTTATTGATATATAACACTTATACGGCCTTGCTGTAGAAGCCGGCTGTTTTAGCGAAGCGGATAGAGTGGTTGGCTTTTTCACTAAATTAAGCAACGGATATCACGGTTAGTGCATAGATGGGTTACCGCGGTGCTTGACTTCGTGGACGACACAGCAAACGCTACAGTGCCATGTTTGAGAAAACCTTGTCTTTCCTGAAAAGACAAAACTTTATCCAAAAATAACGACGGAATATTCCACTTCATGAGTTTAGAGTGGTTCATTTCCAATTGAAAGGGTATCAGATGTGTTTTATTCGTGGTAAGTTTTTCAAAAATGTAAGGAATTAAAGGAAACAGTGAAGACTCAGATCAGACGCTCCGTCCTGCGGCGTCTGATCTGAGTCTACACTGTTTTCCAATGTCCCCCAAAAGGGCCGCTAGACATATATGAGTAAAGAAAAAGGTCATGACTCCAGAAAAGGATGAGTATCGAGGACAATTAAGGGATAGTTTCCCTTTACATTGACCATTACCTGGACCTCTTGTGTATCGAGAGCCTCAATTCAAAAACACGCCTATACAACTACATGTACATTGTAAACTTTACCGCCGAAAAAAGGCAAATTCTAAGATGATAAAAATATGATATTTTTCTTATTTATGCTCAAAATATAGATTATGGGTACTCGTTAGAACCACCTCATCGAGGCGGTTCTAACGAATACTCACAGTCTTTATTTTAGAGCAGAAATAAGAAAAAATAAGGTTTACCCCTGTAAACCCCAGATTTACTATATGAAATAGGGTTTCAAGTGGGTTCGCAATTATATAGGCATGTTTTTGTGATACTGGATGTAGCTCCAATACAACTGTGACTGTCGGAAACTGTTACAGGACGGTTTTCTCAAAACAACCCCTCCTAAATATTTTCTTGTCAGGGAAAATTAGAAAACACTACAGGAAGCAGCACATCATTTTTCAATTTCAGCAAAACACTGCTTAATCGATCGTCTCTTACTAAATGTTTTCTGAACATTACTGGTAACAGAAAACGGATAATACGAAAACACGCCTATACAAATACATTGAAATATTCACCGCCGAAAAAACGAAAATTTTAAGATAAAAAAGTGATATTTTTCTTATATCTGCTCAAAATATAGATTGGGGGTTATCCGTTAGAACCGCCTCATCGAGGCGGTTCTATTGAGTACCCACAATCTATATTTTAGAGCAGAAATAAGAAAAATAAGGTTTACCCCTGTAAACCCCAGTTTTACCATTTAAAGATGGGGTTCAGAGGTTGGGGGTGGGGTGCGGTTAAAATTATATAGGCGTGTTTTCTTGATGGAAGCGAACAATTTTTTGCCATTTTTATTTATTTATTTATTTATTCATTTATATCACACGGGCTGTATATATATGACAGTTATAGTTTATCAACGACCTTTGAGAGTTCAACGTTCAAGCCCGACAAGACCAATCCATGTTTTAGGGGAAGCAGGTTTCGGATTTCTTTTTTCACAGGATTTTGAAATTATAAATTAACTTTTTGATAATGCCAATATCTAGAAGTCGTGACCAAGTGGCTATTATGATGCAGTACGAATCTCAGTAAAGCTATAACGCCCAATGTAAAATCCCAACTGAAGGCGACTTACCTAAAACACGGACTGGTTGGTTGATTTGAGGTTTAAGTAAAGGTCATTTTGGAGACGTTGCTTCCAATTTTGTGGGACTTTTACCCGACATTGAGATGAAATGACATCTCAAATCCTGTCGCCCAATGAAACCAATAAGGTTTATTAACATGGACGGTCCGCCTCGCACCGCGGTTCCTGGACAGGCTTAGATCCTCTAAGCAGTTTACCAGTACTAGTGTGCAGGCCGGATTCTGCTCTGCGTGGAAGCATCATGCAGCCCATATATTTCTTCAAGCCCCTATGGGTGGGGCCGTAAAAAATAAATTGATGAGATGATTCAACGATGTTTCATGTTTATTGTGATGATAGGTATGGTAAAGCCAAAAGGGTTTATCCTACAAGGAAACAACAACAATAATAACTATAAGATAACAATGCCGTAACAGGCTTGACAATATTTTGTCAGCAGAGAAGTACGACGAATGCAAATAATAACATGATGATGATCAACGTTATGCATTCACCTTTAATCCAAAATATTCAGTTATATTTCCATTTAAACATACAGTATAAATACCAATATGAATCGATGGAAACATGAGCACAAATAAACATATCGTATACGGCATAGTTAAGTTTATGCGTCAAAATGACAGGACTCGGGCAGAATCCTATTACCAGGCTCTCTGTATGTAACATATGAACATAACCAATGCACGACATATTGCTGCCACCTATGTGTTATCAGTCTGATTTAAACCCTGAATATCTGTGCAATCTGCAGTGTACTAATATATACTCAGGTTATTCGAATGGGTATTCAAAGACCGAAAGAATCAGACAACTAGTGCATTTTTATGAAAGAAGATTATCACAGGTATGATTTCCATTGTTGTCAATGCCGTGGCAATTTCAGAAGTAAATTTATGAATAAAATGGAAATCATTTCACATAAGGGATTATCTGGGATATACCTGAACTATAATATATTCGCAAATGTCAAAGGAAACCTTTGAAAGGTTATGACATTGTTGAATAATTAGATTTTCCTTTCTCAACTTTCTTCTCTTTTCTATCTTTTTCGATGGCGGCTCAACTATGTATCAAATCCATAAGCGTGCCTGTTATTGGTTAGTTTTGTGAAGGAACCCCGCTATCAGTAAATCAAATTGGCAATATCCTGATTCTTTCCCCTAGGGGATCCAATATTTTTTTTGGTAAAAAATACTGAAATTGGAACTACTTTTCTTGATCAGTGTCACACAGACGCTTGCATAGTATATATATATATTCACTTAAAAGAAAATTTTATAGGGGAAAATTCGTATAGGGGAAAAAATCAGGAACAATATATACCAGTCGACGACACAACCAACATACTTACCTGCCATGCAAGGGAAGGGAATTCTCAGTGTCTTAAAAGGGTTTTCTTTGGGGATCCATTCCAGAGAGAAAAGGGGCATGGTATGCTTTTGGGGCAGTGAAAGATATTGAAAAATGGAAGATTTCTTGCAGGGGAGAAAACGTATAGGGGAGAAAATGTATAGGGGAGAGAATCAGGAACAATATATACCCAGTCCAAATAGAAAAAACATTCTTTCAATGCATGGCAGGGTAGGAATCTCCCAGTGTCTTGAAAGGGTTTTCTTTGGGGATCCATTCTAGAGAGAAAAGGGGCATGGTATGCTTTTGGGGTAGTGAAAGATATTGAAAAATGGAAGATTTCTTACAGGGGAGAAAACGTATAGGGGAGAAAACTTATAGGGGAGAGAATCAGGAACAATATATACCCAGACCAAAGAGAAAAAACTTTCTTTCAATGCATGGCAGGGAAGGAATCTCCCAGTGTCTTGAAAGGGTTTTCTTTGGGGATCCATTCCAGAGAGAAAAGGGGCATGGTATGCTTTTGGGGTAGTGAAAGATATTGAAAAATGGAAGATTTCTTACAGGGGAGAAAACGTATAGGGGAGAAAACGTATAGGGGAGAGAATCAGGAACAATATATACCCAGACCAAAGAGAAAAAACTTTCTTTCAAAGCATGGCAGGGTAGGAATCTCCCAGTGTCTTGAAAGGGTTTTCTTTGGGGATCCATTCCAGAGAGAAAAGGGGCATGGTATGCTTTTGGGGCAGTGAAAAAATATTGAAAAATGGAAGATTTCTTGCAGGGGAGAAAACGTATAGGGGAGAAAACGTATAGGGGAGAGAATCAGGAACAATATATACCCAGTCCAAATAGAAAAAACATTCTTTCAATGCATGGCAGGGTAGGAATCTCCCAGTGTCTTGAAAGGGTTTTCTTTGGGGATCCATTCTAGAGAGAAAAGGGGCATGGTATGCTTTTGGGGTAGTGAAAGATATTGAAAAATGGAAGATTTCTTACAGGGGAGAAAACGTATAGGGGAGAAAACGTATAGGGGAGAGAATCAGGAACAATATATACCCAGACCAAAGAGAAAAAACTTTCTTTCAATGCATGGCAGGGTAGAAATCTCCCAGTGTCTTGAAAGGGTTTTCTTTGGGGATCCATTCCAGAGAGAAAAGGGGCATGGTATGCTTTTGGGGTAGTGAAAGATATTGAAAAATGGAAGATTTCTTACAGGGGAGAAAACGTATAGGGGAGAAAACGTATAGGGGAGAGAATCAGGAACAATATATACCCAGACCAAAGAGAAAAAACTTTCTTTCAATGCATGGCAGGGTAGGAATCTCCCAGTGTCTTGAAAGGGTTTTCTTTGGGGATCCATTCCAGAGAGAAAAGGGGCATGGTATGCTTTTAGGGTAGTGAAAGATATTGAAAAATGGAAGATTTCTTGCAGGGGAGAAAACGTATAGGGGAGAAAACGTATAGGGGAGAGAATCAGGAACAATATATACCCAGACCAAAGAGAAAAAACTTTCTTTCAATGCATGGCAGGGTAGAAATCTCCCAGTGTCTTGAAAGGGTTTTCTTTGGGGATCCATTCCAGAGAGAAAAGGGGCATGGTATGCTTTTGGGGTAGTGAAAGATATTGAAAAATGGAAGATTTCTTGCAGGGGAGAAAACGTATAGGGGAGAAAATGTATAGGGGAGAGAATCAGGAACAATATATACCCAGTCCAAATAGAAAAAACATTCTTTCAATGCATGGCAGGGTAGGAATCTCCCAGTGTCTTGAAAGGGTTTTCTTTGGGGATCCATTCTAGAGAGAAAAGGGGCATGGTATGCTTTTGGGGGTAGTGAAAGATATTGAAAAATGGAAGATTTCTTACAGGGGAGAAAACGTATAGGGGAGAAAACGTATAGGGGAGAGAATCAGGAACAATATATACCCAGACCAAAGAGAAAAAACTTTCTTTCAATGCATGGCAGGGTAGGAATCTCCCAGTGTCTTGAAAGGGTTTTCTTTGGGGATCCATTCCAGAGAGAAAAGGGGCATGGTATGCTTTTGGGGTAGTGAAAGATAGCAGGGTAGGAATCTCCAAATGTCTCTAAATGGTTTTCTTTGGGGATCCATTGTAGAGAGAAAAGGGACATGGTATGCTTGTTGGTTAATTTCGGCTGTCTTATAGACATAATATACTTGTTCTCATATCGAGCATGGGTTATAAATGGGTTAAATCCCGTTATCTTTATGGAATGGGCACACCTTCTTAATCTAGGAAGTGATTCGTCTGCATATAGACACTTTGAGTACCTATTTACAACGTTTGAGAGAAATCCAAGAAGGTATCATCTTTACGGTTATAACGTTTCACATGCTTTTTACCAATACCTTGATGGTAGTGTTCGTCTATATACTAATAGGACCAACAGATAGATGCTTTTCCAGGTATGATATGCAGATAAAGTTATTATTTCTTTCGAGTAAATTGATTGCATAACCAAGATTTTATTTAATAATTACGGAATAAGCGCAGTTCTCATTAATACAGCTTATTCCGTAATTAAGGCATTTGCAGTTTATTATCGTTGGAAAGATTTGATAGATTTTTAGGTTAACCTTTCAGGTTTTTTCATTACGGAATAAGCGGAATGCTCGAAATGCCGCTTATTCCGTAATTAAAATTATTATTGTTACTGGAAATGTCTGAAATGTAAGATCCGTCTTATCTCCTTTTCAGACAGTGTTACGACGTTCGCGCATCGTACTGGATGGTATTTGTAAAATCAAGCGCCTCAATGACTCAGATTTTGTATTCATACGCATTCATTAGTGTAAAAAGTGTCTTTGAGAAATTTTCCCCATTTTCGAATTCAGGGGAGAGAATCAGGATATTGCCATCAAATTCACTTTTTCATCCATCTTACAAACTATTCCTTAAATCAAGGGAGGCAACTACTCGAAGAACCATAACGTACGAATGGAACCGCAACGCAGTAGGATAGAATAGAACTTGATAGGAGATAGTGCAGAAATGGACCACCATCTATATCACAGAATAAGAACTATTGCAGAAAGTGTCTAAAAGGCTGGAAAAAAGTATCTGCACAACAAAATTCACTGTGTGCATTTATTTATTTATTATACCAGAATCCATTTCCATTACGAAAACACGCCTATACAAATACGTTGTAAAGTTTACTCCGAAGAAAACGAAAATTTTAAGATGAAAAATTGTGATATATTCCTTATTAGAACCGCCTCACCGAGGCGGTTCTAACGAGTAAATGTACCTATAATCTGTATTTTAGAGCAGAAATAAGAAAAATAAGGTTTATTGTATTGGTGTTTGGCGGTCCAGTCAACATAAATATTATTTCTCATCATATACTGCAGAAATAAGAAATAAGAAAAATAAGGTCATTGATTCCATTGTTGAATTTTGAAAATATCTGAGGGTCACTGATGAGGCCTAATTGGCCGAAACTAGGTAGTCTGACCCAGAAAACATGCACACTCCATATTTTTCAGTTCTGTGGTGTATTCCTTGCTTCCAAAGGATAACCCTTTTATAGAACATATTTAACTTCACTACAGCTGGTGTCTCCCTGCCCTACATCATAGTGTAGATTATATTTTCTAGTCCTTTGGGATCATTGATTTCACTGTGGAATTTTGAAAATATCTGAGGGTCACTGATGAGGCCTAATTGGCCGAAACTAGCCAGTCTGGCCCAGAAAACATGCACACTCCATATTTTTTAGTTCTGTGGTGTATTCCTTGCTTCCAAAGGATAGCCCTTTTATAGAACATATTACCCCTGTGAACCTCAGTTTACTGTATAAAAGTGGGATTCAAGGGGGTCAAAATTATAAAGGCGTGTTTTCGTGATGCGAAATTAAATGGTGTCATTTTGAGTTATTTTTAGAAACCCATATACGAAAAATGTTAAATCATTTTGGCGATCAGTGATGGTCTTATTCAGACGCCGCGTTCCTCTTTAGTATCTACCGTATAAAATGGATTAAAATGCCAGCGTTGCAGTGTTGTAGATTCCATTGCAAAGATTCCAAGAAGGAAAAGGCAACCCAGACCTATTTATTTACTTGGCCGGCCTCGGCAGCTCAGTCTGATGAGGGTCTGACTGGTGATCAGGAGGACGTGGGTTCGATACCTGCCGCGATCGGCAACATTCTTTCGTTGAGATTGATCGTGAAATCTTTTCTGCGTCTATTCTCTCCCTTCCGCTGCTTAGAGAAGGGCAGTTGTCAGTTTCTGGAGATGGAATGTGCACTGTACTGGTTAACCGCTTACGTATAAGCCTGTCCAGCAAAGTGTTGGTATCTAACCGGCTAAAATGACCTAAATGATGTTGACTGGGCCGCCAAACACCTATACAAACAAACAAACAAACAAATAAATCAAGCAAAACTTGAACTTGCCAATTAGACATATACGACGTTATCGACGATAAGTTTGTATGTCCCTGGTTGTATTTCAAATCACGCCCAACAAACCAAGCTGGTGTAGCAACAATTTGGCTTATACGATTAAGTAAGGTATTTTGTCTGTCTTACGTGTCCCTAGAGACACAATAGAAGCTAGCGCGATACAATTACGGAATATATATATATATATATATATATATATATATATATATATATATATATATATATATATATATATATATATATATATATATATATATAAAAACTAACCCGTCTTATACAGGGAACCCTTGCAAACAGTACAGGCCCAGATCAGACGCTGCACAATGCGTTCGTGCAGAATTGGTGATGTACGTGCAATGTGCTTTTGCATTGATGACCATACGTTATAGTCAGGCGCGAGCTCTAGATTCGCCCCCGCACATCGGGGCTTGAAGGAATAAATGGGCTGCACGATGCTTCCAGGCAGAACTGAAACCGACCGCACACGAGTACTGGTAAACCGCTTAGAGGATCTAAGCCTGCCCAGGCAAAGCGGTGCGAGTAAGACCGTCCATGCTTATGAACCCTATTGGTTTCATTGGGCGGCAGGGTTTGTCATTTCATCTCGAGTAAAAGTCCCACAAAATTGGCAGCCACGTCTCCAAACTCACCTGTACAGATACAGTGTTGACGGGGACGTTAAACCTCAAATAAAAACAACAACAAATAAATCTTAAACCCATTGGCTGCGAGGTGTCTAGTAAGTTTCATCCGGTAGTTTATATAATTACCTTTTTGACTAAGTACATGTATGTAAGGCGGAAGGTTCCGTTCATTACAGAATGGGTCAAACAAAATAGTTAAAGTTTGTGTAATGTCCCCTAGTATTCATTACGCTAACACACCCGTGCGACATAGTGCATTTTTTCACATCTCCAAAATCGCTACTTTTCTCAGGAAAATCCCTGATATTTTTCTTGTGGGTGCCCGTTAGAACCGCCTCATTGAACCGATTCTTGCCCGTTAGAACCGCCTCATTGAACCGATTCTTGCCCTTTAGAACCGCCTCATTGAGGCGGTTCTAACGAGTACCCACAACCTATGTCTTGGAGCAAATATAAGAAAAATAATGTATACCGCCGTATTCCCCAGTTCTCTCTATATAAAGTGGGCTTTAGTGGGTGTTCATTTCACGGATTTGTTCATATGTTGGTGACCATAGCGGCGGCATACGTTATAGTCAGGTGCGAGCTCCAGATTCTTTGCATAGTACGCACGCTTGTGGCCGCTGTCCTCAAAAACACTTTTTGGGCTACACCAAGCAAAAGTGGTCGTTGTGCATGTGCGCCCGGCGAAGAACTGGATTAGCCTCCGCATGAACAGTCTGATCACCCATTCTTCACACAAGACTTCTAAAATCAGTCAGGGAATTAGAAGTTTTACTAAGGTTATCATCGCGTGAACAGGACCGTGAAATGAACACCCCTTAAACCCCACTTTATAAATAGAGAAAACTGGGGTTTACGGGGTATATATTATTTTTCTTATCTTTGCTCGAAGACAGAAGTTGTGGAGCATCCGCAACATATGTTTGCAGTATAAATAAAACAAATATCACAGATTTTCTAGACATTTTTGGAGATGTCAAAAATGCACTATGTAGCACAGGTGTGTTATTGTAATGCTCCAGACGGAGTTGGGACTTCGCTGAGACCGTTTTCGCTCGTTGCGGTGTATTTTCAATATCTCTATTCAAAGACCCCGTTTCGATCGTTGCGGACTATTTATGACATCTCTCTCTCTCTCTCTCTCTCTCTCTCTCTCTCTCTCTCTCTCTCTCTCTCTCCGTTGCGGTGAATTATAATATTTCTATATTTGAAAACCCCTTTTAGCTCGTTGTGGTGTGTTTATAACGTCTCTCTATTCAAAGACCCATTTTCGCTCGTTGCGGTGTATTTATAACATCTCTCTTTTCAGTGAAGTAAACGTAAGCTTATCTGTAGACGACTGTCTGGAACATTGTGCCATTTCTTGTCTGACTGCTTAGTTTGCACGGAAACTTATTTGCATATAGCTCTCAGTGTTCGCAACATGTCATGCATTTCTGGTATAATCAACGATTTCTGGTGTATGCGGCTATTCGAGTTTACTGTAAAAAAATCTCTTTTGCCATTAGTCTACCGTCTATATTCAATGGCTCGAACACCTGTGGGACCAGGACCATTTTGTTCGAGACTGCGATAGTTCGAGCCACTGATTGTTTCCAGTGGGGCTTAGCAGGAATAATTTAGGTACAGTCGATAATTTAGGTACATTCGACCCTTCCTAGAACATATGTAACGTCACTTCAGCTATTGTCTGGGAATGTGTGGCATCCGTAAAAAGTCTCCCTGCCCTACATCATAGTGTAGTTTATATTTTCTTGTCCTTTGGGATCACTGATTCCATTGTAGAATTTTGAAAATACTTGAGGGTCACCGATGAGGCCTAAATGGCCGAAACTAGCTAGTCTGGCCAAGAAAACATGTACACTCCATATTTTCCAGTTTTGTGGTGAATTCCTTGCTTCCAAAGGATAACCCTTCAAAGAACATATTCAATAACTCGAACACCTTTTGTACCATGAAATTTTGTTTCAGATAGGGGTAGTTCGAGTTATTGATGGTTACTTTATACTGCCAGGATATGAGGCATAATCGAGATAATCTAATGATATATTTTCGACTTTTTACTGATAAATACAAATGTATGTTGTGTGTACTCATTAGAATCGCCTCAATGAGGCGATTCTAATGAGTACACACAGCATACCGTTTGAAGATAAAATCAAGCAATATCTATGAATTAACCTGAACACAAGGATATCTGAAGCTATAGGAACAATTCTCATGGGACTCCAGAACGAGTTCGAATAAGCCGCAGTAGACGAATTATCCGTATTCGAGATATCGAGGCTTCGCTGTATATTGTTTGATTTTGTATAATATTTATAGGTCATTGACTTTATAGTGTTAAATATTCGGCACGAGTTCATATGGCGAAGACCGGTAACATCTGTACAAAGTAAACGGGATATTTTCTGGGTATATAATAAAAAGGTATATTGTCTGTACTCATTAGAATCGCCTCATCGAGCACTTCTTGACTCACGAGGGAGATTGAATTAGCCATAGTCACGAAATCAGTCGTCGGTGTTCGTGTCACTGACATATTACTTTTACTTTATATAAACAGCTCTTACAAATCTCGTTATCATCGTAAAAGCGAAATAGATTGGCACTACTGTTGCCTTTGATGATTGGTCATTGTACATGCGTTACTAATATTATGACAGTTATTGAGGAAAAGTCACGCATGCGCGCACACACGCAAGCAAAAACGCACACGCATTCATATGAAGGTTTTATGAATTATAAAAAGCTAAACGAAGAGAAATACTTAAGCGGCATGAAAGAACAAATCACACGAACTCGAAGTCATTTATCGTTTTACTTAGTGACATAAAGCAAACAAAACATACGAACACGCGCACGTGCACACAAAACCAATTACCGTTATTTTTGGCTAAGGAACTAAAGAACGACCATCTTGAAAAGGTCTGCAGAACAAAAAAAAATACTGTTACAAGGTCGAGTTTGTGGTGGTGTTGTGGTTGGAAAGGGGACTTCAAGTGTTCATTGTTTGAATATTCAAACCTCGCCCTCCATTACTAAAACGTGTTTTCGTGATGAATTCCTATACAGATTCATTCATGAGCCGTGTCGTTATTGATGAGGCGATTCTAATGGGTACAAACAATATACTCTATTTGATAGAACATCGAAAAGATATTGGCATTATTATTTCCATAGCCCTTCATGGCTAGTGCTATGAGTAGCGAACTACCCTACATCGACCTTAGTTTCCTGGCCCCAACCATTGACGCAAAAGTGTATATGCCCTAATACAATGGTGAATCGGAACTAGGGATTCCACAACACTAATCTGACATTAGACCACTAAAACAACACAAGATAGCCCATCCAAATCCGCAATGAAAGATACAAACGCTGTTTCGAAAATATTTCGAATAGGACTGGCATAGAATACGAAATAGTCCATTGTTAAGAGTTAAAGACCAAATTTTCTGTCTATCTCAGAATAGCTATACTAAACCCAATAGTTTTGACAAAATTGTCCTGCACGGCAGGGGAATAGAACTGCTACATGTATCGAATATACTTTTTGAATAAAAACAAAAATAAAACTACTATCCGAAAAATTCAGATTCCGATCGTCCCTACACCTGTGGACACAAAAGCGTTGTTTCTCTTTGCATCAAGTTAGCTTGACAAGCAAATGCCATTCATCAATGTAGTCTAAAACTGGACCAAGCAATATACATTGATTGGTCTTCTTGCAGCAAGCACTTTTTTCCATTGACATTCGAGATGTATTCTGACTGGACAGTGCAGTGTCTACAATGAAATATACAACACTTTGTGTTTTGAATTCATTCCTGTCTTGCATGTAAGGGAAAACTGAATGTAACATCAGATCAAAATGAAACGAAGCTCATCAAAGTTTGAACGGATTTGTGTCCAAAGGTGTATTTCAGAATCGTTTTCAAAAGTACAAAGTCGTAATGAAGATGGTAAGATTCAGAATATGTAAGTTTTGATACCGATGGCTCTGTTTTAGTAGTTTTTTTTTCTGTTATAAACTGTTGACTTCAATTGCTCTACAAGATCTTTAAAAACGGATTAGTAACATATAAACCCTAGGAACTTCACCATCTGAGAATGAAACATTTTCCTTCCCAAATTAAAAAGAAAAATCCCTTTTATCATAATTTTTAAGTAAAGTCAAAATAGGTAAAAGTTTGGTTAGATTGAGACGTAATAACCCACGTTTCGTTAAGATAAGTTTTGTGAACCATTTGTTGGTATTATTTAACACATCATCAAGTAATGCGGTGTGAGTCGGCCCGTCCATGATTATAAACCCTATTGGTTTCATTTGGCAGCAGGGCTTGAGATGTCATTTCATCTGAATGTCGGGTAAAAATACCACAAAATTGGAAGCAACGTCTCCAGAATGACATTTACAGTGTTGACGTGGACGTTAAATTTCAAATCAAACAAACAAACAAACATCACCAAGAAGATAAGCTGAAAACAGTTATAAAAATAGATGCTCAGGAAAAGCCATAATCAAATATTACAGCCTACGAATGGCACGAAGGGGAAGAATAACTAACATTGAAGAGAATAAAACAGGAATTCTAATGCACTTGCGTATGTAACGCGACGTCTGATTGGATAGCGTCGAAAATTTGTGATAGTATATTCTGCGATATACTGTCGAAACCCGACGTCATCACGTAACGTCGCTTTTCATTGGCTGGTATTTTGTTTTACGCAGCTCAAAGCGCTTGCCGGTTTGTGCAAAATAGTACAATTTTTAACAAAACACGCGAATAAGTGCATTAGAATGGGGATAACTGTATTGAAAATTGTCATTTGGGGAGGTAAATCGTCGGTTTTACGGTCGCAAATTACGTTTTACGGCTCCGCTGCGTGTCGCCGTAAAACGAAATTTCCGACCGTAAAACCTCCGATTTACCTCCCCAAATGACAATTATTGTGAAAACAGTTATCCCCTAAATAAACGAACCACAAACAGCACAACAACCAGCTCCCTCTTCCCAACAAGAGGTGATCACGGTGCAACAGGCACAGATAGTGAAAATGAAATAAATGACTATAATAATACACAACCATAAGTACATACAACATGAAAAGTTCCGTCAGAAAATCCGACAAAGCTACATTAAAAAAAAAAACAAAAAAAAAAACATCAGGTCTAGTACTGGGGAGTTTTTTTTCGATTTTTTGGACCCATCCTTCACTCTAGGTTCTAATATTATTTACAACATACAAAATAGTTGGTCCGCCTGAAGGTAACTGGACCATCACAGAATAACACACAGAATAGAACAAACTGGAATACAAATGAAATTAAATAACTGTGATGAAACAAAGATGAGGGCTCGTAGCTTGTTCCACACGCTGTAAAATAGAAGTGGAGTCAATGACCAGGAATCGACACAATTAATCCACAGCTCCCACCAGAGACACCAAAGGGAAAGAAACACAAACATGAACCAGCAGATCCCAATGGAAACACAAATAGCGGAAAACCAAAAAAGAGAGTTACTTTTCCACAAAATGGCCAATAGGCTATCCAAAATAAAACAACTCAAGCGACATAAACACCCAAAGACAAACCATAACAAATATAAACCGCAGTAAGACGCAGTTGAAGAAAACTACCAGGTAAGACCACGAAGAGTAAAGCCAAGTACAAAGAATCAAGCACCAACCACTAATAAAAAAGTTATACTTTTAAGTTGGGCATGAACCCCAGAACATCATGCAATGAGAGAGGGAAGCATAGTCCTCAACCATGACTGGGTCAAAATTGAAGCCAGTGCTAGGGGGCGTATACAGCCTTTCAAACTATATTGCTGTGTATGAAGAGACTCATTAAAACCGAGTCTCCGATGTTCGATCTTTTATGTGTTCTTTGTTGCCAAATGCAACCTTTCAGCTTTTTATTCGAAACAAAAGTGGAGGCAATGATCGGGAATCGATACAATAAAACCACAGCTCCCATCAGCGACACCAGAGGGAAAGAAAGTAGCATTTCCCATCAAAGTTTTCCAAATTATTTACTGTATACACGTGTATTCAACCAGCACAACAGATTAATCTTTCTGAATTTAAACTATTTCATTGATAATGCGTAACCTCAAAAGCAAAACATTCTGTGATGGAAAAGTTACCACATGTATATGTATAACATTTTATCCAGCTGGAAACAGTGTAGATCTATCGATGTTTGTCATAATTTCAACCCTCTCTCTTCTCCTCGCTCAGTCCCATCACTGCATCCCAGTTTATGAATAACAGCGATCAGAAACAGCTTCTTCAGCAATATGTTTAAAAAAAGTTCATTCTGCCTGTTGATGTAGGCCCGCACATAGGGTGGGGAGGGGTGCAAACGCACCCCCACCTTTTTTTTGGAAAATTCCCAAACTCGGGCAGTTTTTCACCGTCTGCAAAATACCTGAAACTCGCACCCCGCCCCCTTTTTCAGAGTAAGGCCCGGATCATGTTCAAAACTTGCTGTAGATATATATGGCGAACAGTGCCGACCCTGATCAGAAGGAATATACTGTCTATCCGATGTGGGTCTACGCTGTCTGTCTAATAACGATACCACCTATAAAAGTCTGGGCTGCTCATTTTTGCTCTAAAAATTTTAAGTTCTTAGCAGAAGTGCAAGAAGTTTTTGTTTACTTTTGTACAATCGACTCTATCTGACAGTTTTATAAATGGCCTAGATTAGTTTTCTTTCATTACGTGAACAACCTGGCATCCTTATACTATTTCATTTAATCCTTAAATGCCACTATTTAAGCGAATAGTCCTTTTGGGATCCAGTTTTGTTGGTCTGAACATTCTGGTTCGTCTTTCCTTTACTGATTTACGAGCCTTTGGATTATTGTTTTGTACTATGACAACATCACGAAAATATGCCTATGTAATTATGACTACTTGAACCCCACTTGTATATAATAAAACTGGGGTTTACAGTGGTAAAAATATTTTTCTTATTTTGAGCTCAATTTCTCTTCTAAAATGTTCGTTTTCAATTTGTATAGCGTGTTTTCGTAATGACAACTACATGTACTTAAGTGCAAGATATGGTAGTTTGATTTTTGTGTCCTCGGAGATCTTGTACTGATGAGTTAGGAGGCCTTCATGTCGACTGAACAAATTATTTCTCTTAATCGCGACGGTAGTAAGCGCCCCCCCCCCCCCCCCCCAGGTGGAATTCGTTTCATTGACCGTACCAAGACTGTTCTTCTGTCGCGGGATCGCAGGATCGACCCCGGGCTTCTCCAGACTTTCGGAGGAGTCTTTAAAACCGAGGTCCCGTCTCCGTATGACCTTAGCTGTTGGTGGGACGTAAAACTCAAACACTCACTCACTCTTCTGTCGCGGTTTATTTTTGTTATGCTTTGCCTTTGGGTGTGTGTTTCGCTTATATTATTTTGTTTTGGATAGCCGCTTGGCCATTTTGTGGGAAAGTAACTGTCCTTTTGGGTTTCCGCTATTGATGTTTCCATTAGGGTCTAATTGTTTCATGTTTGTGTTTCTTTCCCTTTGGTGTCTCTGATAGGAGCTGTGGGTTAATTGTATGGATTACTGATCATTGCCTTCACTTCTATTTTAGAACTTTAGTGCACGTCATTAGAGATATTTCTTATAGGCAAATGCATATTTATCAACTTCTTCAAGATGATGTGTTGGTAACTGCGTTTTTTGGTGTAAAGGGTGCTACGCCTCCGTTTGTAACACGGAATTGTTAACGCGCTATGTAATAAATTAAGCAATATGGTGAACATGGCTTGTGGCGATTTGTGACTGTAATAACGAAACCCTTCAATACTTTGCAGCTAGATATTTTATTATTAGGACAATGGAAAAATAATATCATGTCACACAAACGTATTCTTCAAATGTGTGACCAAACTCGCTTTTCAAAGTTGCGTTAGAATCTCTTTGGTAAACGGTATCAGCAAATTCGGCGTCGGTTAAGCTCCTGTGGTTAACTAAGATCTCATAAAATGTTACTACAAACTCTATAAATTTCCAGAGCTATTAACCTTTGCAAAGAGCATATCACCGCTCACAGACAGCACAAACTTGAGACAATAAATAAATGATGTTTCAATAAACTTGCTGCCGTATCGATCTGCAGATCCTACCGAACTACAAAACAATAATCACGTTTAACACCCTACCAGACAGGCTTATTACACTGTTGTCGCACTTTTATTACGCTTAATAACAACGTTAACACGTGTTATCAGTTCTACAGTTGTAGATTTTTTTGGTTCGCCTAAGAGCTATAGCAGTCACACTGGCGTCGGTGTATCCGAGTACGTCACTCAAAGTTAAATTTTTTGGTGTGAGTTTTCTATTGCTCTATATAACTGCTGGATGGATTTAGTTACTTCTTGGACTGATGTTACATATTGGTCAAAAGTTTCGCACAGTGCCAGCACCTCCCCCTCAGTGACCTTGAGGTCAAGGTCACGGACTCAGAAATTTCATGTTGAAGTTTTTGGTTAAATATTTTTATTGCTCTATATCTCGAAAACCACTTGGTGGATTTAGTTATTTCTTAGAGTGATGTTAGATATTGGTCTAAAGTTTCGCACAGTACCAGCCGCACTCCCTCAATCACATTGAGGTCAAGGTCACGGACTTAGAAATTTTATGTTTTTCTTTACAGTGCAAAGGCTTGAAACAGGATTTCTTGTTCATGTATTCTTGGGGATACTTCTTTGTTCCCTTTTTTCTATTCTTTTTTTTTTTATAAACTCAGCAAGTTCGACTTTCAGTGTCAGGGGCTCAATGTTAAGGTCACTGTGGCTATTTTTAGCATAAACTTAGTTATTGCTCTAGCGCCTTCATTTATTGATGGATTTCAATATAACTTCACACAAATGTTGGGTATGATGATATCTCGGGAAGCTTTGACTTTCAGGGTCTTGGGGCTCAAGGTCAGGGTCACGGTGGCTTTTTTAGAAAAACCCAATCATTGCTCTAGCGCTTACATATATTGATATATTTTAAACATATCTTCACACAAGTGTTAGGTATTATGATATCTCAAGCGAGTTGTTCGACTTTCAGGATCCGGGGCTCAAGATCAAGGTGACTGTGGTTGTTTTTAGATAAAAAACACACACAATAAAAAAACATAGCCATTGCTCTAGTGCCTACATTTATTAATGGATTTTAAGATATTTTGTCACAAATGTTGGGTATGATATTATCTCGGGTGAGTTCAACCTTCAGGGTCCGGGGCTCAAAGTCAAGGTTACTGTGGCTATTTTTAGAAAAAAAAAAACCCGCTGTAATTGCTCTAGTGCCTACATTTATCGATGGATTATAAGATAACTTCATACAAATGTTGGATATGATGCTACCTCGGATGAGTTTAACTTTCTGGGTCCGGGGCTCAAGGTCAAGGTCACTGTGGCTATTTTAGAACAACTTTGTCATCGCGCTAGTGCCTACATTTATTGCTGCATTTAAATATAACTTCACACAAATGTTAGGTACAATGGTATCTCGAGCGAGTTCGACTTTCAGGTTCCGGGGCTGAAGGTCAAGTTCACTTTGGCTATTTCAGAAAAAAACATTGTTATCGCTCTAGCCCCTACATTTATTGGTGGATTTTAATATAAGTTCACACAAATGTTGGGTATGGTGATATCTCGAGCGATTTGGACTTTCAGGGTCCGCGGCTCAAGGTCAAGGTCACAGTGGCTATTTTAGAAGAAAAAAAAATTGTTATCGCTCTAGCACATACATTTATTGATGGATTTTGATATAACTTTACACAAATGTTGCGTATGATAATTCCTCAAGCAAGTTTAACTTTCAGGTTACTAAGCTCAAGGTCAAGGACACTGTGACTATTGTTAGAAAAACATTGAAATTGCTCTAGCGCTTACAATTATTGATGTATTTTAATATAACTTTACATAAATGTTTCGTATGATTATGTCTCGAAAGAGTTCGACTTTCATGGTCCTGGCCTCAAGGTCAAGGTCACTGTGGCTATTTTAGAAAACTATGTCATCCATTTATTTATGTAGTTTTAAGACACACAAATGTTGCGTTTGATAATATCCCGAGCAAGATCGGCTCTCAGCTACCTAGGCTAAGGGTCACTGTGGATTGTTTTAAAAAGTTTTTGTCATCCTTCTAGTACCTACATTTATTGATAGATGTAATGTAGCTTTATACAAATGCTAAGCAATGCTTTACACAAATGCTAAGCCTCGCTATTTATAAGATGTCTTGTGCGATGGTTTTTTTATCGTCTGTGATGCCTTGTTATTTCTGGGAAGTATACAGATTTTTTATCTCAAATATAGTTTTCTTCTTTTTTTACAGTGGAAGGGCTTTTAAACATTTGTTCTTATGGGTACTTTTTTTTTCATTTGCTGCAGTCTGTTTAGCTCTTTTACATTAGAAAATGGCTTTTGAGGTAAGCTTTTGAGATCACTTTTTGTCCGTCGTGCGTCCGTCGGTAAACAATTTCTTCAAACGACATCTTCTCCTAAACCACTGATCGGATTTTGACCAAACGTCACAGGAATGATCCTTAGTTGGTCCGCTTTCAAAGTTGGTCCGCTGCACATCTAGGTCGCAGGAGCAAAAATAGATTTTTTTCACTGAAAACTTAAAACAATCTTCATCTCTGAAACCGCATGGCCCAGGTCTTTGGTATTTGGTATGAAGCTTCGAGCAAGGTGAATAGTACATGTGCACTTAAACCAGTTCGCGCTTAAACTAGAATTGTCAGAAGATCTGGCTATACACCACTTTGGCGCATTTAACTGAATCGGGGATTGATAAGGTGAATTTCTGATCACCAGTTAGAGGGCCAACTTCTCTTGCTTCAATGAATCATCATCATTGAATAGTAAAAATAAAGTTTGAGGCGTCTAGCTTTAATAGTTCATGAGAAGTGTTTGACGAAACATTGCTCACTGGCAAATAGAGAGAGAAAGAAGAGGAAAGAACACTAAGTTGAGAAAGCCCTATGTCTAAGCCCTATGTCTAAGCCCTATAAGTTATCATCATTGCATAGCATACCAAGTTTGAAGATTCTAGCTTTGATAAAAGAAATGTTTGACATTACGAAAACACGCCTATTCAAATGTATTGAAAATTTTACCACCAAAAAAAAAAAAAAAAAAAAAAATTCAGATAAAATATTCCGATATTATTAATATTTTGCACAATACATACCTTGTGGGTATTCGTTAAAACCGCCTCGACGAGGCGGTTCTAACGAGTATCTGCAATCAATGGTTTTGAGCAGAAATAAGAAAAAAATGTATATCCCTGTAAACCCCCATGTTACTATATAAAAGTGGGGTTTAAGAGGGTCAAAAGTATTCAGGCGTGTTTTAGTGATGAAGAAACATTAAGCATTGCTGTATATGGAGACAAAGAAAGAAAGAAAGCAAATATGAACAAATAAACAAAAATCTCATTGTGGCTTACGCGACGTAAGTGATCTTAATTATCATAAAGTATACCATGTCTGTGTCTTACGCGACATAAGTTATCTTAGTTATCATAAAACATTCCATGACTGAGGCTTCTAGATTTGATAGTTCGTGAGGAGTCTTACACAAAATATTTAACATTGACCTATATGGAGAGAAAGCAGATTAACAAATGATCCGAGAAAGCCCATTGTCTTTTACAAAAAATAAGTCTTCATTTTCGCATTCTTATTTTTATCATTTCTGAGACATCTTTGCCGAAGAAAAAAATAACAATGTCCTATATTGAGGGAAGAAGAAAGACAATACCGATGAACAAATAAGCCAAGAAAGCCAAATGTCTCTTATACATTGTAAGTCATCATCAATCCATACTGTACAACGTTTGAGGCTGTCTAGAGAAATATGTCACATAACAGAGAAAGGAGTATGTAATACCAAATTAGCCAAAACAGCCCATTGTCTGTTGAAAAATACATAAGGAAACATATCCATGTGAATTAATGGCGTCCAACAAGGTGTCAGAAATGACAAATTTTGGGCAAAACTGACATCTTTCTTATTTCTGCTTTCAACATAGATTATGGGTGCTCGGTTCTAACGAGTACCCACAATCTATGTTTTTGAGCAAAAATAAGGCCGATGATGTTTACCCCCCCCCCCAGCTAAACCCCAGTTTTCTCTATATGAAGTGAGGTGAAGGGGGTGTTCACGGACTTGTTCACGTGTTCACGTGATGATATGGCATTATTGTTGCATAGTATATAAAGTTTGATGCATCTAGCATTTTAGTTTGACGAAAACTTTAACACTGATCTGCATGGAGAAAAAGAAGAAGAAAAGAACAAATATGCCAAAACCCATTGTCTCTTATATAATATGTCACCAGATTTGCTTTCCCTATTTTTAGAGAATGAAGAATAAAACATATAGGCTAGTACTGTCATTTACATAATATAAATCATCATTATTTCATTGTATACTCCGCTAATGTTGCACTGATGACCTAGATATAATCATTTTTTGCTAGATATCATCTATATTTTGTTGTGATGTTAATTTATGTTCGTGTTTCCTTCCCTTTGATGTCTTGGAAAGGAAGGTGTGAGGTTATTACATCGATTCCTGATCATTGCCTTCACTTCTATTTTCGATTTAATAGATCCTGAGAGATCTTTGACAAAAAATAGCATTGGCCAATATGGAGAGAAAGAAGAATGAAAGAACAAATTAACACATAATCCGAGAAAGCCCATTGTCTTTTACACAATATAAGTAATTGTTATTGCATTGGAGGTCTTCCTAGGAAATATTTGGGGACTGAAAAAGATAACAATGGCCTATAGGCATAAATAAGGATCACTTAAGCATATCATTTTGCTTTTATGTCAAAATAAAAAAATGTTGTGTGTACTTATTAGAATCGCCTCAATGAGGCGATTCTAATGAGTAAACACAGCATTTTTTTAAAGATTAAATCAAAATCCCATAATTATCCTTGATATTTGGATATCAGAACTTACGGAGAGAATTGTGTTGGGGCTTCAGGGGAGGCAACTCCTGCAAAAGGTTTTTTTGTCTCCCATGTCTCTTGAGGAGCAAATACTTTCCTTTAAGTGTAGACCCCTTTCACAGTGGGACAGGGCTTATTAAAAAGTGAACAGGAAGTCCCGAAAGTGGTCTCCCTTTGAAAAAATGGCAGAAAAATGTGCCAGGTGTTCCCATTCCCCTTAATTGCGAGTTCCAATTAGCCGGGGTAAAGGAACAATCCTAGGTCGCGTTATGGTAGTTTCCCTGTATATAGTTGCCCCCGCCAAGCGGGGCTTGAAGAAATAGAATGGGCTGCATGATGCTTCCACGCGGAGCTGACAACGACCGCACGCGAGTACTGGTAAATCGCTTTGTGGTTCTGAGCCTGCCCAGGAGAAGTGGTGCGAGTCGGGCCGCCCGTGCATATAAACCCTATTAGTTTTATTGTGTAACAGGGCTTGATATGTTATTTCATCTCAATGTTGGCTAAAAGTCCCCAAAAATATGAAACAACATCTCCAAAATGACCTATACAGTGTCGACGAGGACGTTAAACCTCAAATCAAACAAACAAAATCTCTGTATATAGCAGGTTATCAGTTGCCCCCTGTATATATTGCATTGTAAAGCATTGACCTGATAAAGATATGCTATCTCAGGACAAGTGAGCTTTATCTCGTCAACGTGACATTGCACTTTTTTAAATGAACCGGACTACTGGTAAATGACAAAAAATGTTATTGTAACTGGGAAAAATGGCAATATTACTTGAAAAAAAATATTATAGGAAAAACATGGTCAGCTGATACTAAATATATCGAGCACCAGAATGCTGGGACGCACTGAAGACCATCAATAACTGATCGTAAATTGCTAATTTAAGAGTGTGCAAGGGGATAAACTCATTTATCATACATTTAGTATAAAAAACTTTGTTTTTGAATATGCGATACGAACGTGACACCAATGCACGTATCGGGCTTGCACGTGCTGCCATATCGCATGGGCTTTATCATATGCCAAAAATCCATATCACAACCCTTTATCGCACCCCTAAGCCTTTATCATACCTCTGACGTCACCGTATTCGGAACACGCGGCGTTCTTCCTTTTGCGGCATTTCGCATTTGTTGTTCAGGACGCCATTTGCAATTTGCATTGTAACTTTGGTATTAATCAGATGCAATTAATACATTTTATTTTGAACAATTTTTTTCAAAAGTGAAATGTATGATAAATAAATTATGATATGACATTTTTCGTATCATACCCCATATCAGCCCTCGACCCATATCAGCCCTCGGGCACTCGGCCCTGGGCTGATATGGGAGTCCCGAGCTGATTTGGGGTATGATATGAAAAATGCCATATGATAATGTCTATAAATAGAATACCAGATTCATATCATTATGCCCCCAACTTTAAAAAAGTTGGGGGGCATATTGCTTCTGGCTTGTCCGTCCGTTCGTCCGTTAGTCCGTTCGTACGTCACGCTTTCTTGTGCATAGCATATCTTTAGAACCGTGTATGCTAGTGTTTTGAAATTTCATATATGGGTTCCTCATGAAAAAATAGTTGACCCGTATTTTTTTTCTTGTCCAAATTATCTCCCCTTCTTGAATTATTTCCCCTTTAATTAAATAACATAGAATTCTCGTTAGCAAGATATCTCAAAAAGTATTTGAGCTACAGCCTTGATATTTGGTATAGTGATTGGGACTAAGGAGGAGATTACCTGATTAAATTTTCAACCAATTCTATAAAATTTTGTTAGAGTTATGGCCCTTTGTAATTTTTTGCCACTCAATTGTGTTGCTTTCTTGTGCATAGCATATCTTTAGAACCGTGTATGCTAGTGTTTTGAAATTTCATATATGGGTTCCTCATGAAAAAATAGTTGACCCGTATTTTTTTTCTTGTCCAAATTATCTCCCCTTCTTGAATTATTTCCCCTTTAATTAAATAACATAGAATTCTCGTTAGCAAGATATCTCAAAAAGTATTTGAGCTACAGCCTTGATATTTGGTATAGTGATTGGGACTAAGGAGGAGATTACCTGATTAAATTTTCAACCAATTCTATAAAATTTTGTTAGAGTTATGGCCCTTTGTAATTTTTTGCCACTCAATTGTGTTGCTTTCTTGTGCATAGCATATCTTTAGAACCGTGTATGCTAGTGTTTTGAAATTTCATATATGGGTTCCTCATGAAAAAATAGTTGACCCGTATTTTTTTTCTTGTCCAAATTATCTCCCCTTCTTGAATTATTTCCCCTTTAATTAAATAACATAGAATTCTCGTTAGCAAGATATCTCAAAAAGTATTTGAGCTACAGCCTTGATATTTGGTATAGTGATTGGGACTAAGGAGGAGATTACCTGATTAAATTTTCAACCAATTCTATAAAATTTTGTTAGAGTTATGGCCCTTTGTAATTTTTTGCCACTCAATTGTGTTGCTTTCTGGTGCATAGCATATCTTTAGAACCGTGTATGCTAGTGTTTTGAAATTTCATATATGGGTTCCTCATGAAAAAATAGTTGACCCGTATTTTTTTTCTTGTCCAAATTATCTCCCCTTCTTGAATTATTTCCCCTTTAATTAAATAACATAGAATTCTCGTTAGCAAGATATCTCAAAAAGTATTTGAGCTACAGCCTTGATATTTGGTACAGTGATTGGGACTAAGGAGGAGACTACCTGATTAAATTTTCAACCAATTCGATAAAATTTTGTTAGAGTTATGGCCCTTTGTAATTTTTTGCTACTCAATTGTGTTGCTTTCTGGTGCATAGCATATCTTCAGAACCGTGTATGCTAGTGTTTTGAAATTTCATATATGAGTTCCTCATGAAAAAATAGTTGACCCGTATTTTTTTTCTTGTCCAAATTATCTCCCCTTCTTGAATTATTTCCCCTTTAATTAAAAAACATAGAATTCTCGTTAAGAGTTTCATTGATGATACTTGGTACATGCTTGGAACTAGGAGTGAAATTTTTATGCAGGCATCCATGTTTGACCTTGACCTAGATTTCATGGTTTGGTGACTTTGCGCCTCCACAGGCGCGACATAGCCTTCGGGGGAATTCTTGTTGTATGTTTTTGAGTCTTTAACAATATTTGTTGAATATTTTGCCATCTAAGGACAAGCAAAGGTTGGGGGCATTGTGTTTTACAAACACCATTTCTAGTTTGATATCAAGTTTATCAGGCTCGGCTTCGAGAACGCATGTAGAATCGCTCGGCAAGCCTCGCGATTCTACAAGCGTTCTCGAAGCCTTGCCCTGATAAACTTGATATCAGAAGACACGAACCTGGTATTCTCTATTTATTATTTATCTATTCTCTGTCTGCCTTCAACTACGAAATTCAATTTAATAGCAGATAAACTCATTACGAAAACACGCCTATGCAAATACATTGCAACCTTTATCGCAAAAAAAAAAAAAAAAAAAAATGAAACATCACGAAAACATATATACATGTATAATTTTGACCCCCTTGAAACCCACTTTTATTTTGTAAAACTGGGGTTAACAGGGGTAAACCTTATTTTTTTCTTATTTCTGCTCTAAAATACAGATTCTGGGTACACGTTAGAACCGCCTCGGCGGTTCTAACGAGTACCCACAATCTATATTTTGAGCGGCAATAAGAAAAATGTGACAATTTTTCATCTTACAATTTTCATTTTTTTCGTCGATAAAGGTTACAATGTATTTGTATAGGTGGGTTTTCATAATGATTTTAAGATGAAAAATAAGGTTTACCCCTGTAAACCCTCGTTTTGCTATATAATAGTGGGGTTCAAAATACGATGGGTTCATAGTGTAGTTTATATTTTCTTGTCCTTTGGGACCATTTATTCCATTGTGGAATTTTGAAAATATTTGAGGGTCACTGATGAGGCCTAAATGGCCGAAACTAGCTAGTCTGGCCCAGAAAACATGTACACTTTATATTTTCAAGTTCTGTGGTGTATTCCTTGCTTCCAAAGGATAACCCTTTTATAGAACATATTTAACGTCACTACAGTCGGTGTCGGGGAATGTGTGGCGGCCGTAAAAAGTCTCCCTGCCCTACATCATAGTGTAGTTTATATTTTCTTGTCCTTTGGGATCATTAATTACATTGTGGAATTTTGAAAATATTTGAGGGTCACTGATGAGGTCTAATTGGCCGAAACTAGCTAGCCTGACCCAGAAAACATGTACACTTCATATGTTCCAGTTCTGTGGTGTATTCCTTGCTTCCAAAGGATAACCCTTTTATAGAACATATTCAAGGGGGTCAAAATTATATAGGTGTGTTTTCGTGATGATTTCCTTGAAAGCCACAAACAAATACTTGCAGAACTCTAACGCTACATTCCAGTTCCAAAATATCTGCGAAAGACGATATTGAATGTTGCCTTTCCTTGTGAAGAAATCAATTTCGTTGCCGAATGGTCCCTTCTGTCTGATTGCTATCATTTACTTGAAAGAGCAATGTAGTTTACTCTTGTGCAATCACTAATCTTCAGAGACATATTTTACGACTGTTCTTTCCTGAGATATATGAGAGCCAGCCGAAGTGAAAAGTGGTCTTACCGAAAAGGCGAATGGCGAAAGTCTAACTTGTGCATCACGAAAACACGCCTATAGCCCATTAAACTCCACTTTTATGTGGTAAAACTGGGGTTCTTCTGTCGCGATTTATTTTTGTTATGGTTTGTCTTTGAGTGTGTGTATCGCTTGTATTGATTCTTTTGAATAGCCAACTGGCCATTTTCTGGGAAAGTAACTGTCCAAGCTTTTGGATTTCCGCTGTTGATGTTTCCATTGGGGTCTAGTTGTTTCATGTTTGCATTTCTTTCCCTCTGGTGTCTCTGATGGGAGCCATGTGTTACTTATATCGATTCCTGATCACTGCCTTCTCTTCAATTTTTTTTATAGGCGTATACATTAAATTTCTTATTTCTGTTAAAAACAGGAGGCGATTCTAACGCGATCCCACAATCTATGTTTAGAGCAGAAACATGAAAAATATCACAATGTTTTATCTCAAAATTTTCATTTTTCGGTGGTAAAATTTTCAATATATTTAAATAGTCGTGTTTTCGTACAGTAATTTCTCTCGTGAGGTGGCGTAAAACATAGGTCTTGACAATTTTGTCTTTATCCAGTCACCCCTGCGTTTCTAAAGGGGAGTCTTCCCTCTTCGAATCTGACCCAGTCTTGTAAATAGGCGGCCCCCGCCCATCGGGGCTTGAAAAAATATATGGGCTGCATGGTGCTTCCACGCAGAACTGAATAGGACCCACACACGAGAACTGGTAAACCGCTTATAGGATCTTAGTCTGTATAGGCAAAGCGGTGTGAGTGTCGGACCGTCCCTTGTCTATAAACCTTATTTGTTTCATTGGGCGCCAGGGCTTGAGATGTCATTTCATCTCAATGTCGGGTAGAAGTCCCACAGCATTGGAAGCATCGTCTCCAGTATGACCTTTACAGTGTTGACGGGGACGATAAACCTCATATCAATCAAACAAAAGTCTTGTGAATAGGAGGTTAAGTCAAAATTATTTTCACAAGTATTAGCTTTTATAAAAAAAACATGAGTCTACGCTTAAAACACATTAATTTGTGCAGTTCTTATATGACAAAATAGAAGTGGAGGCAATGATCAGAAATCGATACAATCAATCCAAAGCTCCCATCAGAGACACCAAAGGGAAAGAAACACAAACATGAAACAAAAGACTCTAATTGAAACATCAATAGCGGAAAGCCAAAAGGAGAGTTACTTTCCCACAAAATGGCCAATAGGCTATCCAAAATAAAATAATATAAGCGACACATACACCCAAAGACAAACCATAATAAAAATAAACCGCGACAGAAGAACCGCCTTGGAACGGTCAGCGGAAACAATATTGAATTTTGAAATTAAACTCAGAATGACGTCTATAAAATTATGAAAAGGCGTTGCGTAGTTTATGGTACCGATAACCCTGCTTAAGAAGTTTAGCCGTTAACAATTTATTACGAATGTTGAAGTCAGTTACATGACTACATACTCTGGCAAATCGAATTAACTGCGAAATATAAACGCCATTGGATGGCGCACGAGGAACATCACCATCCCATAAAGGAAAATTTACAATCTCAAAATCTTACCATGCGTATGTTGTAATAATATGCTAGTTAATATGTAAGTGTATGACAGTCACAGATTAAAAATAATGATTTCCAAATGTTCTCTCAAATGTAACATAAAACACCACTTTTGAGCAGTCCAAAAGGTGGTCTTAATATAAGAGTTTTACTATATTATAACTTATATATTTCACACCGTGATTAGAAGCCTCCGTGGTGCAGTGGTTACGCTACTCGCCTTGTAAACCAGGGATCGCAGGATCGATCCCGGGCTTCTCCAGACTTTCGGATGATTCTTTAAACCGAGGTCCCGTCTCCGTATGACCTTAGCTGTTTGTGGGACGTAAAACTCAAACACTCACTCACTCATTTCACACCGTGAACATATCATTTTGATTTGCTTCAGGCCAACAAAAAAAATATGTGTTTCCACTAACTTACCGAAAACGGCAATGGGTCGGTAGTTCGCAAAAACTTTTTATTTTTTGTCAAAATTTTATTCGATGGAAAATAGTATAGTCCAGCTAAAGTTTATCTAAATGACTTGAAAACATTAAAATAACGAGGTTAAAAGCACAAGGGAAGCAAAATATTAGTGCCTCAAGTATTAGTTTAGCTATTTTGACAGTTTTATGATTTTTTATCAAAATGGCTAGAAATATTATGATCGGTAGGTAGGAAAATCCTTTTATTCTTTTTTTTCTGGATAGCAATAAAAATTGCAGGGTCGATGGTCTGTCAGGTAAACGGAAACACAGCTATTTTTAGGCCTCCATTACGAAAACACGCCAATACAAATGCATTGTAACCTTAAACAAAAAAAATGAAAATTTTTAGATAAAAAATTGTGATATTTTTCTTATTTCTGCTCAAAATATAGATTATGTGTACTCGTAGGAACCGCCTCATCGAGGCGGTCTTTGATTATGGGTACTCGTTAGAACCGCCTCATGGAGACGGTTCACAATCTATATTTAAGAGCAAAAATACTATGAGGCGGTTCCAACGAGTACCCAAAATCTATATTTTGAGCAGAAATAAGAAAAATAAGGTTTACCCCTGTAAACCCAAGTTTTACTATATAAAAGTGGGGTTCAAGGGGGTCAAAATTATATAGGTTTTCGTGATGAAATATGCATTGATTTGACTGCTAAGTATAAAATAAAAGGAAAAAAAAACTCGCTATTACGACACTCTCAGTAACAGGTAAAACTTAACACAAAATGAGACTCAAATTAGCCTGCGCATCCATATACTTTAACCAGAGACTTCTCTTGCTACATAGAGAAACATTGGGCCCTTAGCTATCCTAAGAGCGCACTGCGAAGACTCTGATCAGACTGCGCGGATGCGCAGGCTGATCTGAGTCTTCATTGGGCGCACATGCCTTTTTGTAGGTTTTGTCATGCGCTGGCTCAAATACAATATTCTTGAATATGTTTTGAATACCTTTATTACATGGACAATCCGTCTCATCTTGTGAGACGATTCTAGCACATGTCCACAACATTTGTTTGTTGGGGGTTATTAAGGACAACAACTTTTGATTTTCTATTTTAGTAGTTTTATTGGGATTCACTACATTTCGATAACACACCGTACGCATAGTGCATTTTTCACATCTTCGATTTGTTTTCTTATTTATGCTGCATAAGGGCAATCAGCGTGACGTCACTTCCGCTGAGGTCAGCCATTTTCCGGGGTGTAAACAAAGGTTTTCTGCTATATGACCTTACCAAATGTGCACAAGAAATATTTTAAATCAGTCTCAAACCCCTGACGAAGACTTACTCTATATTATTGTTCCGTATATTTCCTTTTTTTCATGTTGATTGTCGATAAAAAACAGACCCATTTTGCTTTTAAAACTGTTGAAAAATGATCAAATTTTAGCGATAAGAACCGAAGCTTTCACCGCCACTAAATGAGAAAAATGGCGGGAAAGACAACCTTTCTGTGTTTCTTTTTACTGAAGAGTTCCCTGCCGACTGCCCTTATAGGTTTTGTTGCAGAAATAAGGTAGATAATATATACCCCCTTAAACCAAGGTTTTCTCTTTATAAAGCGAGGTTTAGGGGAGGTGTTCATTTCACGGCCGTGTTCATATGATGATAGCGGCAAATGTTTTATGACGACAAAATGTAAGGGAATAAGGAGGGTTCTCTGTAGCATTTAAATGTTCTTTGAAGCAATGTGTGGATTCTCTGTCCAAAAGCAGCTGAAAATGATTACGGTTTACATAAGAGAGTAATCGAGCACCAACAATCTATATTTGGCCTAGGAATAATACAAATATCGAAGATGTTCATCTTAAGATGAGCCAGCGCATGACAAAACCTACAATAAGACATGTGCGCCCGACGAAGACTCAGATCAGCCTGCTCATCCGTGCAGCCAGATCAGAGTCTTCGTTGTGCGTTCTAAGGATAGCTAAGGGCCCAATGTTCCTTCATGCAGCAAGAGAAGTATCTGGTCAGACTATATGGATGCGCAGGCTGATCTGAGTCTTCGATAGGCACACATGTCTTATTGTAGGTTTTGTCGTGCGCTGGCTCAGTAAAGAAAGTTTAGCTCACGGGTTAGTTATCGTTATGGACGGCACATTTTGTTATTGTGGTATCCACCAATCTGTACTTCCGGGTATTGGTTTTATTTAAAACAACAGACCAGCTCTAACTGCTTTGTTGAGTAATAAATCACAGTTTGGAGGTCAGTTGTACGAGGACTGTTCATATATGTATGCAAGTAGAACGTTTTCTCATGCACTAATGCGAAAATCACCTGGAAATAAATATCACAGCGTAGAAAAACATTTTACCTATACATTGATACCAAACCAGTTAAAAGCCGTTGACTTTAGCCATGTATATCGTTCGATAAACACTGTCTACTCTTGTATACTAATACAAAACATGTTTGGAAGAAGGTCAGAGTACGCCCTTGAAATACGGTCCAATATTAAGAATCGTTGTATTCTTGGTATACGGTGCAAAGACATTTTTGATGAAATATGTTCGGTTTATGGGCATAATGAAATGTATTTTCCGACAGTTTTTCGTTGGTGTAAGAAATTCAGCTGTGGGCTAGGCTCAACAGAAGATGCACCACATGATCGTCGGCCGAAAATAGCAACATCTGTCAAGATGGTTGCTAGAGTGAAAGAAATAGTTGCTACCGATGCACGATACACCACTAGGCAAATAGCTAGTATGGTTGGCATCTCATTAGGAGCAGCTCATTCAATTCTGAAACGGGATTTGAAACTGAGAAAGATCTGTGCTAGATGGATTCCCCCTCTGTTGACAGATGAGCAGAAAAAGACACGCGTTCAGTGCGCCAAGAAGTTGCTTAAAAAGTTTCCAAATTACAATGCACGGTCTTTCGCTAATGTCGTCACAGGTGACGAGACATGGGTTCACTTTTTTGAGCCAAAACGAAAGATTCAGAAAAAAATATGGGCAACGAAGTATTGAAAAAGACCATGCATTGCAAAGCGGACCATGAGCGTCAAGAAGGTAATGTATGCCATATTCTTTTCAAATCAGGGCCCTGCTATTCAGGTTGCTGTGCCTAAAGGCAAATCTGTAAATGCGAAGTTTTACAAGAATAAAGTTCTTCGAAAATTGAAGAAATATTTCAAAGAACGAAGACCCGCAACTGGTTTGGTTGCTACATGACAATGCGTCATCGCACAAGGCGTTCATTGTGCAAGGCTATCTGAAGCAGGAAAAGGTTGTTGAACTCCCTCACCCCCCGTATTCCCCTGACCGTGCCCCGTGTGACTTTTGTTTTGTTCCCGCGGCTGAAAAAATACCTTTCTGGTCGAAAATTTGTACAGCGCCAACACCTCGGTTCTGCAATATTCCAGTGCCTTCATAGTGTACCTCGAAAAGACTACCAAAATGCATTCAATGATTGGATCAGAAGACTGAAAGTTTGTATATCTGTTAAAGGGGAATACTTTGAGGGGACAAAATAAATTTTTCATCGAAATCTATCTCGGAATCATTTTTATGTGCTTAGTTGCATTCATATTTGAACAGTCCTCGTAAAGTAGATCAAATCAAGAGCGCGTAGCGAGCACCCTCCTTAACCCACAGCTCCCATCATCTTCTTACAACTGACCGACAAATTGTGATTTTTTACTCAACAAATCACAAACTAGAGCTGATCTATTTCGATTCTAACACGCTGAAAATCGGCAATAATGCTGTTGTTTCCTTCAAAATCTCACAACTTTTTGCCATTGTTAGAAGAAATCCCGCTAAAATTATCGACTGAAACACATGCGTTATATCCTTTACTAACGTTTTCGATGCGAGAATACCACCTTACACCGTTTAACGTCAAGGAAATCGACTAGTGACGTCATAAATTGGCAGTTTGTAATGACGTCACTCGGCGCGGCGGTTTTAACGAGTACCCACAGTCTATGCTTTTGAGCAGAAATAAGAAAAATACTTTTTGCCCCTGTAAACACCAGTTTTACTAGTTCAAATTGGGGTTTAAGGGGGTCAAAATTATGCAGGCGTGTTTTCGTGACGATACCTGACCATTGCCTTCTCTTCTTTTATGGCTTATGCAAAATCGAAACTTTAAGTTGGACGTAATAAAAGGTAAATGGAAATGGCACACATATTGTTTCCATTGTTAGAAAGTAGACTGGTGTGCTCTCTTGCAAAGTGGGTTCTTTCGAGTCTGGTTGTACTCGTCAGGGAAAGAATATACACCGTAAGAGCATATTCTTGCACACCAGACAAGGAAACCCGTGATTTTACCCTGGGAAAGAAATTTATGTTCTGACCCTGGTGTTCTGACCCAGGCAACTAACATAAGTGCGCTTCAATTCTAGTCAACTGCCGGAACTACTTCCACACTACTTTCATTTTGTAAACAATATACATGTGCGAGCTGTCAAAACTAACCGACTAAACAGCGGATGAATATCATGAATATTGTTTAAAAAAAATGAAAAGTATAGTGTGCGAAAAATGAAATGTAAAAAACAATAAAAAAAAAAAAAGGAAATGTTTGGGAGGTGTTGTGCAAGAAAAAGAATCCAATATGGGGCTCTGTTGTAGATGGGCGTTTCCAACCCTCGGGTTGGAAACGCCCATCTACAACAGAACACCATATCAGATTCTTATATTCTTTCCCCTACCATTCGACTCCTATTCATACGAAAGACAAAAGTCTTTATAACGAGTCGCCTCCCTTAAGGATAGATGTATGCCCATACCCCTTAGACATTGATACACAATATCAATGTGTTTGTATGTGAAGAGATGTCTTCATAATGTCTGTATTTTCCCAGGAACAAATCATCATAAAATTGCCGTTATTTTCACTTTTGCGAGAGCAGTTTGAACATATTAAAACGATTAATGATTGATTTCCCCATATCCGCCGATGATTCCATTCAGTTCTAGGATAGCCAATTTATCACGAGAAGCTGGCAGAAACATAGGGCCATCCTGATCTCATTACCATTTCAAAACACTTCATTTCTACTGGAACATTTTAGTATGGAAGCTGTTTATGTTTACTTTCAGTGTGTTTACAATACGATAAAACATCCGTGCGATATAGTGCATTTTTTTTCAAATCTCCAAAATGGCTACTTTTCTGATGGAAATCCGTGACATTTGTCTTATAAATGCTCAAAACATAGGTTATGGGTGCTCGTTAGAACCGCCTCATTGAGAAATAAGAACTATAATGTATACCCCGGTAAACCCCCGTTTCCTCTATATAAAGTGGGGTTTAGTGGGCGGGGGGGGGGGGGGCGGGAGGGTCTTCATTTCACGGACTTGTTCACGTGATGGATTGTGGTTTTTTCTTGGGCATCTGTTTCTATACTGTTTGGTACAGATGTTAGAATCGTCAGAAAACATAACACATTTATCAGAGCCATAAAATACCACGTGCTGTCCAGAGGTGCGTTTTGTCTGTTTCCGTATGCAATTGTGCCTCTACATATATGTCTGCCCCCCGCCCATCGGGGCTTGAAGAAGTATATGGGCTGCATGATGCTTCCACGCAGAGCTGAAACCGACCCGCAAACGAGTACTGGTAAACCCCTTAGAGGATCTACGCCTGCCCAGGCAAAGCGGTGTGCACGAGTCGGCCCGTCCATGCTTATAAACCCTATTGGTTTAATTGGGCGGCAGGGCTTGAGTTGTCATTACATCACAATGTCGGGTTAAAGTCCCACAAAATTGGAAGCAACGTCTCTAAAATGACCTTTACAGTGCTAACGGGGACGTTAAACCTCAAATCAAAATCAAAATCTACATTTATGCTGAGACATGGAGAACATATATATCTCCTTTAAAGCTGCGATAATGTACTAAAAATGTTTTTATCGTCTTGTTAGCTAATATAAAACTGCGGAACCCTTATAGTTTTGTTCACCGTAAATCATAGAAATCAATAAACATGAGTTATATTCCAGGCTAAAATGTTGTCAGTGAATGATTTCGTAACCACAATCATAAACTAGCCAGTTCATTCTTCTGCAAGAAAGTCCGGGAGTACATTATCGGTCTAGACTTAAATCTGCTCACCTTTAACCCTATTTGTACCAAATGGAATCTTCCTCCTTATGTATATCAGGAGTCCATTTCAAAATTTAGGGGTGTCAGGTTGTGTTTTTCTTCAAACTTTATTTGGAAATTGGCAGAACGTTTTGCAAACAGTGTAGGTCCTGATCAGCCGCCGCGTTCTGCGGCATCTGATCTTGGCCTGCACTGTTTGCCCTGGTACCCGTTTTGGGGTTTCCGGTACTATATGGGTTAACGGATGCCTGCTGTTTACAATACAATACAATGTACATGCTTTAGACAGTTAGACACTTAATCCTGGTGAGCGCATCGACAATACCAGGAGGACGACGATGTCCTGCGTTGCTCACCAGAGTTCTATTCAATGTGATGTGAATTAAATTCGCCGATAACAAAATTGCGGACTTTGGACTCGACAGATTTAACAGAGGCAGAATTGACAACCTGCTGTGCATACATAATGTTAACAAGTGCGTGTAATGAACACCCACCTCAAAACTACACTTTAACATACCGAGAAAACAGGGCTTTACGGGGAAATTTTGATTCCTGGACATAGGCTCTAACGAGCACCCAAAACCCATGTTTGCATCATGAAAACACGCCTATATAATTTTGACCCCCTTCAACCCACCTTTTATATAGTTTACGGGGGTAACCCTTATTTTTCTTACTTCTGCTCTTAAATATAGATTGTGGGTACTCATTAGAACCGCCTCGATGAGGCGGTTCTAACGAGTACGCACAATCTATATTTTGAGCAGAAGTAAGAAAAATATCACGGTTTTTCATTTTTAGATTTTCATTTTTTCCGCGATAAAGGTTACAATGTATTTGTGTAAGCGTGTTCTCGTAATGGGCACATGCATAAATAAAAAAAATATCACAAAATTTCATCAGAAAAATTATCGTAATGACACAGATAGACTACAGAAGGAAAAAACGCCGACAGAAACGTACAACAATCAATGTTTTTAGCAGAAATATGAAAAAAAAAATCACAATTGTTCGATCTGTATATTTTCATTTTTGGTTGTAAAAAGTTTCAATATTTTTGAATTATCATGTTTTCGTTATGAAACATGTGTTCGCTTCACTCTGCCAAGTGAATTAAGAATAATTATTGTTCCGACCATCCATTTTTCTGTCAAACTGCGAATTAATTTTTCGACTGGAAAAGAGCATAGCAATCAGTACAATGTAGGCCACTGGTCAATTTTGACTACTCATAGAAATTCTGAGCTAGAAATGGCTCTTGGTTCACATAAAAAGGCAAAACCGCGCCCATCAACTACACAAGGCAAATTAATATAATGGTACCCACATAGGAACGGTCGCATTAGGAAGGTCATTGGAGGAGGACTGGATGGCGGGCATGGGTTCGGCTCCGGACTTTTTGAATATGCATACGAGTGGTCCGGATGGAGGTAACACCTTGCTTAATAGAGAGTTAAGACAGCACCGTTAACGTGAAAACTATATAAGACAATCATAAACATTAACAAAACACGCCTATAAAAATACAGTGTAACATTTATTGCCGAAAAAAAAAAAATGAAAATTTTCAGGTGCAAAAATGTGATACTTTTCTTATTACTACTCAAAATATACCGGCCCCGATAGCTCAGTTGGTAGAGTGTCCGCTCCGGGGAACGGGAGGTCACGGGTTCCGTATCCCGGGCCGCGACATACCAAAGTCGTTAAAAATGGTACTAGCTGCTCCTCGCTTGGCACTCAGATTTACGGGGTAGAGCTAGGACTTGTCGACCCAGTGTCAGGATAATGTGACTGGGTGTGGTATCATGTAATGTGTCTGGGGCATGATACTTCAGTGAGGCAGCACTATAAAAGTGAGCTTTGAGCTCCCTGTCGCAACCAGACACCGTCGTAATATGACTGAAAAATTGTTGAAGCGACGTTAAACCCGAATTCACACACACACACACACACACACACACACACACACACACACACACACACACACACACACACACACACACACAATAACACAATATAGATTGTTGGCACTCGTTAGAATCACCTCATCGAGGCGGTTCTAACGGGTACCCACAATCTATATTTTAGAGCAGAAATAAGAAAAATAAGGTTTACCCCTGCAAACCCCAGTTTTACTATATAAAAGTGGGGTTCAAAGGGGTCAAAACTATATAGGCATGTTTGCGTGATGTCAGGGTAAAGTTGAAGTGAAGGCAATGATCAGGAATCGATACAATTAACCCACAGCTCCCATCAGAGACTCTAAGGGAAAGAAACACTAACATGAAACAACTAGACCCCAATGGAAACATCCTCAGCGGAAAGCCAAAAGGACAGTTATGGCCAGTTTGCTAGCCAAAACAAAACAGCACAAGCGACACACACACTCAAAGGCAAGCCATAACAAAAACAAACCGCGACAGAAAAACCGCTTTGGAACGGTCAGTGAAACGAATTCTACTACTGGGTGTGCTTAAATCGATTTTACGTGGCCACAATCCTCGCCCTTACTTCTATCGCGATTTAGACAAATAATGTGTTCAGTTTTGTTTTTATGAAGGCCTTTCGACATTCTGGCATCAGTATAGAAATGAAAACATCACCAGCTATATACGTTGGTCCTAACTCGGAACCTATTATTTCGGAACCTAGCCCTCCTTATAAGGATTTATGTTGTCATCATGAGGTCTGACGTTTTGCCTCCGCCATGCAACCAAACAACATACAAAATGGGCCACTGCAAAGAGTTGACAACCAAACCTGTTTTATGCTGCATACACTATATGTCTGAAGCGAGTTGTGCATGCCTAATTCAGAAATAGATCAGCTCTAACTGTGATTTGTTGAGTATTAAATCACTGTTTAAAGTAGTAAAGTAGTAAAGAAGACATATCACGAGCGCGTAGCGCGCGTTATTTGTCAACTTACAACCGACCGACAAACTGTGATTTATTACTCAACAAATCACAAACAAGAGCTGATCTATTTCGATTTTAACGGGCTGAAAATCGGAAATAATGCTGTTGTTTCCTTCAAAATCTCACAATTTTTCGCCATTGTTTGAAGAAATCCCGCTAAAATTATCGACTGAAACACATGCATTTATATCCTTTTCTAACGTTTTCGATGCGAGAAAATGACGTTACACAGTCCAACGTCAAGGAAATCGACTAGTGACGTCATAAATCGGCAGTTTTTAATGACGTCACTCGTCACGCTCTTCATTGACGTGATTTGTTGTAGAATAAAGCCCTATTATTTTCCAGTGCCTATATAGGCTCGCTGTGTTAGGATTTTCCGTAACATGCACTTTGGTTCCATTGAAAAGATTTACGACTGTGGGTGTGCCATATCAGCCGGAACATGTTAACAACTTTTCGCTATGTTAATTAATACCTTCATATGCAATTTAGAATTGAGGTGGGAGGTTATTGTTTCGATTCCTGATCAATGCTTTCACTTCTTTTTCAGATGACTCCGTATCACAGGCTTTAATAGTTTAAGAAAAATCCATTATTTTGCCCTTTTTCCCTGTACGTGTGACGGTCCCATAAAGCAGGTCCATGTCAACACAGATTAGGTCAGTTTGAATAAACAACACTCTGAATAAACATTTAAGGGCTTTAATCTCCCAAACTGCATACCAAACCCTACCAGCGACCGTTTGGTCCAAGCATTACGATAACACAATCGTGTGATATAGTGCATTTTTCAAACCTCAATAAAGGTATTTTTTCTGATGAAAATTTGTGATATTTTTCTTATTTTCACACAAAACATAGGTTTTGGGTGCTCGTTAGAACCTCTTTGAGGCGGTTCTAACGAGTACCCACAACCTATGTCTGGGAGCAGAAATAAGGAAAATAATATATACAGCCTAAACCCCAGTTTTCTCTATATAAAGTGGGGTTTAGGGGGTCTTTATTTCACGGACTTGTTCACGTGATGGGTCTTTTGACTCAGCCCCACCAAATTTCCCAAGACCTATGGAGTTACTATATGTTTGTGTCAACTGACCCATTGGTTGCAAACAGTGACTGAAAGACGGACGACGGCGGAGTCTGACTATAGCCTAGGCCTACTACTTCCATCCAGCCCCACCCGGCGCGTTTTCGTGATGTTTTCTGTTGCCAATCCGTGATCTTTTCTCTATTTATACTGTGGGTACTCGTTAGAATTGAGGCGGTTCTAATGCTTGCCCGCAGCCAATGTTTTGGAGCAGAAATAAGAAAAATAATGTATACCTCCGTAATTCCCAGTTTTCTCTATATAAAGTGGGGTTCATTTCACGGCATTGCTGACGTGATGTTTATTCTGAATATTAGACAATGTGCAAGCTAAGCATAACCTTAAAACTGAGTTTGTTATTTGACTTGAGCATGATTCTTTGCTTCGGGGAATGGTTGACCTACATCCGTCATCTTTCCTAGTGTTTCTGATATTCTGTGATTATATATCATGTCCGAATGACAGACACATTATGGTGTAACAGAAACTGGCGTCGTTCTGTATTTTATTTAAGGAAAGTCTCAGACAAATATACTGTGTTATGGAATATTCGGCATGTCGGCCGCGCCATGTTTTTTTTGTTTGATTTGAGGTTAAACGTCCCCGTCAACACTGTAAAGGTCATTTTGGAGACGCTGCTTCCAATTTTGTGGGACTTTTACCCGACATTGAGATGAAATGACATCTCAATCCCTGTCGCCCAATGAAACCAATACGGTTTACTCGCACCGCTTTGCCTGTGCAGGCTTAGATCCTCTAAGCTGTTTACCAGTACTCGTGTGCGGGTCGGTTTCAGCTCTGCGTGGAAGCATCATCCAGCCCATATATTTCTTCAAGCCCCGATGGGCGGGGACCGTCCGCGCCATGTGGAGAGAGTTCTTGGAGCTTATATTACATGTCATCTCATTACGATAAAACACCCGTGCGACATAGTGCAGTTTTCACATCTCCAAAATGGCTACTTCTCTGATGAAAATCCTTGATAATTTTCTTATGAATGCCCAAAACATAGGATGCGGGTGCTCGTTAGAACCGCCTCATTGACATAGGATGTGGGTGCTTGTCAGAACCCCCTCATTGACATAGGATGTGGGTGCTCGTTAGAACCGCCTCATTGAGGCAGTTCTAACGAGTACCCACAACCTATGTCTTGGAGCAGAAATAAGGAAAATAATGTTACCCCCCGTAAACCCCAGTTTTCTCTATAAAAAGTGGGATTTAGGGGTGTCTTTATTTCACGGACTTGTTTACGTGATGAATACGTTATCAGAGTGTGGTCTCTCACCGCTATGGTTCGAGCCGAGCTTTGGTCACATATGAGATGCCAAGTTCTGCAACGGCAGGTAAGGTGTTTTTCTCCGGGAAATCCGGTTTTCGCCCATCTCTGATTAAACATCGGCCCGAAAAAAGGGAAATAATCTTGAAAGGGCCTTGAAACTAAAACAATAAAAGAGTACATTTATGTGATATCATAAAAAAAGTATGATTTTCTGACAAAAATGTGAGATTTTATTCTCATTAATGCGCCAAACATATGTTGTTGGTACTCGTTTGAGGCAGCTCTAATGCATATCCACACATTCTGTGTCTTGGATCAACAGTACGAAAAATAATGTATACGCCTGTAAACCCCAGTTTCTCTTTATAAGGTGGATTTTACAGAGGTGTCCACTACACATACGTAATTAAGAAATGCACACGCATAACATTACGAAAACACGCCTATTCAAATATAGTGAAAATTTTACCATCGGAAAAAAAAAAAACAAAAAACAAAAAAAAACAAAAAAAAACAACAACAACGAAAATTCTAAAATGAAAAATGTGACAAGTTTTTGTCTTATTTCTGCTCAAAATATAGATTGTGGCGGTTCTAACGAGTACCAACAATCTTTATTTTAGAGCAGAAATAAGAAATAAGAAGAAAAACTTTGCCCCTGTAAACCCCAGTTTTCCTATATAAAAGTGGAGTTCAAGGGGGTCAAAATTATATAGGCGTGTTTTCGTGATGAAGGCACCTGTGCGACATAGTATATTTTGTTTTTCTTCATATCTCCAAAGTGGCTGTTCATTATGAAAACACGCCTTTTCAAATATATTGGAAATTTTACCACAAAAAAAATGACATTTTTTTAGATGAAAAATTGTGATTTTTTTCTTATTCTGCTCAAAATATAGATTGTGGGTACTCGTTAGAACCGCCTCATCGAGGCGGTTCTAACGAGTACCCACAATCTATATTTTAGAGCAGAAATAAGAAAAATAAGGTTTACCCCTGTAAACCCCAGTTTTACTATATAAAAGTGGGGTTCAATGGTGTTAAAATTATATAGGCGCGTTTTCGTGATGTTTTCTGTTGCCAATCCGTGATCTTTTTTCCTATTTATACTGTGGGTACTAGTTAGAATTGAGGCGGTTCTAACGCTTACCCACAGTCAATGTGTTGGAGCAGAAATAAGAAAAAATAATGTATATCTCCGTAATTCCCAGTTTTCTCTATATAAAGTGGGTTTTATTGCACGGCATTGCTGACGTGATGTTTATTCTGATTATAAGACAATGTGCAAGCTAAGCATAACCTTAAAACTGAGTTTGTTATTTGACTTGAGCATGATTCTGTGCTTCGGGGAATGGCTGACCTATATCCGTCATCTTTCCTAGTGTTTCTGATATTCTGTGATTATATATCATGTCCGAATGACAGACACATTATGGTATAACAGAAACTGGGGTCGTTCTGTATTTTATTTAAGGAAAGTCTCAGACAAAATAGACTGTGTTATGGAATATTGGGCATGTCGGCCGCGCCATGTTTTTTTTTTTGTTTGATTTGAGGTTTAACGTCTCCGTCAACATTGTAAAGGTCATTTTGGAGACGCTGCTTCCAATTTTGTGGGACTTTTACCCGGCATAGAGATGAAATGACATCTCAAGCCTTGTCGCCCAATGAAACCAATAGGGTTTATAAGCATGGACGGGCCGACTCGCACCGCTTTGCCTGGACAGGCTTAGATCCTCTAAGCTGTTTACCAGTACTCGTGTGCGGGTCGGTTTTCGCTCTGCGTGGAAGCATCATGCAGCCCATATATTTCTTTAAGCCCCGATGGGCGGGGGCCGTCCGCGCCATGTGGAGAGAGTTCTTGGAGCATATATTACATGTGATCTCATTGCGATAAAACACCCGTACGACATAGTGCATTTTTCACATCTCCAAAATGGCTACTTCTCTGATGAAAATCCTTGATAATTTTCTTATAAATGCTCAAAACATAGGATGTGGGTGCTCCTTAGAACCGCCTCAAAGCCGCCTCTTTGAGGCGGTTCTAACGTGTACCCGCAACCTACGTCTTGGAGCAAAAATAAGATAAAAAATTAATACCCCCGTAAACCCCAGTTTTCTCCATATAAGTGGGGTTTAGGGGGATCTTCATTTCACGGACTTGGTCACTTGATGTCTTCACGAACTCAACCAGAATACCACAATGATCCTAAATTTTGGGACACATAGGCCAAAGTAAACAGTGCAGACACAGCTCAGACTGCTCCTGAAGATCTGGGTCTACAATGTTTGTCATTGCAGACCCGGATCAGACTGCTCCTGAAGGAGCAGTCTGATCAATGTCTACACTGTTTGACATTCCTTCTGCACCTTTTGAACTTCTTGATGGATCTTGAAACAAATTTGTTAAAATTTTAGGAGACTTAAGGTGTCAAATTTTCTTTTATGATTTTTACGGTAGAAACTGCCCTGACAGCATAAATGAGTTTATGAACACAATAAATCCATATAGCGAACAACAAGGACTATGATCAGACTACGCGAATGCACAGGCTGATCTGAGTCTTCTCTGGACGCATTTGTTTGATGTTACCTTTTTTTGCTTGGCGCGGCTTATGTTGCCATAACGAAAACTCACCCGTGCGACATAGTCTCAAAACAGGCCACTTTTTTAATGAACATTCGTACTTTTTCCCTTATTTATACTGCAAACATAGGTTGTGTGTGCTCATTAGAACGACCTTACGAGTACCAACAACCTAGGTCTTGGAGCAGAAATAAGAAAAATAATTTTTTTTTGGTTTTGGTTTTACGGCCCTTTCAAGGTTATTTCACTCATATCGAGCCTATCGTTAATCCGAGGTGGGCGAAAACCGGAGTACCCGGAGTAAAACCACCTGGCCTTCCGTTACAGAACTTGGCGTCTCATATGTGACCCGAGCGAGGCTCGAACCACAGCGGTGAGAGACCTAATGATCAAGAGTCAGCGCTCTTAACCACTAGGCCACGGAGGCCCGTTGTTTCCAAAAGATAACCCTTTCTAGAACATATTTGAAGGGGTCAAAATTATATAGGCGTGTCTATTGTGATGACATGCTATGCAATATTTAATCCTTATGGAAGACGTTTGACGCGCCATATTACACATGTCTGAGAAAATGGATATCTTCTGATGTAGATGACAGACAACCAAAAATTATTAGCAGCCCAAGGCTATCTCGGTATAGAGTAGACCGTATGAGATGATGATGTCATAGAGGAAACGATTGCTGAAAATACTTCTAATTGATCCTTGATACATTTTGGGAGTTTGGTTACTCTTTACAATGAGTGACAGAATCTGACTGAATGTATGCATATTGCAGTCTTATCTGGTATTTTTTTTTGGATTGCTGATTAGGGCCCCGCAAATGTATTTGCGGGTGCCCTATAGTAAACACCCTGTCTGTCCGTCCGTACGTCCGTCCCTCCACATTTTTTATTTATTTTTTCTGAATAACTTACAAACCATCAAACGCATGCACTTCAAACTTTAAATATAAGGTCATAATATCATTACACTATTCCATGGCATGTTACGTAACTCTAGATACAATACTCTCAGAGTTATGGACCTTTGAAAAACTTGAAAATGTCCACATTTTTCATGTTTTTATTTCTTAATAACTTACAAATCGTCAAACCTATCAATTTCAAACTTTAAATTTAAGGTCACATTGTCATTACATACTTAGCTTTAATACTCTTAGAGTTATGGCCCTTGCGAAAACTTAAAAAATCAGCTTTTTTCGTCTTTTTTTTCATCTTTATTTCAAAACCCCTATAGATATTCAAATGAAACCTCCTATAGTTATTGACAGCTGCCCTTTAATAATGCCCTGTCCGTCCGTCCGTCCGTCTGTCCGTCCATCCATCTGACTGTTTTTCCATCAACATTTTTCAAGTTTTTTCTTAATAACTTACAAACCTTCAAACGCATCAATTTCAATCTTTAAACGTAAGATCACAACAACATTACACGATTTCACGGCAAGCTACTCTAGCTACAATACCCTGAGAGTTATGGCCCTTTGAAAAACTAAAAAACAACCAGCTTTTTTCGTCTTTTGTTTTCATCTTAATTTCAAATCCAATATAGATATCCAAATGAAAATGAAGCTGAAGTTATTGACAGTTGTACCTTATAGTAATACCCTTTCATTATTTTTTATTCATAACTTACAAACCGTCAAATGCATCAGTCATACTTTAGATATAAGGTCACAATTTAATATCATTACACAATTACATTGACAGTTATGTCACTCTAGCTACAATACTCTAAGAGTTAAGGCCCTTTGAAAAAATCCAACTCCTCTGATGGCACTGTCGGGCCCTACCCAGTTTCACTGACAGCTCTAGTTCCATTGTGAAATTTTTGAAATATTTACGAGTCGCTGGTGAGGCATACTTTGCCGAAACAAGCTGGTCATGTACACTCTACAAGATCAGACTTAAAAAAGAACCGTTTCATTACGAAAACACGCCTATACAAATACGTTGTCACCTTTATGGCCCAAAAAATGAAAATTTTATGATGAAAAATTGTGATATTTTTCTTATTTCTGCTCAAAATATAGATTGTGGGCACTCGTTAGAACCGCCTCATCGAGGCGGTTCTTACGAGTGCCCACAATCTATAGTTTAGAGCAGAAATAAGAAAAATAAGGTATACCCCCGGAAACCCCAGTTTTACTATATAAAAGTGGGGTTCAAGGGGGTTAAAATTATATAGGCGTGTTTTCGTGATGTTGACTCCCGTGTGGAATATTTTGTCATTACGAAAACACGCCTATACCAATTCATTGTAACCTTTATCGCCGAGAAAATGAAAATGTTGAGATGAAAAATGTTGATATGTTTCTTATTTCTGCTCAAAATATAGATTGTGGGCACTCGTTAGAACCGTCGCATCGAGGCGGTTCTAACGGGTACCCATAATCTATATTTTAGAGAATGCAGAAATAAGAATAATAAGCTTTAACCCTGTAATCCCAGTTGTACTATATAAAAATGGGGTTCAAGGGGGTCAAAAAATATAGGCGTGGTTCAGTGATGTGTTGTTGTTATCTTAGAGTCAATGCAGGAGGAAGATGTTAAGGGGAATGGGAACACCTGGCCCATTTTCCGCCAGTTCAAAGGGAGACAACGTTCGGGACTTCGTGTTCGCTTTTCTATAGGCTCAATCCCGCTGAAAAAAGAGGTCTACTCTTAAAGGAAAGAATTTGCTCCTGGTGGATCTACTCTTAAAGGAGAGAATTTGCTCCTCAGGAGCAAATTCTTTCCTTTAATAGTTGACCCCTATTGACACGGGAGACATGCTTATATACCCTATTGGTTCCATTGGGCGGCAGGGATTGAGATGTCATTTAATCTAAATGTCGGGTAAAAGTCCCACAAAATTGGAAGCAACGTCTCCAAAATGATCTAAATAGTTCTGAAGGGGACGTTAAACCTCAAATCAAACAAAAACAAACAAACAAAGACATGGGAGACAAAAATACTTTTGGAGGAGTTGCCTTCCCTGAAGGTTTTCCCATTCCCCTTATTAAGTGGACTTGACAAATGTATTGAAGAGCACTTTGGACCAACTTTTTTTACCAAACTGTATTATTTCTAACCACGTTAAGAAGACAATGTACAATCATCTTTGTAAATCCCACACGGTGCAGGGGAAAAGAAGTTTACAGTGGTTATCTACAGGTATTTGTTTCTTTTTCTCGTTAGAACAGCCTCGTGTGAAGCTTCGTTGAAGCGGTTCGGCGTGATTCTCTTTGGAACAGTTTCGTTAAAGTGGTTCGGTGTGATTCTCGTTAGAACATCTTTGTTATAAAATTTGGACTGCCTTTCACAAGCAGGGACGTAACTAAGGGAACATAATTTTGTACGCTAACCAAAGAAAATACTACAAATAATAATCCCGCCCCTTGATATCGTTTACCAAACGGGGACCACTCATATAGGAAATAGGAAAGAATTTGCTCCCTTAAGCATTCTTTCCTGTAAGTGTGGTCCCGCGGCAAAAAAGGAAACTGTTATTAATTAGCTGATAATTATTGTTGTGTATATCCTAGACATATACAGATTTTGCTATTTCCTTCTCCTTCTTCTTCTTCTTCTTCTTCTTCTTCGCCACTTTGTTTTGGTTTGTAATGTGTACGCAACTGCGTATCTGCGTGAAGGCTGCTACGCCCTTGATTTAGTCACTGAAGAGAAGTTGGTCTGCAGATAACATGAAAATATACCTACTTCAAACAAATGATTAACAAGAGGCAATGAAAAAAATATCGACTGTTTTAGTAGAAACAGACAAACAGGGCTTTTGGAGAATGCTGCTGACAAATATTGAGACAAGTAATTACTGTTTTCACGCTATTATAATTGATTGCAGTCACTACGTGGAGTTATACCAGAACAAACATGACAGTTGCTGGGTTATTGCTTTGTTTGTTTGTTTGATTTGAGGTTTATCGTCCCCGTCAACACAGTACGAGTTTTTTGGAGACATTGCTTCCAATTTTGTGGGACTTTTACCCGAAATTGAGATGAAAAGACATCTCAAGCACTGTCGCCCTGGGCTACTGCATCGTATAGAAGAGTGATAACTCAGTGGTTAATGCACTTGCCTTTGATGCTAGAAACCCCCGGGTCGATCACCTATAGCGCTGATAAAATTTCGGTGTCTGAACACGCTCCATTGGCATCATATGCAGGGATGAATTCTTCGGATCGGGGCGTTAACTGGAGGCCCCACTGTGCAGGGAGTCATACCCTGTGCAGGTTAAAACACCTACCGTTCTTACATGATTATTGTTTAGGCTTTCATCCTGCAAATATGGAGTGTATAAAATGTACATCGTCTGCATAACGATAACACACCCATGCGACATAGTGCATTTTTTCACATCCCCAAAATGGCTTCTTTTCTGATGAAAATCCATGAAAGTTTTCTTATTTTTACTCCAAACATAGGTTGTGGGTGCTCGTTAGAACCGCCTCATTGAGGCGGTTCTAACGAGTTCCCACAATCTATATCTTGGAGAAGAAATAAGAAGAATAATGTATACCCCATAAACCCCAGTTTTCTCCATATAAAGTGGGGTTTATGGGTGTTCATTTCACGGACTTGTTCACGTGATGTGTGTCCCGAAAAGGTAGAAAGAAAGAAAGTAAGTAGAAAGAAAGAAAGACAGAAGGAAGAAACACGCTCAGTTGGGATACTTTTGGCTGAGAAGTACTCATAACGGTAATATATCTCTGTATAAAGTGGAGTTTACAGTGATGATCATTATACGGACTAGTTAAAGTGATGTAAATCTGGCAACATTTCTGCCCTCTTACATATACAGTAAAATTCCGCTAATAAGACCACCTAAAATTACGACTATTTCTGCTTTAACAAGCTTATTTAGAATTTCTTCACGTTTTCTGCACACAGAGTCCTCTGATCAGGGACCACCTTTGGAACTGTTCAAAAGTGGTCTTTAAGACCACTTTTGAACAGTCCCAAAGGTGGTCTTAATATAGGAATTTTATATCTATACAACGGAAACAACTTTCCGTACTTCCTGTTCCCCTATAAGCTCAGCCCCTCTAAAAAGGGATCTAGGCTTAATGGGGAATGGGAACACCTTGAGGGGAGGCAACTCCTTCAAAAGTGTTTTTGTCTCCCATGTCAATAGGGGCCAACTCTTAAAGGAAAGAATTTGCTCCTGGGGAGCAAATTCTTTCCTTTAAGAGTAAACCCCGTTTTCAGTGGGACGGGGCTTATAGAATAGCGAACAGGAAGTCCCGAAAGTTGTCTCCCTTTGAAAAATGGTGGTAAAATCTGCCAGGTGTTCCCATTCCCCTTAAATGAAAAAAAAAATAAATGCTCCTCACCAGGAACTAGATTGTTTCCTTGAAGCCAAGGCCATCACAATAACACATATGTAATTTAGACCCCCTGAAACCCCACTTATAAATTGTAAAACTGGGGTTTACAGGAGTATATGTTATTTTTTTCTCATTTCTGCTCAGCAACATCAGGGCGTTTCTAACACATATCCACAATGTTTTTGAGCAGAAATAAGAAAAATATCAGAACTTTTACCAGAAAGTTTTCATTTGTTGGTGGTAAAATTTTCAATATATTTGAAAAAGCGCGTTTTTTGTAATGGTTTCCTTGAAAAGAAGACCACTGTAGACATGAGAGACAAAAACGGTTTTGAAAGGGTTTCATCGCGTGATATTTGTTAGAAAATTTTTCTCAACAAATGTCATTTCTGAAGCCATGAAAAATATCCATTACATGTATGTTTGGCCCCCGCCCATCGGGGCTTGAAAAAATAGATGGGCTTTATGATGCCAGGCAGAGCTGAACGGACTCACCCACGAGTACTGGTAAACCGCTTAGAGGATCTAAGCCTGCCCAGGCATAGCGGTGCGAGTTGGTCCGTCCATGCTTATAAACCCTTTTGGTTCCATTGGGTGACAGGGCTTGAGATGTCATTTCATCTCAATGTCGGGTAAAAGTCCCACAAAATTGGAAGCAAGGTCTCCAAAAATGACCTTTACAGTGTTTACGGGGATGTTAAATCTCAAATCAAACATACAATTACTTTTATGTCGCACGGGCGAATAGTTCTTATGTTGGCCCTAATTTGCTCACAATAATAATAATAATCGACTTTATTTATGGAGGGTAACACATTTAGTACTAGTATTAATCTTCCATGTGACCCTCTTTGTTCTTGCTCTTTCTGGGTATAAACCAGAACTAAGCAATATAGATAAAGTATCTTGGTCAAGGAAACAATACTTCAACTTGGCGCTTGCGGGGATCGAGCTTGCTACCTCTCGATAATCCGATGCTTTACCATTACGAAAACACGCCTATATGAATACATTGAAAACTTTATAGCCGAAAAAATGAAAATTTTAAGATAAAAGATATAGCATTTTTCTTATATCTGCTCAAAATATAGGTTGTGGGTACTCGCTAGAACCGCCTCATCGATGCGGTTCTAACGAGTACACACAATCTATATTTTAGAGCAGAAATAAGAAAAATAATGTTACCCCTGTAAACCCCATTTTTACTATATAAATGTGGGGTTCGAGGGTTTAAAAATTATACAGGGGTGTTGTCGTGATAACCATAGCACCACAGCGCCACTCAAACCTTTAAATCGAGACTACATCGCTCATGGTTGTTCGATGAAGTTATACTGAACTGAAATACATACGATAACATATCGAGTGGTAAAATCACTCCTGACAACCTACGTCACGGTTAAGTCACGTGTTGTGTGGGTTTCAACCTTTCAACTGAAACTAGTGTTCGATATATTAAGCAGGGCGTTGTAATAGAAGTTGTATTAAATATATGATCAGTGCAGTAAAAGATTAACATTTGGGCGGCGTGTTTTCATACAGAAAAAAATCACAAGTTTTCTTTTTTTATTTCTGACACCTCGACCAAAGTTGTCATTGTGTTACCATTACCTATTTCAGTACAGATGTTCATGATATTGACAAAGTTTCATCGTTGTGTGTTTTTGTACGATTACTTGCTTAAATTCTATGTATTTTATTTTGAAAGCGTGTCATACTTTTGAGAAACAAATTTGAATATCCAATGTTTTGTGCCAGTCGAATAACAAAGATCCACAAAAGTCTACGTCATGACGTAGGTTGTTGTCATTGAAAATGGCATCTTTCTTATCTTTAAAACTTAGGCCCGGTAAAGTTAGCAGAACAGCAGAACCAGCAGAACTTGAACTTGTTCTGCTGGTTCTGCTATTCTGCTAACTTGATCAGCTGTTCTGCTGTCCTGCGTTTCTGCTACATGTAATATTTTGCCTTCACTTCTATATTTATCATTTCTTCTGCTGGCTCTGCTCTCTCTGCTTTGACTAGTTCTTCTACTAGTTCTGCTGTTCCGCTAGTTTGATCACTTGTTCTGCATATTCATTCTTTCATACCAGACATATAAATCCGTGATTTTACCCTGGGATAGAAATTCATGTTCTGACCCTGGTGTTCCGACCCAAACTCGAATATAATCGCGTGTTTGATAAATGCAGTGGTTGATTACGACCCCGTGTGCGCCGCCGTTAAGGTTGACGTCACAGCACGTTACGTGACGTCACTTAACATTCCTGTAGTGTCTTCACAATATGGCGGACGTCGGTACTCGAAGTGACTGCAGCATTAGAAATCCGCACAAAGAAATGGAAGGTATGCAAGAAAAAGAATCCTATATGAGTGTGAGGGGTGGATGGAAAAATCCGTCCCGAGGATGGAAAAATCCGTCCCTTGGGATCACTGTCCAGCATCACTCGGCAAGCCTCGTGATGCCGGACAGTGATCCTCCGGACGGATTTTTCAATCCACCCCTCACACCCATATAAGATTCTTATATTCTGCTGTTCTGCTTGACCGAGTTTAGAAATTAGCATTTTTTCAGATTAAAATGTTAAGTAATTTTCTTATTTCTAGTCCTGTTATAAATTATGGATGACAATTGAACCACCGCATCGAGGAGGTACCCACAAGCTATTTGCTATTTTCTTTTCTCTATATAAAGTGGGATTTACAGAGTCGTTCGTTACACGCACTAAGTAATCTGATGTACATATAACCTTACGTTAAAGTGTTTCTACAGAGGACCTGTGCTCATTTAACGTCCCCGTCAACACCTTTAATTTGAGGTCAGTTTGGAAACATGGGTTCCAATTTTGTGTGACTTTTACCCGACATTGAGGTGGAATGACATCTCAAGCCCTGCCGCACAATGACAACCAATAGGCATATATGCATTGGGCGGTCCGACTCATATCACTTTGCCTGGGCAGGCTTAGTCCTTCTTAGCGGTTTACCAGTGTACTTGTATGTGGTCAGTTTCAGCTCTGCGTGGAAGCACCATGCAGTTCAATCTGTTTCTACAATTCCCCGATGTGCGGGGGCGATTCTTTCTGCGGAATGACGAGCCTTCATGGCATAGTGGGAACGAGCGCTGCCTGTCCGCTGTGCCCCCCTGTGGTTTCGAACCTTGCTCAGGTCACATATGAGACGCCAAGTTCTGCAACGGAAAGTCATTTGCTTTTTCTTCAGGCACACCGGCTTTGCCCACCTTTGATTAACGATCAGCTCGAAATAAGTGAAATTATATTGAAAGGGCCGTTAAAACAAAACACATCTTCAGAATTGGTGGCTACATTTAACTGTCAAAAGTACAGAAGCAACAAATCAGTCTAATCTTATATTCACTGGTGAGTTATAGACAGTAAACTTGTTCTTTGAGGCACCAGACACATTACGAGAGGAAGTACACATATTACATTAATATATGTACGTTAACCCTTATTCTGCTGTTCACGACAACCTCTACCTTTGCAAACAGTCTAGATCCCGATCAGATGGCTTCTAAAAGCCATCTGATCAGGATCTACACTGTTTCACATTCAGTTTGTGGATGTGAACGAAAATATTAGATCATCTGATCATGTAATCTGATTGGCTGATAATCAGAAATGGGCGTGGTTAATTTGAATATTCAGCATGATAAGGGTTAACCACGCTTGATGTAAGGAGTATCCAGTCTGTCCATTTCTTAGACATCATGAAATGGTACCTTCTTTCATATCTCCAAATGGTTATTTTTCTGATGAAAAATTGTGACATTTTTTATGTTTTTACATCAAACATAGGTTGTAGGTGCGCGAGTGGACATTGCGTTGACGTTTTATAAATTTAATCTGAAATGACCACGAATGTAAGATTTTGTTTATCGTATAACGGTTTTAAAAACGAATTTTATTGCCGAAAAAGTATTTTGACATATGGTGAAGATTTTAGCTCTGTAAAAACGAGTTAACCCCCTCCCACAACGGCGGACTGTATCACGTGCATTTTAGTCCTTTTGTTACGTCTTTGATGTAAGAAAATGATGTTACACCGTCTAACGTCAAAGATACTTCGAGTGACGTCACAAAACGACGGCTTTTTTTCCTCACGCTCTTCTTTCAAGTACATGTAATTTACTGCAGAATATATCACACAATTCCTTCCTATTGTCTATATAGGCAAGATGTGTCAGAATCACGGGTACTATGAAAAACGATTGCTTCGGCGCTGTCAAATCAAAAGCTTATAAAATTCTTTGCGGGGTAACAATATAAGTTATTTTGATTCTTGGCGGGAAATGTGATTCCATGCTTGGCGAGGGCAAATATCGCTTTCAGGCGGGGAATGTCAACCATTGTTTCCCGCCAAGAATCAAAATAACGAATTTATTATACTGCAAAACTTTTCAAGATTCCTAGCCGAATCCTTTTGGTAAGGGAAACAAACAATTTTTAAATAATGATAATAATAATAATAATCGCCTTATTTATAGAGGGTAACACCTTTGGTACTAGTACAAATCTTCCCTGTAGCCCTCTTTTCCTGGGTAGGAATTAGTACTAAGCAATGTTGATAAAGTCTCTTGCTCAATGAAACAACACTTGGTGCTTTCGGGGATCGAACCGGCTACCTCTCGACCTCAAATCTGATGCTTTACCACTGCACCACAGTGCTCCACTTTCATCCCCTTAAAGTGTATCCATTCTCCTTAATTTCCTTCTCATACATTAGTTGCCAATATCCACTTTTATTCCAGCTTATAAATTATACATTGACCAAGACTGCTGATTGGCATGCGAGGAAATCTTCAATACACTGCACTGCATAGCTCCTCTTCAGTTATTGCCCTTTTGTTCGATGACACTACGCCATTGCAAAATACATTGTGAATTTTAGCGCCGAAAAAACGAAAAATTTCAAGATAAAAATTGTGATATTTTCTTCTTTCTGCGCAAAATTTAGATTCTGAGTACACGATAGAACCGCCGATGATATTTGTCTTATTTCTGCTCAAAATATAGATTGTGAGTACACGATAGAATCCGGCCCCGCCCATCGGGGCGGCCTGCATGATGCTTCCACGCAGAGCTGAAACCGACCCGCACACGAGTACTGGTAAACTGCTTACAGGATCTAAGCCTGCCCGGGCAAAGCGGTGCGAGTCGGTCCGTCCATGCTTATAAACCCTATTGGTTTCATTGGGCGGCAGGGCTTGAGATGTCATTTCATCTCAATGTCGGGTAAAAGTCCCACAAAATTGGAAGCAACGTCTCCAAAATGAACTTTAAAGTGTTGATGGGGACATTAAAACTCAAATCAAACAAACGCCTTTACAAGCTACATTGTGAATTTTAGCGCCCAAAAAACGAAAATTTTAAGATGAAAAATTGTGATATTTTCTTATTTCTGCACAAAATACACGATAGAACCGCCGCTGATTTTTAGCTCGTCTGTTTTTTGAAAAAAAAAAAACTTTCGAGCTATTGTCATCACTCCGGCGTCTGCGTAGTCGTCGTCCTGCGTCGTCCTGCGTCGTCGTTCCAAAAAAACTTAACCTTGGCTATAACTTAAAAAGTATTAGACCTAGCCTCATGAAACTTCATACACACACTCATCATCACAAGAGCTACATTTTGACCAAGGACCATAACAACATTGTTGATTTTGGCTGAATTATCTCCCCTTTTCCAATTTTTTTCTGAAACACATTTTTTGCTCTCATTTAAATACTATTCACAACAGAGCCTTCAAACTTCACATGAATGTTCCTTGGGACAAGACCTTTTCAGTGATACCACACTTTTTGATCTGTGACCTTGACCTTTGAACTTTGACCTATTTTTCGAAAAATTAACCGAAAACCTTAACCGTGACCATATTTCCAAAAGTATTTGGCCTACCTTCATGAAACTTCATACACATACTCACCATCACAAGAGCTACATTTCCTACAAGTTTTATAACTCCATCTTGCAATTTGATTGAATTATCTCCCCTTTTCTCTCCGTTTTTTTTTTAAATTGTTTTTGTCTCTTATTTCAATACTATTCACAACAGAGCCTTCCAACTTCACATGAATGTTCCTTGGGACAAGACCTTTTCAGTCAGCTACATTCCCTACAAGTTTTATAACTCCATCTTGCAATTTGATTTGACTTAGAACTTTTGTTTTCTAAAAGAAACTGCAGACGAGCGTTGGCACCCGCTTGCGGTGCTCTTGTTTCTTATTTCTGCTCAAACTATAGATTGTGAGTACACGATAGGACCGCCGATGATATTTTTCTTATTTCTGCTCAAAATATAGATTGTGAGGTCACGATAGAACCGCCGATGATATTTTTCTTATTTCTGCTCAAAATATAGATTGAGGTCACGATAGAACCGCCGATGATGTTTTTCTTATTTCTGCTCAAAATATAGATTGTGAGGTCAAGATAGAACCGCCGATGATATTTTTCTTTTTTCTGCTCAAAATATAGAGTGTGAGGTCAAGATAGAACCGCCGATGATATTTTACTTATTTCTGCTCAAACTATAGATTGTGAGTCACGATACGACCGCCGATGATATTTTTTTTCTTATTTCTGCTCAAAATAAAGATTGTGAGTACAAGATAGAACCGCCGATGATATCTTTCTTATTTCTGCTCAAAATATAGATTGTAAGGCCACGATAGAACCGCCGATGATATTTTTCTTATTTCTGCTCAAAATATAGAGTGTGAGTACACGATAGAACCGCCTCATCGGCGGTTCTATCACACGATTCTATCGAGTACTCACAATCTATATTTTGAGCAGAAATAAGAAAAATAAGGTTTACCCCTGTGAACCCCAGTTTTACTATATGCAAGTGGGGTTCAAGGGGGTAAAAATTATTTAGGCGTGTTTTAGTGATGGGTTGTGGAACAGAAATAAACAACTAATTGAAAACTGTTAAATATGATTTTTAATTGATGATAATGCTGATAATGGTGGTGATGAAGATGATGATGATGATGATTTGCATCGTCGGTTGCTAAGATATTTTAGATGAAATTGTAATTCTCCAAAATTCGCAAAGCGCATGCAAATTCGCTATATAAAACTTGATTCGTTTTTATCTATTCGTACGGATTTTCAAAACGAAAATATTTTGAATACTAGCTGCAACCTTTATCTAGAAGAGTATTTTTATCGGCTGATAAGCCATTTAGAGCTTAGAGTGCTCGATCATCATCATCATCATCATCATAATCGTCATCGTCGTCGTCCTCCTCTTCCTCTTCCTCCCCATCCTTCTTCTCCTCCTCCTCCTCCTCCTCCTCCTCATCATCATCATCATCAGCAGCAGCAGCAGCATCAGCAAAAGCAGCAGCAGCAGCAGCCGCAGCAGCGGGAACAATTGCTGTTTTGAAGTCTTAAAACTCTAATATTAGTGGCATATGAACACTTAAGACCAATCAACAGTTTCGAGTCACAAAAAGACTAGACACCCGTCACTGACCAACGGAATCCAGGTGGGTCGCGCCATGCAAAATGTCTCCTTGTTCATGGAAACACGTTTCTTAGGTGCTCCTGCATTTTTCAGACCACAGCAGTTCCTCTCTGCAAAAGAAGTGCAAGGTTCAATGGCATCCATATTGTGAACGACAAAGACTCAGATCAGACTGCGCATCTGCGCAGTCTGATCTGAGTCTCTCTTGTGCGCACATGCCCGAAGTCTTACTTTCGATTTGCGCGGCTCGTTTAGTGAAGTTCGAAATGGAACTTCAGTGAGCCAGTGATACGCATCATCCTCATGCAGTTTAATCAGTTAATAGTCATTGTCAACTCTCAGCCTTTATTGCATAACGATAACAGACCCGTGCGGCATAGTATATTTTTCTTATCTCCAAAATGGCTACTTTCTGTTGAAAATCCGTAATATTTTTTTCTTATTTTTACTGCAAACATAGGTTGTGGGTGCTCGTTAGAACCGCCTCATTGAGGCGGTTCTAACGAGCACCCACAGCCTATGTCTTGGATCAGAAATAAGAAAAATAATGAATACCCCATATACCCGTTTTCTCTAAATAAAGTGGCGTTTAAGGAGGTGTTCATTTCACGGACTTGTTCACATGATGGTGAGTGAAATAAGTTCAGCTGAGTGTAGATGTTTTCCGTCTCTCTTGCCCGAAGGACCCTATGCGATCCCCGAACGAAGGAGTCGCCCACATGGCTGAAAGAGGATCATAGCCCCGCAAAGATAGGGCAATAGACAACAAGGCACAGAACGCATCTATAACGGTCAATGAGCGGTCTAATTATTTCGAAAAATCAGCTAATTAGCCATTGTCTGGTTTGAATCAATGTGACAAATATGCTACTTGTTTTCTTTTACTTTATTCTGGTCGTACTGGAACTGTGCTATTATCGGAAACGTGTTGATAAAATAATTGTTTATCTTCCACAGAAATCAAAGTTTTTACGTCAGATGTTTTAGACAGCTTATGCCACCCACAATATGTTTTAAACCTGATAGTCATCCAAACATCACAGACCAATGGTACAGAACGTGGCATATGATTAGAGCTTGTACAATTTGTAATGAATACATTTTGTTTGTCATAATGATAATACATGTTTTTGTATGTTTGTATTGAAATTTAACGGCCCAGTTAACACTATTTAGGTCATTTTTTGAAGCGGTAAGATACCTATCCACACTTTTCCTGGGCAGACTTATATGTAAGCGGTTAACCAGTACAGTACGTACTCATTCCTTGGCAAGAAACTGACAACTGCCCTTTTGGAACCATAGAAGGCAGAGAATGGCCGTAGAAAAGATTTCTTGATCAATCTCTACGAAAGAATGTTGCCGACTCCGGCAGTATCGAACCTCCGTCCTCCTGATCACCAGTCAGACGCGCATCCGGCTGAGCTACATGTACCGAGTCCGGCCCTTAACACTAGGTATGTTAGTCCTACATGTACTGAGTACTCATTAGAATCGTCCCAACCACACAAACAACACTAATAAAGCGGCCTTTGCTTGAAAAGTGGAGTTTCATTATAAATAGGGAAATGCACATGTAAATGTCAATCAGTGCCTGGACAAGAAAATAAGAATCTTATATGGGTGTGAGGGGTGGATGGAAAAATCCGTCCCGAGGGTCACTGTCCGGCATCACGAGGCTTGCCGAGTGATGCCGGACAGTGATCCCGAGGGACGGATTTTTCTATCCACCCCTCACACCCATATTGGATTCTTTTTCTTGCATACCTTCCATTTATTAGCGCGGATTGTTAATGCTGCTGTCACTTCGGTTACCAACGTCCGCCATATTGTTTTGACACTGCAGGAATGTTTAGTGACGTCACGTAACGTGCATGACGTCAACCTTAACGACGGCGCATACGAGGTCGTAATCAACCAGTGCATTTATCAAACACGCGATAATATTCGATTTTGGGTCGGAACACCAGGGTCAGAACATAAATTTCTATCCCAGGGTAAAATCACGGATTTCCTTGTCTGGTGTGCAAGAAAATATAAACTTCACTATGATGAATAAAATAGAAATGAATGAAATGATCAGGAATCGATTCAACTACCCATCTCCTCCCATCAGAGACATCAAAGGGAAAGAAACATGAACATGAAAGAAACATTACAAGCGGAAAGCCAAATGGACTGTTATTTTCACCATAACGAGAACACGCCTATATAATTTTGACCCCCTCATACCCAACTTTTATATAGTGAAACTGGGGTTTAAGGGGGTATACATTAGTTTTCTTATTTCTGCTCAAAAACAGAGATTGTGGGTACTCGATAGAACCGCCTCGTCGAGGCTGTTCTATCGAGTCCTCGCAATCTATGTTTTGAGCAGAAATAAGAAAAATATCACAATTTTTCATCTTGAAATTTCTAATTTTTGATCAAAAAATTGGCAATGTATTTGCATAGGCGTGTTTTCGAAATGCGCAAAATGTTTGTTTGTTTAATTTGGATTTAAACGGCCCTGTCAACAGTATTTTAGGTCATTTTTGAGCCGGTCAGTTTACCTAATTACACTTTTCTGGTCAGGATAATATGTCAGCGGTTAACCAGTACGTTGCACATTCTTTCGCCAGAAATTCACACAAAATGGCCGAACGGATATCTAAAATAAAAAAAAAAGATATCAGCGATATATACATGCAAAGGCAAAATATAACATAAACAAACCGCAACAAAGGAACGCCGGCCTCAGTGGCTCAGTCGGATGCGCGTCTGACTGGTGATCAGGAGGACGCGGGTTCGACTCCCGCCGGGGATCGACAACATTCTTTCGTCGAGATTGATCATGAAATCCTTTCTACGGTCATTCTCTCCCTTCCGCTGATTCAAGAAGGGCAATTGTCAGTTTCTGGCGAAAGAATGTGCACTGTACTGGTTAACCGCTTACGTATAAGCCTGCCCAGGAAAGTGTTGATAGGTAAACTGACCGGCTCAAAAATGACCTAAATAGTGTTGACTGGGCCGTAAAACTCGAATACAAACAAACAAACAAAGCAACAAAGGAACCGCCTTTGAACCGTTAGTAAAAAGGTTTTCACTGGTGGGCGTAAATCGATTTTACATTGCCATAATCCTCGCCCTTAATACTCACCGTGGTTTAAACAAATAAGTCGGACATTCAAGGAAAACGATGCGAAATAGTGGTATTTAGCCAAGCAAAACAGTTAACTACACACAACCACATCTCGCTATAGTCATATAGTTAAAACCGTCCAAGCGGCCCCCGTCCATCGGGGCTTGAAGAAATAAATGAGCTGCATGATGCTTCCATGCAGAGCTGAAACCGAACCGCACACGAGTACTGGTAAACCGCTTAGAGGATCTAAGCATGCGCAGGCAAAGCGGTGCGAGTCGGCCCGTCCACGCTTACAAACCCTATTGGTTTCATTGGGCGGCAGGGCTTGAGAAGTCATTTCATCTCAATGTCGGGTAAAAGTCCCACAAAATTGGAAGCGACATCTCCAAAATAATGACATTTACAGTGTTGACGGGGACGTTAAACCTCAAATCAAACAAACAAATCAAACAGTTCAAGTTTACAGGAAACATTCAAAGTTCATGGCCATCAAGCAGAGATGGCCATGAGCGGAGAACCTTGAGTATATTCTCTCCATATGACTTGCTTTCTTGTCATTACGATAACTCATCCGTGCATTTTCATGCCTCAAAAAAAGGTGTTTTTTTTCTGATGAAAATTTGTGATATTTTTCTTATTTATACTCCAAACATAGGTTTTGGATGCTCGTTAGAACCGCACGGCGGTTGTAACGAGTACCCACAACCTATGTCTTGGAGCAGAAATAAGGAAAATGATGTTTACCCCCGTAAACCCCAGTTTTCTATATATAAAGCGGGGTTTAGGGGGGACTTTATTTCACGGACTTGTACACGTGATGTGATATTTGCCACATGTTCGCACCGACCTTATAGAGCTAGCAACTTTCACATAACATGGAGCTCTTACATAAGTACTCTGTTTTGCCTCTGGGTGTAGAAAACGTCTGAATTGAAACTAAAATTAAATTAAAGATGTATCATTTAGCTAAAAATGTATGCCCCTACAGCATTTGTGTGGAAACAGAAATGTAGGACGGAGTTGATTAAGACAGAACGTGACAGACCTGGCATAGATAGCTTCATTATCGTCAACAAAGGGGAATGGGAACACATTCAGGGGCGGCAACTCCTGCAAAAGTATTTTTGTCTCCCACGTCAATAGAGGTCAACTCTTTAAGGAACGAATTTGCTCCCCAGAAAGAATTTGCTCCTGGGGAGCCAATTCTTTCCTTTAACAGTAGACCCTTTTTTCAATGGGACAGATAAGCGAACAGTTCCGGAGAAGGTCTTAAAACCGAAATTTTACTGTAATGCTTAGAATAGATAACACAGGAAGTGGATTTTTTGTTTGTTTGATTGGAGGTTTAATGTCCCCGTCAACACTGTATAGGTCATTTTGGAGACGTTACTTCCAATTTTGTGTGACTTTTATCCGACATTGAGATGAAATGACATCTCAAGCCCTTTCGCCCAATGAAACCAATAGGGTTTATAAGCATGGACGGTCCGACTTGCACCGCTTTACCTGGGCAGGCTTAGATCCTCTAAGCGGTTTACCAGTACTCGTGTTGGGTCGGATTTCAACTCTGCGAGGAAGCATCATGCAGCCCATCTATTTCTTAAAGCCCCGATGGGCGGGGGCGGAATCCCAGGAAGTGGATCAAACACAGAACACAGCTTACCCATGGCATCAAACGGACGAGAAAATAATACATAAAACACACTCGTCTGACAGAGTTTTTCATTCCTTCAAAACGGTTACTTTTCTAATGAAAAATTGTGATTTCTTATATATACGCAAAACATAGGTTGTGCGTGCTCGTTAGAACCGCCTCAATGAGGCAGCTATACAACCTATGTCTTGGAGCAGAGATAAGAAAAAAATAATGTACACCCAAGTTGTCTCTTTATACATTCTAGTTTACGGGCTGTTCATTACTTCATTACACATACTTCGGAATTTCTGTTCTAAAAATAAATCTGTCACTTTACACATAAATGGCGACAGTATCGTCTCTGAGTGCTTTACTTTTGGCATTGTATTCAGCGTCATATTTCTTCCGATTCAGGCATGGCCTAAGCAAACAAGGCCAAAAATGAACGTCGCATAGCGTCATATATGGGGATTCTATTTTTGTCACGAACTAAAAATAGATCTAACTAGTGTGCGAAACCTAGTTAGGAATCCCTCTCAAACTCGTTTACCTGTCATCATAATTGTTCGCATTTTTGCATAAAATGCATTCATTTGTATTGTTTTAAAGAAAAATACCGGCTATATGTATTTTATTTTTGGAAGCATTTTTCCCAGTTAGCTCAATAATGCACCTTTAACGTCATGATTTATTAACCCTTTTTGTACCTCTTCCTCCTTATATATGTACAAAAATGTATATGCCGATGTCCATTTAAAAATTTTGCGGTGTACGGTTGTGTTTTCATCAAAATTTATTGGGAAATTGACTGAACTTTTAGCAAACAGTGGAGGCCCTGATCTAGGCCTGCACTGTTTGCCAGGGTACCCGTTTTGGGGTTTCTGGTACCAAATGGGTTAACACAGAATTACAAAGTAACCAGCACTCTCCTCCCCAGCGAGGGGATTGCAGAGTCAAAATGACATGAAAATTGAAAAAAAAAAAACAACAAAAAAACTGAGGATCAATGGTTTTAAGCCGCTTACCCGAGTGCTGAGGGTTTATGGAGCCATTTAATTTCTAAGAAGAAGATTGTTAAAGGTTTTTGTTAATCAAAGTAGCCATCTTGGTCATGTGACCTCATAATTGGCCCATTAGTTCCGAGGAACAAAATTTCTGAAGGGGTTTTACCTTCAGATTGTCCTCAGAAAGGAAGCCGTTTTTGAAGATGTGAAAATGCACTATGTCGTACGGTTGTGTGACATGTATCGTAATGCAAAACATGCTTTTTTGTAATCGTGTGAATTTTATAATCGAGGCCATTCAAACAACAACCCGCAGCAAAATGTATCCATCACCTCCTTGCTAAATGCTTATAACAATGCGGAATAACTGGGACGATGGCATGAGAACAATACGTATATTGGTATTCGCCCTTACGTTGTTCGGCTTATATTGTCATCACATTCATTCCGAAAACATCACAAAACACGCCTATATAATTTTACCCCTTGAACCCAACTTTTATACAGTAAAACTGGGGTTTATAGGGGTAAACCTTTTTTTTTTCTTATTTCTGCTCTGAAATACAGCTCGTGGGTACTCGTTAGAACCGCCTCGATGAGCTATATTTTGAGCAGAAATAAGGAAAATATCACAATTTTCAGTCTAAAATTTTAGTTTTTTTTTCTGTGAAAAATTTACAATGTATTTGTATAAGCGTATTTTCATAATGTTTGTAATCGTACATTAAGAATTGTTTAATCGAGGCAATTCAAACAACAAACCACAACATATATCTCTATGTCAATAGGGATTAACGCTTAAAGGAAAGAAGCAAATACTATCCTTAAAGAGTAGACCCCTTTTTAAGCGGGATATGGCTTATAGAAAAAGCGAATAGTAAGTCCTGAAAGTTGTCTCTCTTTATAAAATGGTGGAAAAATCTGCCAGGTGTTCCCATTCCCCTTAAGACCAGCTAAAATTAAGAGTAAATCTGGCTTAAAATGCTTACTCAGAAGTGTGCAGTTTGTTTGTTTGTTTGTTTAACGGCCGTGTCAACAACACTATTTTAGGTCATTTTTGAGCCGGTCAGTTTACCTATCCATACTTTTGCTGGGCGGGCTTATACGTAAGCGGTTAACCAGTACACTGCACATTAGTTCGCCAGAAACTGACAACTGCCCTTCTTGAATCAGCGGAAGGGAGAGAATGACCGTAGAAAAGATATCATGATCAATCTCCACGAAAGAATGTTGTCGACCCCGGCAGGTATCGAACCCGCGTCCTCCTGCAGTCAGACGCGCATCCGATTGAGCTACCGAGGCCGTCACAGAAGTGTGCAGTTAATCTTTCTTTGTGTTTTCTGAAAACAGTGTCTTCTGGTCAAGGACCGCCTTTGAGACTCTTCAAAAGTGGTCTTAAATACCACTTTTGAACAGTCCCAAAGGTGGTATGAATACAGGAATTTTACTGTAATTGTTCAGTAATGTTTTACTGTTTTCGAGGTCATTTGCGAATTTGATTAAATTACGAGTCCGTAGCTTGAGAAAATTGTCCATTTATAACTGACCGACAAACGTAGCAATTTCAGCTGGTGTTACAATCTATTTCGATTTCAACACCGGGCCCCGCCCATCGGGGCTTTAAGAAATAGATGGGCTGCATGATGCTTCCACGCAGAGCTGAAACCGACCCGCACACGAGTACTGGTAAACCGCTTAGAGGATTCAAGCCTGCCCAGGCAAAGTGGTGCGAGTCGGCCCGTCCATGCTAATAAACCCTATTGGTTTCATTGGGCGGCAGGGCTTGAGATGTCATTTCATCTCAAGGTCGGGTAAAAGTCCCACAAAATTGGAAGAAACGTCTCCAAAATGACCTTTACAATGTTGACGGGGGCGTTAAACCTCAAATCAATCAAACAAATTCCAACACATGTATGATTGGCGATATTTGTTTTGTTTCCTTCAAATGCTAGAACACTTTTGCCAGTAGCACATGCATTGGATTCCTTAATTAACATGATAAACGTTTCTAGTGCGTGAAAATGACGTTAAACAGTCTTACGCCAAAGCATCTACGAATGTCGTCATTCAAGCCCCAATGACTTATTGCCGAATAAATCACAGTTCGTTTCCGCTGCCTATATGGGGGATTCCCGTGTAAGAGATAATATTTTTCGTATGTTACATCTCTAATATACGTAGCAATTGCGATAACTATAGTGCATTCTTTTATAGTGCCATAATTTCCTTGCATTACCAAAACAAACACGTCTATTCAAATATATTGACAATTTTACCACCAAAAACTGAAAATTTCCGGAAAAAAATCTGATCATTTTTCATATTTCTGCTCAAAATATTGATTGTGGGTACTCGTTAGAACCGCCTCGATGAGGCGGTTCTAACGAGCACCTACAATCTATATTGTGAGCAGAAATAAGAAAATTAATGTTTACCCCGGTAAACCCCAGTTTTTCTATATAAAAGTGGCATTTAAGGGGGTCAAAATTATATAGGCGTGTTTTCGTGATGAGACGCGACGTCATATGATAAAGTGCATTCTTTTATATTTCCATAGTTTTCTTGTGAAAATTCATAATAGTTTTCTTATTTATACTCCAAACATAGGATGCTCAGAGGTCCTCGTTAGAACCACCTCACGGGGGCGGTTTTAACGAGTATCCACAACCTATGGCTTGGGAGCAAAAATAAGTAAAATAATGTAAACCCATGTAAACCCCACTTTTCTCTGTATAAAGTGGGGTTAGGAAGGGATGTTCATTACACGGACTTGTTAACATGATGCGGCGAACGCGTAACCACGTCACGTTACATTATTAAATTTTCCGCGACAAGTATGTGTTTATTGAAGAAGATATTCACAAAATCCAAATGAGAAAATACTTAGAATATGATCATTGTATCCCCACCCTTGTTTTAATTTCGTATGAGATTAAAGGAACTCGGCGAAGGGTCGTTTCATAAAATTCATAGGAAATATAATTTCCTATGAAATTTATGAAACTCGCCGAAGGCTCGTTTCACAAAATTCATATGAAATGGCCACTTGTGTGAGATCCTCCACATCACGAAAACACGCCTATATAATTTTGACCCCCTTGAACCCCACTTTTAGAAAGTAAAACTGGGGTTAGAAGGAGTAAACCTTATTTTTGTTATTTCTGTTCTAAAATATATTGTTTGTTAGATTCGATGTCTAACATCCCCGTCAAAACTGAATAGGTCATTTTGGAGACGTTGCTTCCAATTTTGTGGGACTTTTACCCGACATTGAGATGAAGTGACATGTCAAGCCTGCCACCCAATGAAACAAATAGGGTTTATATACATGGACGGTCCAACACGCACCACCTTTTCTGGGTTTGCTTCGAACCTCGATGCGGGTTACCAGTACGCATGTGTGGTCGATTTCAGCTCTGCATGGAAGCATCATGCATCCCATCTATTTCTTCAAGCCCTGATTGGCGGGGCTAGCTCTAAACATAAATTGTGGGTAATCGTTATATCCGCGGTTCAAACGTATAAATTGTGAGTACTCGTTAGAACCGCCTCGCCTCGATGAGGCGGTTCTAACGTGTACCCACAATCTATATTTTGAGCATAAATTAAAAAAAAAATATCACAATTTTTCATCTTAAATTTTTCCATTTTCCGGCGAAAAAAAATACAATGTATTTGTAAGGGCGTGTTATCGTAATGATAAAACAAACTGAATGCTTGTTCTTGGAGCTGATTATATTTTATTTTGTATAAATGAAAAGAAGAGAAACAAATAAGGCGAAAATTAACTCTGCGTGTTTGATAATGTGGAGCAGTAAACGTAAGGAAAATGTCTAATACAAATCAGAATGTCTCTTGAAAATGCCTGCCCAGTACATAATAGAAAGCGTAATTGATTTGTAAGCGGCTATTGTATTCCCCGCAGATAGACAAATCCAGGTCTGTAGAGGGTTTCACTGTCTAGTTCTGTTCATGTTTGTCACCATTGATTGTGCTACGTCACCTAGTGTTCTGGTTCTCGCAGGAGACGAGAACTATACTTAGAAGCCGGTAATCGATATCGATTGGAGCGCTCATTTGCACTATGACTGGGTGTAAAGCACCTTAATAACTTAGATGGAAAGCAGAGCTGTTTCGAGCGAGGTATCGATCTTTATTCGCGATTAATTTAATACAGTCAATGTGATGTTACAAATACGTCTGCTAACCGTAATTTCCTTCATTTCAGGACGACGATTCCATGGCACAGGGGCCTGGTGTGACAAAACAAGGAAAAGGAAAACATATCTCACACAGACGATCTCACAGCGCTGGTGGCAGACCAGCCCTTGCTTCCAAACAGGGTCGACCTGTTGCGCAGACGACACCACGACCAAACGATAGGTACTCCACATACACCGGAAATGGGAGAGCGTTAACAAATAATAACGGTGCTAAATCGAGACGATCCAATGAAAATGGTGCCCCGGATATGGGAATTAAGAACATAGTGATGGATGAGGCAGCGATGGTTCAAACAGTAGAAATATTCAAACAACCGGGTCAAACCCTGGGATTCTATATTCGGGAGGGGAATGGTGTAGACAGGACTGATGGGGTATTTATATCAAGGATACAAATGGGGACGGTGGCTGAAACTAATGGACTGCTACATATAGGTGATGAGATATTAACGGTGAACAATGTTGAGGTAGGTAGAATGTCTCTTGACGATGTCGTTATACTTATGTCTATACCTAGGAAACTCATTCTCAAAATTAGAACTAAAAAGAATTGCAATAAGAAAAATGCCTCCTGTCCGTCCTTGGCCGTGACAGAGAAAGATGAGACGCCCGTGGTCGTGCTTAAAAAGGGGCGTGCCTCGTCAACCACTCAGCTTGAGAGAACTGAAACTTCACCAGATATCTTTGATCACCAGTACAGTTCTAGCGCTCCCCAAACTGACACTGATTACATGACTAGACGATTTCATCGAGCAGACAGACCACCAACATATGCCAGCATTTATATTACTCCACAAAAAGCAGAAGCAAAACTAATCACTAGTGAGGACGTAAATGATAGTGAAAATTCAAGTGAAGGATCGGTTCCTATGAGTATTGATTCAGGGAGAGATCATTATATAGGTCACAGGGGCTACAGTGCTCCGATGGGACTCAGCGAAGACTCGGGTGGCTACCTCGTCCCATCTTCATTAACTTCATTCCCACACACACAGAGCGAAAGTTTTGAAAGTCCATACAGCAGGATATTACCGCCATCCGAAAGAAAGTTGACACATCAAAGATCACCCTCAAAATCAAGTACAATCTCACACCCAGGTGGCTTTTCACCGTATCACTTAAGTGGGGTGGAGAGTGATAGGGGAGCTTACAGTGACCCGTATCAAACTTTGCAGGACTATCATGGATACAGGGGGTATAGTGAGGGAAATAGAAAATTCCAGGGAGGTTTCAGGGAAATGCTACATACCAAAGCCAAATATGGGAGGATTCCTCGTCCTAGATCACCCGAATGTTACAATTCTGATTCGGAAATAGTGTATACTAGTCCACGTGGACAAGGTGCCGGGGATTCTCGAGGATTTTCATCGGACTACGAGACTTACGCGGGTGCTATGAGTGATGACGACCCAGTTTACGCTGTGCCCCAGATACCGACAAGTGGTAGCTCTGAGCTAGAGTTGCTTCTGAAGAAGTTTAACACTCTGTCCCATGAACTGCAACAAGAGCAGCATAAATTGCAGAGACAACTCACAACAGCAGGGGAACGTCAAGGTAGGAATATTGTTTTCTTTTTCATTTTGTCAAGCCATTTGTGAGTGTGTGGGTGTGCGTACGTGCGTGCGTTCGTGCGGGCATCCACATTGCATGTCAATCCTTTTTATAACCGTTAAGCAATATCAACCACACTCTTTAAGTCCCGCCAGCTGCTAGGGGCTGTATGTGATTATATCAGGGTGCATTAAATACAAAGAAGACAACTGGGCTAAATATGGCACATTTCACATGTCCCTTCTATACCACAAGGACGTCTCATTAAGAAAAGAATTTGTTCCAAATGGGGGCAATATGACTGGTCTTAGAAAAAAAAAGCTACCATCGAGAGCAAATTCTTCCTTGACGAGGAGCCCTTATTTTCCTAGAAAAAGTAGGCCTTTCTTCTGGCGTTTCCTTGCTGCATAGACTTGCTGTCTATACAGTAGAATTCGCTATTAAGACCACCTAAATTTAAGACTTATTCTGCTATAAAAACTAATTGCAGGTTTCCGTTATTCTTTCTTTGTGTTTTCTGCATACAGTGCCCTCTGGTCAGAGACCACCTTTGGGACTGTTCAAAAGTAATCTTAAACATTCCCAAAGGTGGTCTTAATACAGAAATTTTACTGTATATTGAAAAAAAAGCAAATGATAAGACAAAAATACAACAATACAAATACCCTTGAATCAACGATAAAAAAAATAATAATATAAAAATACAAGAGAAACAAAACAACAACATACAAAACAAAACAATACCAACAACAACTACAAAAACAACAGCAACAAAAACAAGAAAACATTAAACAAACAAACAAAACATTCTGTTGCATTGAATGGTTAACACACATTTATTATGAGTAATAAACGTTGTTTCGAACGCCTCCGAGGCCTTGTTTGTGTCTAGGTCCAGTTGCTATGGAAGCCATTAGCAAAATGTAAAAACGTAAGTGTCATTAGCTCATAATTTTCAGTAGAAATTGAGTAGCTTTAACTGTTTGACCACTAGCAAGTTTGCTTACCCTGTCATCCCTAAATTTCGGAAGTTGACACTGCTTTCGGGGGTCGGGGTGGGGAGAGGGGGCAGGGTTGCGACCCTCTTAAGATAATTTCACTGATTTCGAGCCTATAGTTAATCAGAGGCGGGCGAGAATCAGAATATTTGGAGAAGAAAAACCTGACCTTCCGTTGCAGAACTAAGCGCCTCACATGTTACCCGAGCGAGGTTCGAACCACAGCGGTGAGAGACCACGGAGGTCCGTACTCTTCCATATTTAAATAAGGACATGTCCATTGTATTTGTATTTGGTGTTTAGAAAAATACCAGGATGGTAACTCATCACTTGAACAAGTCCGTGAAATGAAGCCCCCCTCCCCCTATACCCCGAGTCCTCACCGTTGTTTCATCTCTTTGGTTGTTTTGATTTTTGTGTTCACGGAGATGTTGCACTGATGAGTTAGGAGGCCTTCATTCGGACTGAACAAATTATTTGCCATAATCGCGACGGAAGTAAGCGCGAGGATTGTGTTGTGGCCACGTAAAATCGATTTAAGCCCCCCCCCCCCCCCCCCCACCCACCCACACACACACAATGGAATTCGTTTCCGCTGTCCGTTCCAAGGCGGTTCTTCTGTCGCGGTTTAGTTTTGTGTTACGGTTTGTGTTTGTGTCGCTTTTATTATTTTATTTTGGATAGCCTATTGGCCATTTTGTGGGAAAGTAACTGTCCTTTTGGCTTTCCGCTGTTGCTGTTTGCGTTGGGGTCTGTTGCTTCATGTTTGTGTTTCTTTCCCTTTTGTGTCTCTGATAGGAGCTGTGGATTAATTGTATCGATTCGTGATCATTGCCTCTACTTCTATTTTGTTTTTAAAATGTTCATGTTGCATAGTACACCCTATCTAATTTTCTTCCCATGAAGTGCACTGTTACAACGCATAATGAAGTAATGAAGTAATTCCTTCATTTTGAAATTTTTACTTCATTATGCGTTGGCATAGTCGATGCGAAATGAAATAAAATGTAGTTTTTACTTCATTATGCGTCGATACTAAGAGGTTTGTGCAAAATGAAAGAATTATTTCCTTTTGCGGTGATAAGTGGCATACTTAATTTTACTTCATTATGCGTCGACAGTTGTTTGCTTGATTTGAGGTTTAACGTCACCGTCAACACTATTTAGGTCATTTTGGAGACGTTGCTTCCAATTTTGTTGGACTTTTACCCGACATTGAGATTAAATCACATCTCAATCCCTGCCGTCCAACTAAACCCAAAAAGGTTTATATGCATGGGTGGGCCGACTCGCAGCAGTTTTCCTGGGCTGGCTTAGACCTTCTAAGCAGATAACCAGTACTCATATGCGGTTGGTATCATCTCTGCGTGGAAGCATCGTGCAGCCCATCTATTTCTTCAAGCCCCGATGGGCTGGGGGGCGAATATGCGTCGACAGTATGGGGTCGGTTCTAAATGAAAAAAAAAATGCACATGTATTTTGCTTTGAGAGATGGCACACTTTTTCAGACATCGCAGAAACAAAAGTAACCCAAATATTTAAGGCTAAAACATGCATGTGGAGACTTTTATAAGTAGAATGACGGTGCATTATCAACAGAAAAGGAGCGAGGAAGGTCGAAAACATGTGGTGAGAAGTTTATATAAAAGTATGCAGTTCAAGAAGCCAGTCGTTATTGGAATTTACCTGTACTGCTTCCTAGGTCTTGGGTCTCCTTTCGTAGACAGCTATGTTCTTCCATCATTACTTCATTTTGCGTCGATATGGTGCATATCAACGCGAAATGAAATAATTTTTTTACTTCATTTCGCGTCGACTACGCCAACGCATAATGAAATAAAAAAAAATCAAAATGAAGAAATTACTACATTACTTCATTATGCGTTGTAACAGTGCACATATGACCAACACTGGGTATCGCCATACTAAGGCTATGTGCAAAGCGGCGGTGAAGCTAAAACAATATTGTTTCAGGATTAGCGACACGTCAATCCTGGCCGGTCATTTTGTGTCGTCTCCCACAGAAAGGGACAAAATAGATAGAAAAGTTAGAAGATGACAAGAAAGGGATGGAGAGGGTATAGGGAGAAAGGGGAAAATAAATAAAAAGTATAACAACGCCCCTACCCCTCTACCCCTACCTGCTGCAAGGACAGCAGGCCTTGCCCAGCTGTAAGTTAATATCAGTCAGACACCCCAGTGATGCATGTGGTTCAACAGAATAAATTAAAACCTTTGAAAAACAATTTTTATGTAGTTTAGGGAAGACTTGCTTGATCCCTCTTGAAGCCCCCAATGATCCCTGATGTGACAATATTCTGTGGAAGGTGGTCCTTAAGTCTGATACAAGCCTCCGTGGTGTAGTGGTTATGCTACTCGCCTTGTTAATCAGGGGTCGCAGGATCAATCCCGGACTTCTCCAGACTTTGGGATGAGTCTTTAAACCGAGGTCCCGTCTCCGTATGACCTTAGCTGTTGGTGAGACGTAAAACTCAAACACTCCCCCCTTAAGTCTGATGCCCGTGGTAATGAAGGAGATTTGACAGATGTCGGTCCATATACCCTAGGACGTATCCTCTGCTGTTCGCTGCTTTCGGGTCGGGAAACCTGCACGAATGGATGCCCACTTAGCCCAGAGATTGATCATGCCCATCAATGCTTGTGAGTTTGCTGGCCAATGTATCACTCGGGAGGTAATACTGGCTGTATGTTAGCCACCTCTGACAAACCGAGCCTATCGCCGTTGCATCGTCTCCAGCTGCTGGATACTATATGTGGGTCCCATACTGACGTGGCATAATCCAGGATAAGTCTAATCTTTTCTCTACCATCATGTTCAAACATCTTCAGTCCAGATGGTTATGCTTTGTGGCATACAAAGAAACGCCATGCTGTTGTTTGCCTTTTTTCAGTCACATCAAAATGCGGTTCCCATGCACATGTTTCTGAAATAAAGGATGCCCAGGTACTTTTAAGTCTTTAAGATTAACAGTGCATGGCCATATAGCATATAACATGTAAGTTGCTCCAAATATCCAACCAGGTTTCTGCATTTTCTTAACCTGACTGCCACACATTTAGTTGGGTTGAAAAGACTTTTGCCAGTATGTATATCATTATGGGCATTGCTGTATTCTATCAAGATCCCTCTGAAGTTCTGCAGTATCAGTCACGCTTGAGATCTTGTCATTTAAAAGGATGCCATTAAAAAAGAGGCGAGCTCCAGAGCTGACCTTCTGTGGCAGGTCATTTATGTATGGGCAGAACAACAATGGTCCGAGCATGGCACCTTGAGGGGCACCGGATACGGCTTGGATAATCATGGAGAACTAGCCTTTGACCAGGTCTGGTTAGCCCCTATTGGTCAGGAAGCTCTGGATCCACTGTAAGAGGTTGCTTTATATTTTGTCGTATCTGGACATGAAAGTGTTCAAGTTATTCGTGTAGCACTTTTCCAAAAACCTTGCTAAAGTCAAGAGCGACGGTGCATAATTGTTGGCCTTCATCTATTCCTGCTGCAAGGTCTTGGACTTTGGTCAGAGTAAGCTGTCTTTCACACGACTGCCTCTTTCAAAATCCGTTGTTTTGGTCTGACAACAAGTTGCACATTACCTCAATTAGGGACACACAGAAAATACTGCCAAAATAGTGAAAATACCATAGGGGAATAATGTCAATGACTCCCCTTATTTTGCTAAAAATGTAAAGTATGTCCCCACGAATACCATCTGTACCTAACCAAGGACTTGTTTGCGTGACTAACTATCTACAACTGACCATTACTCGCAGGTGTACATACACTCAAGATTTGCAGGACGGACGCCTTCACAGTAATCATGACATTACGGTAAGGATCTTTAACCTGCATAGGGGATGATTCTCCCTGCACAGGGACGCGTGTATGGGGGCGGGTGGGCGGGGTCTCCAGTTAATGTCCCGATCCCAAGGATGGTGCACTTTGTGGCGAGGTAGGTGCACTAAGTTACCACGGTAGCACTATCGGTATTTTTATGTTCTACACCACTATTACCTACATAAGCGGTGTAAATAAGTGTGTTTGCTCAAAAGGAGTGCCTTTATTTACATTACAATGCTCATGTCCGCATCTAGGATGTGCATAAGTTCATATTAGTCCTTAATAATGATATAGGTTTTTTTCCAAGCAAACGGTTTTCATCCTTTTTCCGGCACCGCATTGGCATTTTCGCTTTTGACAAACGTTCGTCAATAGTATTTTTTAAGAGAAATCACTAATGACAAACGTTTGCCAACAACCATTGTTTTCGTAAAATCGCCATTGACAAACGTTGGTCAACGGACATTTTATGAGAAATCGCTATTGACAAAAGTCTGTCAGTTACCTCTTCCTAAATACAAAGGTCACGGGACTAAGAAAGGTTTCTTGGTGACATGCAAGGTTAAACAGAAGTTATCCACAATCCAGTCTGATAAACTGGTAGCTGAGTCACCTTGCGGTAACACATTCATGTGACATTCTGCTGTCTGAACAACCATTTTCTGCTGAAAACGTATGATAGTTCGTGATTTTAGATAAAAATATAGACTGTGGATGCATGTGAGAACCACCAGAATGCAGCCTTTCTAACGTGTTATATTTATCAGTGCGGAAGACATTTGTATAACTACTCAGATTTTAACAAAAAAGTTCCGCAATTTTGTCGTATTTTGTGATAAATATTTTAACATCATGTTAACTAACACATTCGTTAGAATTGTACAACTGGTCCCAGGAGACTTTACGGGTCAGCTCAAAAGAAAAGGGCCCGGCCTCTGTAACAAATATTCAGTCAATCTAAATACGACAATCTTATACACAATCTAAACCGTCTTCTAGACCCATATTATATTGGTGCGAGAAAAGCCCCCGCCCATCGGGGCTTGAAGAAATAGATGGGCTGCAAGATGCTTCCACGCAGAGCTGAAACCGACCCGCACACGAGTACTGGTTAACCGCTTAGAGGATCTAAGCCTGCCCAGGCAATGCGGTGCGAGTCGGCCCGTCCATGCTTATAAACCCTATTGGTTTCATTGGGCGGCAGGGCTTGAGATGTCATTTCATCCCAATGTCTGGTAAAAGTCCAACAAAATTGGAAGCAACGTCTCCAAAAATGACCTTTACAGTGTTGACGGGGACGTTAAACCTCAAATCAAACAAACAAATCAGGCGAGTCTGCGCGAACCATTATGAAAACATGTCCGTGTGAAATAATGGCGTCCAACTTGGTGTCAGAAATTACACATTTTGGGTAAAACTGATAACAACTTACTTATTTCTACTATCAACATAAATTGAAGATGCTCGTTAGAACCGCCTCAAAGAGGCGGTTCTAACGAGTACCCACAATATATGTTTTTGAGCAAAACAAGACAGATAATGTATTACTCCATATACCCCACTTTTCTCGATATAAAGTGGCGACGGAAGTAAGGGCGAGGATTGTGGCCACGTAAAATCGATTTAAGCCCCCCAGTGGAAATCATTTCACTGACCGTTCCAAGACGGTTCTTCTGTGGCGGTTTATTTATGGTGTTGTTTGTTACTTACTGTGTGTATCACTTGTGTCTTTTTATTTTGGATGGCCATATGGTCATTTTGTGGGAAAGTAACTGTCCTTATGGCCTTCCTTTGTTTAGGTTTCCATTATGGTCTGGTCGCTTAATGTTTGTGTTTCTTTCCCTTTGGTGTCTTTGATGGGTGGAGTAAGTTAATTGTATCAATTCCTGATCTTTGTTTTACTTCTACTTTAGAGGGGGTCTTCGTTTCACGGACTTGTTATCGTGATGTTTCTCTACTCGCTTGGCGACACATATCTTTTTCCCTGAGCCGACTCATTCTTTTTCAATGAAATCTTTTAACCCAGGCTATAGAGCATGCAGAAGCATGCAATATTTATCATGATTCATTGATCAGCCATGATATGAATCAATGTTGACTCAGACCTCACCACAGAGTTGATTAACATCAAATTAAATGTTCTAAAACACATTTTCAGGATCAATTTTATCACACAAGTTCACGCTGATTAACGTTTTCATTGACATTTCAGTTATCAGATAGTGAGTTTATATGCTTGTTTTATTTTCGAAGTCTGTTCTCTGCACACATATACTACGAACATGCACACACAAACATACGTGCGTTAAGGCGTCTCCGTGATGTGGTGGATTAGCAACTCGTCTCGTTTAGCCAGTAGCCATGCTTTGGATTATAGACTTCTACAAACCTTCGGATGAATCCTTAAACTGAGGTCCCGACTCCATAAGTGCATTCAATACATAACTATGCATGAAACAGTATTTGGCCAAACTGAAATACGTCTAGACACCGTTTTATACGGCGCTTAAGTTTACGTAAAAGATGAAAAATGGAGCGCTTGCTTTATGGAACAGAAAAGCTCATTCGAAGGTCTAATGATTGCAGGTACATGTATGAACGAATTGTTTGTAATGTCCTTACATCGCCCGAAGTTCTTAGCACTGACATTTTGAACTAAGGGTGGTATGTCAAAAGGGTTTAAATTCTTCACTGGGTGCAAATCACGAATTAATCCAAAAGGTGTTGACATTTGAATTTGACCTAGGGTACTGATTTCATCACTTCCACTTCCACCACCAGGTATTCACAATGTAACGGGATTTATTATCTACACTTTTAAAGTAAAACGCTGAACTTGCAAAATAAAAGGCCTGTAGGCATTTTATTGTTCGTTTGCCATTTACACCCAGTGAATGAGAAAAAATAGAGAGGGAGGAAAAAAACAAAAACAAAACAAAAAAACATTGTGGTGTGGAAAGTCAGTATAGCAGTAGTTTCTGACAAAAAAGTCGAAAACATTCTACCTTATCGCCATCACATGAATCTTCCAAGGGGGACAATTATCAGTCAAAAAATAGTGACACGAGAAAGCGCAACTGAGTAACAATCTGTGGAGCTGGTGAGGCTGCGTATACTCAGTATGTAGGCTGTCAAGAAATGGGTCGATTCAAAACCAGCAACTAAGCGTAATATCGTTTGTATAGACTTTGGCTTACTAGACTTGCGAAGATAATTATTTGCTAGCTATGACAGTCCTGGTATACAGGTTAAACAAACGGTTTACAAGGTGCAAACAGAAATCTACATCTGAAAGTCGTGATCGGCTTGGGTCCTACGATATTCGTAAATCATTCATATATGTGATGATTAGGGTATGTTGCTGTAATTTTGAGAATGCGTTCTTGGTTGGTTGAATTTTGTATTCTCGATGTTGCACTGATGAGTTAGGAAGCCTTCATGCGGACTGAACAAATTATTTGTCTAAATCGCGACGGAAGTGAGGGCTCGGATCGCGGCCGCGTAAAATCGATTGAAGCCACCTAGTGAAATACCTTTAACAGACCGTTCCAAGACGGTTCTTCTGTCGTGGTTAATTTTGTTATTGATGAAGGAAGTAAAAATAGAGAAAATGATCAGCAGGTTATGAACACTCCTCTAAACCCTTCTCTACATAGAGAAAACTAGGGTTTACGGTGTATTAATTGTTGTTCTTATTTCTGCTCCAAGACTTAAGGTGTAGGTACTCGTTAGAGAGGATCTAAGTAGAAGTAAAACAAAGATCAGGAATTGATACAATTAACTTACTCCATCCATAAAAGACACCAAAGGGAAAGAAATACAAACACCAAGCGACCAGACCATAATGGAAACCTAAACAAAGGAAGGCCATATGGACAGTTACTTTCCCACAAAATGGCCATATGGCCGTCCAAAATTAAAAGACACAAGCGACACACACAGCAAGCAACAAACAACAACACAAACAAACCGCCACGGAAGAGCCGCCTTGGAACGGTCAGTGGAAGATTTCCACTGGGGGGCTTAAATCGATTTCACGTGGCCACAATCCTCGCCCTTACTTCCGTCGCGATTTAGACAAATAATTTGTTCAGTCCGCATGAAGGCCTCCTTACTCATCAGTGCAACATCTCCGTGAACACAGAAATCAAAGAACCACAGAGGTGAGACAACGGTGAGGACTCGACAGCAAGAAACCACTGAAATGCTGGAGCAAAAGAAAACCAACAGTTAGACTCCGATGAGCCCGACCAGAGACAGAGCATCAGGCACCAACCAACATTATCTCTTTAATTTTCAATAAGCCTTTACGTTGGAGCCGTCATAGAATCTGAGGCCTGACCCACCGGCGTGCAATTAAAGAGGGAAGCAAAGTTGCCAACCGTGATTGGGTTAACTACCATGCATGCAGTCTGTCGTATAATATCCATGTTGTACCCAATCTTTTTATATCGAAGAATGATTTTACGAAATTGGGTGCTGAAGTCATTGCGGTTATATATTTTTCTGAATTTATATACTAAGTCACCATAAAATTCGGGTTCCGATAGACCTTGTTGCAGAAGAGATTTAAGTCCAATATTGAATTTTGAAATTAAATCAGAATGGCGTCTATAAAATTTTGAAAAGGCTTTGCGTAGTTTATGGTACCGATAACCCTGATTAAGGAGTTTAGGCGTTAATAATTTATTACGAGTGTTGAAGTCAGTTACATGACTACACACTCTAGCAAATCGAATTAATTGCGAAATATAAACGCCATAGGATGGCGCACGAGGAACATCGCCATCCAAAAAAGGAAAATTTACAATCTCAAAATCAAAGTCATCGCGTTTATCATAAATTTTGCACGAAACAAATCCATCTACAATAGATAGATGTAAATCCAAAAACGGGGCCTCGGTATCAGAAGAATTTGCTTTATTTAACTGAAGTTCTAGGGGGTAAATCTGACTGATCAAACCATCAAAATAGGTATTATCAATATTTAATAAATCATCTAAATATCTAGAAGTAGAGCTAAAACCTTCAATAATTTCAGATTGGTTATCAATGGAAAGCGACAAAATGAAGTCTCTTTCATAACAATACAAGAACAGATCAGCCACAAGAGGTGCGCAATTAGTACCCATCGGAATACCCACAATTTGTCTAAATAACTTAGCCTGTCCAGGAACCGCGGTGTGAGGCGGACCGCCCATGCTTATAAACCTTACTGGTTTCATTGGGCGACAGGGCTTGAGATGTCATTTCATCTCAATGTCGGGTAAAAGTCCCATAAAATTGGAAGCAACGTCTCCAAAATGACCTTTACAGTGTAGACGGGAACGTTAAACCTCAAATCAAACGAACAAAACTCGTTAGAATGGCCTGAAAACGTTTCCCTACTTAGCCATATCATTTGGTAGGCGTGATTTCAATGGCGTGAAGCTGATATCGTTTCATAGGTGGCTACATATGCACAGACTGCACATTTGAAAGATCACCTCATCACGTGAACAAGTCCGTGAAACAAAGACCTTCATAACCTCACTTTATATAGAGGAAACTGGGGTTTACGGGTGTAAACATCATTTTCCTTATTTCTGCTCCAATACATTGGTTGTGGGTACTCGTTAGAACCGCCTCATTGAGGCGGTTCTAACGAGTACCCAAAACCTATGTTTGGCGAATAAATAAGAAAAATACCACAAATTTTCATCATAAAATACCTTTTTTGAGGTATGGAAAACTGTACTGTACCACACGGATGTGTTATCGTAATGTATAGCATTGCACAAATATCTTTTTTTCACGTTTTCACAAGCCTGTGGTTCATGAATGACAATAAGTCTTTTACATCAAGATCTTCTAGTGATCTTTTCAACATGTGGCATTACGCAAACACGCCTATACAAATACATTGCCACCTTTATCGCCGAAAAAATGAAAATTTTATGATGAAAAATTGTGATAATTTTCTTATTTCTGCTCAAAATATAGATTGTGGGCACTCGTTAGAACCGCCTCATAGGCGGTTCTATCGAGTACCCACAACCTATGTTTTTGAGCGGAAATAATAAAAATAATGTATACCCCTTAAACCCCAGTTTTACTGTATAAAAGTGGGGTTCAAGGGGGTCAAAATTATATAGGCGTGTTTACGTGATGTTTTGAAGTTGTGGGCTGTCGCTTTACAGACTGTAGTAGTTATATTTCCTTTGGCATTTGAACCACGCAGCACTTAATCCGCAGTTCAATTTACATTTAAATATAGCAGACATAAAATGGAGCTAGGCGAGCCCTGCGAATTCACACAGGCTCGCATGAAACTTCATTATTGGCAAACATACTCGTACTTTGAACCACAAAGAAAGAGTGAAAACAGGGAACTAGAGGCTTGCCTCTACTACGTGTTGGTGGCTACATATGCAAAGACTGCACATTTGAAAGTTCGCCTATAGCATTGCACAAATATCTTTTTCTTATGATTTAGCTCATTTGATTTTAATGGCAGAGTGAAGAGGCAGCGCCTGATTCGATAGAGAATAATTCACACTAGATCAAGAATGAAACACTACTGAAAGGGCGTTATCGGCAAAATATTGAGTTCAAATGCTTCACAAGGATTTAAAATATTTCATCAATCATACTTGGGAATGGTTAGCCAGTAATTCCCTGACATTCTGACACTGCTATTAGAGATGCTCTTTGCAGAAATCTGCAGAAAATTGTTACAGAAGGGTACAGTTGCGTGGTCGTGTTTTATGGCCTGCGTACATATACGCCTACTCCAAGACTTCCGTTATGCACATCAAGGTGACCTAGGAAGTTTGCATTCCATTCTCCTTTCTACACTTTTGGTAATTACTTTGAACGTATAATTTAAGGAACGTTACGGCTACTCATAAAGAGGGCATTAGCACCCACGTTGAATTCGGTCGCCAGAATACTCATATATCTAAGTTGAAGTTCTACGCCATCATTGAGTCACAACCTAGAGATTTTCTTTGATAGGATGCGTTTGATCCTATAAAACCATAACGTAAATATAAATCAAAGCACTGAGGGTGCTAATAGAACAGTTGTTTGTGAACTTTGCACTTTAAGTCAGGCTTGAAGAATATAGATTAAATCGGCCTTATGAGGCCTTCATGCGGACTGAACAAATTATTTGTCTTAATCGCGACGGAAGTAAGGGCGAGGATTGTGGCCACGTAAAATCGATTTAAGTCCCCCAGAGGAATTTGTTTCCACTGACCGTTCTAAGGCGGTTCTTCTGTCGCGGTTTATTTTTGTTATGGTTTGTCTTTGGGTGTTTGTGTCGATTATATTATTTTATTTCGGATAGTCTATCTATTAGCCATTTTGTGGGAAAGTGACTGTCCTTTTTGCTTTCCGCTATTGATGTTTCCATTAGGGTCTGTTGTTTCATGTTTGTGTTTCTGTCCCTTTGGTGTCTCTGATGGGAGCTGTGGGTTAATTGTGTCGACTCCTGGGCCCCGTCAAGCGATTTTGGTACTTATCGCCTATGCGAGCAGCGAAGGTTCAGGCGAGCCTGCGCATCCGCGCAGTCTCGCCAGAACCTTCGCCGCTCGCTCATACAAGCCGTGAATCAATAGGAACCTTCAGACTGAAAGCCATATCCCTGGCCCGTCTGAATGGCTGGGCATGCGGAGTTAACATTTGTCATGACGGAATGCTCGAAGACAAAAATTCGCATGGCGGGGCTCTCCTGATCATTGCCTCCACTTCTATTTTGAATATATTCGAGAGTCAATGGATAGAACTCTTGCTTTGAAACTATGAAGGTCACTGATGATTAAGTTCAAAAGTAAGTTTGGTACACTAACAGTTTTTAGTTTTTTTTTTATTTATTTCTTCCCTCCTAAGTATACATCTTTTATAGAGTTGCATCGGTACATCTTACCACAAGTGGTCTTATAACCATCAAGATAATTAGTCATTTAAACACAGGGTAACAGTTTTCGACTAGATAGGTATCATCAATATCAAGCCTTTTTCCATAAAACAATGAAATGTACTAAAAGGTTATCGGTGAACCGTAATGTGTCGGTGAACTGTCTTCAAATGTGTCGCCGAACAGTCTCAAAACTCGTGTCGGTGGACTGTCTTCTTCACCGGCAGTCACGAAGTTTACACCCGGATCGGATTTGATTGGTTCCGTCATCCTGCAGCTCTAGTTTTAATAGTACACAAGCAGCCAGTTACGGATCCGACATATTAATACGCAACTTCATTCATATAATTTGTCATGGAAGAATTTAGTGTAAACTTTAAAATTAATGTGGTAAACAGATGTATACGTTCATGAAATAAATAGATAGTACGGTTTGTTTCATCCACAGTTTTTTGTGGGGCTTTCGAAACGGTTTTGAATACGCATCAATATTTTCTCACGGATTTTCTTGATGGTGATTAGGCCGGTTGCATTAAGGTCAGTTGTTTCAATATACTAATCACTTAGGGGCAACAGTGATACCCATTGCCCCCAAAATAGAAGTGATGACAAAGATCAGGATCCACACCTCCCATCAACACGAAAGGAAAGAAACACAAACGTGAAATAACTAGACCCTAACCGAAACATCAACAGCCGAAAGCTAAAAGGACAGCTTCTTTCCCACAAAATTGGCTAATTGGTTATCCAAAACAAAAAACATATAAACGATAAGCTGCAATGTGTAGTTACTTTGCTTTTATTTGTTTGTTCGTCTTTTTTATGATGTTGTTCTCTGTGATTGTAGCACTTCTGGCCGTCCTCATTTTTTCATTACGATAAAGAGACCCGTAATACATAGTGCATGTTTCTCATCTCCAAAATGGCTACTTTTCTGATGAAAATCCGTGACATTTTTCTTATAAGTACTGCAATTATAGGTCGTTGGTGCTCGTTAGAACCGCCTCATTGAGGCGGCTCTAACGTGTACCCACAACCTATGTCTTCAAGTAGAAATGAGAAAAATAATGTTTACCCCCGTAAACCCCAGTTTTCTCTATATAAAGGGGGTGGGGGTATTGGGGGTCTTCATTTCACGGACTATTTCACGTGATGTAGTATTTTGTTGTTGAATCCTAGGCCCTGGTTCTTGATTGCCAGTCGCTACGGTCCATCGGGACTTGACGAAATAGATTGGGCTGAATGAGGCTCCACTCAGAGCCGAAACTGACCACACATGAGTACTTCAAAACCGCTTAGAGGGACTAAGTCTGCCCAGACAAAGTTGTGTGAGTCAGATCATACAGTTCATATATTGTCACTGAGTTTGAACTAGGAAAATAGTCCTGAACTAAGACTAAAATTGTTTCCTTTAACCCTTTAATTCCAGTAATTTAGGCAAACAGTGCAGACCCTGATCAGGCGTCCGCTATGTGGCGTCTTATCTGGGTCTACACCTATTGCCAATGACACGAGCCAAGGTCAGATTTTACTTTTTACACAACACCCGGACATTAACGGGAGAGATTAGTGCTGCTTTAAATAACCGGTACACGTACTGGTCAGCGATAGTCACGTGTACAAAAGCGGGCGGGAAGCTTCTGTAGTTAGTAACTTTTGGTCGAGTGGTAAACAATCGACCCCAAAGCAACCACCGACAAAATAAAAGATCCATGGCTTCGCATGCTGCAGACCTTATAAACATCATCTTAACCTAGGAGAGCTATAATTACAAGCAAATATTGACACATTACGGAAACACGCCTATACAAATGCATTGTAAACTTTACCGCCGAAACATCGACAATTTTCAGATAAAAAAATGTGATATTTTTTCTTATTTCTGCTCAAAATATAGATTATGGGTACTCGCTAGAACCGCCTCGATGAGGCGGTTCTAACGAGTACCCATAATCTATATTTTGAACACAAATAAGAAAAATAAGGTTTACATGTACCCCTGTAAACCCAAGTTTTGCTATATAAAAGTGGGGTCCAAAGGGGTCAACATTATATAGATTTGTTTTCATACGGTGTACATGGTCAGCGACAGTCACATGGACTATAGCGGGCGGGAAGCTTCTGTAATTAGTACTTTTGGTCGATTGATTAACAATCGATCCCGAAATTATGAGCACAAGCAACTACTGACAAAATAAAAGATCCATGGCTTTGCATGCTGCAGACCTTATAAACATCATCTTAACCTAGGAGAGCTATAATTACAAGCAAATATTGACACATTACGGAAACACGCCTATACAAATGCATTGTAAACTTTACCGCCGAAAAATCGACAATTTTCTGACAAGAAATTGTGATATTTTTCTTATTTCTGCTGAAAATATAGATTATCAAAATATAGATTATGGGTACTCGTTAGAACCGCCTCGATGAGAACCCATAAGCTATATTTTTGAACACAAATAAGAAAAATAAGGTTTACCCCTGTAAACCCCAGTTTTACTATATTAAAATGGGGTCCAAAGGGGTCAACATTGTATAGACTTGTTTTCATACAGTGTGCATTGCCAGCGACAGTCAAGTGGACAATAGCGGAAGGGAAGCGTCTGTAGTTAGTAACGTTTGGTCGATTGATTAACAATCGACCCCAAAATTGTGAGCACAAGCAACCACAGACAAAATAAAAGATCCATGTCTTTGCATGCTGCAGACCTTATAAACATCATCTTAACCTAGGAGAGCTATAATTACAAGCAAATATTGACAGATCGAACACCATTAGTGGTGGCATTGAGTTTCTCGCCGCTGTTAACAAATCCATTATTTCTGAGCTATATGAGTTAATCTAATTAAAGACAAATAACTCATCTTAATGCTGTTATTATCTTAAAAATCGATCACATGATGTGCAACCGGTCGATTGTTTCTATAATAGAATCTTTTCGTACTTGGAATACTGAAAACGCCTGAGACTGGTCGAACGGGTTGGACGTGGAAGCCATCACAATAACAAGGCCGAAAGCAGTCCTATAGGATTCTGACCCCTTGAATCCCACTTTTATATCGTAAAACTGGGGTTTAATGGGTAAATCTTGTTTTTTTTCTTATGCCTGCTCTAAAATATAGATTGAGGGTACTCATTAGAACCGCCTCGATGTGCGGTCAGTTTCAACTCTAAGTGGAAACACCATGCATCCCAATCTATTCCACTACGCCCTGATGGACGGGAGCTATGATTATGCTATGAACAAACGGATCAAAATCTGCGGAAAATATTCATCACGATAACCTTTGCGCAAAAGATAATTTCGTGTGTGCACAAGATATTATGTTGTCCGCACAAGACAATACCTTGTGCACACAACAGATCTTGTGCACACAAGATAATATTTTGTTCGCACAACTTAATATCTTGTTAGCACAAAATATTAAAAATTTGCATGTCCCTTCCCGGGTTCTGTAACTATTGCATTAAAAATGACGTTGCTCAAAATTTTGAAATACCAAGTACTAATTAATGACTTGTATAGTTAATATAACTACACAAAGCCCATAAAGTAGAGACCATGAATATCGATTATATACATATAAACATAACAAAAAGCATATTTCCTGTGCAAACCACATATACCCCCACCCTCCCTCAATTTGCCCCACTGGGAATAGTTGCCAGACCAAATCCAAAAGATTGGGATTCCTGATCAGCTTACAACCTTCCAGTTATGCTCAGACCTGATTACTATTTGTATATATGCATATACATGTATGTAATAATATACATGTATGTAATAGCAGTATGGTTGATGGAGTGAAAGGTCAGAGTTAGCGAATAATTATGCGGATAGTGCACATTAAGAAAGGTGGAAAAATGAAGGAAGCAAACTGTAGGATGTAAGGTCTGGAAAACTTTTGGGACTGCCCGGGTCTCAAAAGGAGTTTGTAAACAGGAAACACAAGGAGAATAAAAAATAAATGTCTGACAAAAATATATATTTTAATAGACGTGCTTTCGTAAGGACATGACATTGATCAGACACCCAAATTGGTTAAGGACTGACCCAAACTATAAGATGGTAGGTTCAACTTGTCATATATGGGTTAATATGTCTGTCCTGCTAAAATTGCGTCTGCAAAATTTAAAAACCCGCCATTATACTGTCGTCTGCCTACATAAAAGCTGAATACGGCACAATTGCGGATGAGTCATCAAGGTTCCACAGAAATAGCTACAAAGAATCAATACCTACGTATAATAGGACACGAGGGATGGGATAGGTTTTCTTGTCAGAATTATCACAGACAAAATAGAACATTATGATAACACAGAAAGAAATAGTCCAACCTGTATTAAGCAAGCACCCACATTATGAAACTATGCCTATACAAATACATTGCAAGTTTTATTGCCGAAAAAATGAAAATTTGAAGATGAAAAATTGTGATCTTTTTCTTATTTCTGTTCAAAATATAGATTGTGGGTACTCGTTAGAACCGCCTTGACGAATACCCACAGTCTATAGTTTAGAGCAGAATTAAGAAAAATAAGGTTTACCCCTGTAAACCCCAGTTTTACTTTACAAAAGTGGGGTTCAAGGGGGGCAAATTTATAAAGGGGTGTTTTCATGATGCTAGGGATAACCAAAATGTGCTTGCTTAAGACAGATGCTTGCTTAATACAGGTGAAAATCAACACAGTTGCCTTTCTTGGGAACTGAATGCCTGCTTGCTTAAGACAGGTTGCTTGCTTAATAGAGGCGGCCACTAAGACAGGTTTTACTGCACTTGTTTTACTTCAAGTCTTTACCAAATTTTCGAGGGTCTCCCCTCTTAATCGGGGTTATATGGACACCAAACTCTATATTTTACACGACTTTCCAATATGGCCTTCCAATAACAGTGAAATGCCACTATTAAGACCACCTAAAATTAAGACTAATTCTGCTTTAAAAAGATTATTTAGTGGGTTGTGGTTATTCTTTCTTCGGGTTTTCTGCAACACAGTGTCCTCTGGTCAGAGACCACCTTTGGGACTGTTCAAAAGTGGTCTTAAACACCACTTTTGAACAGTCCCAAAGGTGGTCTTAATACAGGAATTTTGCTGTATAAAGAAGAAAGAAAAATATACTCAGGAAAAGCCACGATACATGTAACGTGCGGAAACATGTCTATATAAGTTTGACCCCCTCGAACCCTACTATTATATAGTAAAACTGTGGTTAACAGGGGTAAACCTTATTTTTCTTATTTCTGCTCTAAAATATAGATTGTTGGTACTCGTTAGAACCCCCTCGATGAGTACCCACAATCTATATTTAGAGCAGAAATAAGAAAAATATCACAATTTTTCATCTTAAAATTTGAGTTTTTTTTTTTTTCGGCGGTAAAGTTTACAATGTACTTGTATAGGCATTTTCTCGTTATGTGGGGCTATGCTAGCTCGCATGACACCAAGCATGACAGCTTTTTTGTTTCAGACGAAAACAATGATATTGGTCTAAATAAGCATCACGATAGCAAGTCCGTGAAACGAAGACCCCTCTATACCCCACTTTATATAAAGAAGAATGAGGTTTACGGGGATATACATTATCTGTCGAATTTTTGCTCAAAAACATAGATTGTGGGTACTCGTTAGAACCGCCTCGCTGAGGCGGTTCTAACGAGCACCCACAATCTATGTTGAAAGCAGAAATAAGAAAGATGTTATCATTTTTACCTAACATTTGTTATTTCTGACACCATGATGGACGCCATTATTTCACACGGACATGTTTTCCTACTGCTTAGCTTGTGGATTGCAGTTAGAAGTGCAACATCTACGTGTTCAAAAATATTAATATAAATAATAATAATGATAGCTCCTGGAAATATTCTATGAAAAAGGCGATCCCTTAGAATTAAGGATAACAACACAAAACTGATAACTGTAGAGTGTTCAAGTTTTTCTTCTGGGCCAGACTTGCTAGTTTCGGCCAATTAGGCCTCATCAGTTAGTTTCGGCCAGTTAGGCCCTATCATTTGCCCTCAGATATTTCCAAATCGCCGCAGTGAAATCAATAACCCTAGTTAATGATGGCTCTTATTACGAAAAAAAAAAAAAAAAAAAAAAAAAAACACTAGTGCGATATATCGCATTTTTTAGCATCTCCAAAATGGTTATTTTTCTCATGAAAATCCGTGATATTTTTCTTATAATTTACCGCAAACATTGGTTGTGGGTGTCGTAAGAACCGCCTCAAAATAATGTTTACCTCTGTAAACCCCAGTTTTCTGTATATAAAGTAATGCTTATAGGGATGTTCATTTCATGATAAATCATAAAATTTAATATTAGCCACGTCATGAGAAAACCTGTTTTGTTATTTGTGAATACAGTAGAACTTCGATGGCTCGAACAACGATGGCTCGTTTACCATGGCTGGGTCGAACTCGTTCTTGAGCCCCTAGAGAAATCCTCAAGATAAGAAATGGACGGGGATGATTAAGGAGATTTTGGTGTTTTAACTTGCAAATGTATGCTGTGTGTGCTCATTAGAATCGCCTCGGTGAGGCGATTCTAATGAGTATACACAGCATACATTTTCATTATATAACATCGAAAAGATGTTCAAAAGTATCTCGGTATGCCTCCTGACAGTAGCCCTCAGTGACTCGGACTACCCCTGTCTCGAATAAATTTTCATGGTCCCAAAGGGGTTCGAGCCATCGAAGTTCGACTGTAATTACAATTATCCATCATCATGTACATTTCAAGAGATCTGATTGGTTGGAAATAAAAGTTTTATACTTCGATAAATTCCATGAGCAAGAATCTCAGAACTTTTTCACACAGCGACAGTTAGTTATATAACGTTGACGTCAAAGAGCACGGTGGAATCGTTACGTCATTGTATACCAAACGACGCCAACAGCGTTCGATTGAAAGATGCGAAACTATGGGAAAAATAATTCTTGCACACCAGACAAGGAAATCCGTGATTTTACCCTGGGATAGAAATTTATGTTCTGACCCTGATGTTCTTACCCAAAATCGAATATTCTAGCGTGTTTGGTAAATGCAGTGGTTGAATACGACCTAGGATGCGCCGTCGTTAAGGTTGACGTCATGCACGTTACGTGACGTCCCTTAACATTCCTGTAGTGTCAACACAATGTGGCGGACGTTGGTAACCGAAGTGACTGCAGCATTAAAATCCGCGCTAAGAAATGGAAAGTCTGCAAGAAAAAGAATCCAATATGGGTGAGAGGGGTGGATAGAAAAATCCGTTCCTCGGGATTACTGTCCGGCATCACGAGGCTTGCCGAGTGATGCCGGATAGTGTCCCTCGGGACGGATTTTTCCAATCACCCCTCACACCCATATAAGATTCTTATAATGTTAGAGGATAAATTAACTGAATTTAAAGACTTGACGTTTTTTCGCTTAGGTTACCGTCAAAAGTGAAATAATCTTTCCACCGTGGCCGTTGGTAACTTAATTGTTATGCTTTCGAAACAATTCTTAAAATTTATTATTCTTTTTTTTTCTGTGGCATTTATAACATTTCTATGCCAGAGTTGGAGTTATAATAAAGGAATGAATTATCATTCTTGTGGAATTTATCGATGTTTAAACTCCGGAGTTTACACATCGATAAAATTCACAAAAATGATTGTGAACTTTATCGATGTTAAAACTCCAGCGAAGAGCCGCCGGACTTTAACATCGATAAAATTCACAAAAATGAAATTCATTCCTACATGCTGACGGATCATCCTGCGCATGCGTACAGTCTGGTAGGCATCTATTTGTTCGCTGTTTGGTTACATGTAGTACTATACAACTAGTTTCTATAACTAAAATGCCAAGCCCCATTTTGTCCATGTAGCCTAGCACACGGGTTTGTGCCTTATCGGGAACCCCGAAAATAGGTTTTCGTGGCACACGATTCATATTGTTCATCGGGTTAACAAAATCCGCTCTAAACGCCACTTTATACAGATAAACGTGTGGTTTGCGGGGAAATCCATTATTTTCCTTATTTTTTCTCCGAAAGATAGATTGTAGGTTATCGTTAGAACCGCCTCATTGAGGCGGTTCTAACGAGTACTCACAATCTATATTTGGACTAGAAATAACAAAACTATCAAACATTTCCATCTGAAAATGACAGTTCTATAGATAAGATACATGTAATCTTCATTTTATCATATGACGTCGCGTCTGAGAGTGTAATAACGCCATGTAATATTTTCGATAATCCACTAGTGGATTAAATATGCAAATTAGCTTGATACGTCCCGTAATGTTACATGTACAACGTCCGTTTACTAATGGCGTAATATTTACATTTTTTATAAACAATCGTGAATAAAATGCGTTTTAAATATCATATGATAAACAGAATCTTACATTCGTGCTCATGCGTTATTGAATTTATTAAACTCGTTGAGGAATAGGAATAAAATGCTCGACAAAGCCTCGCATTTTTTCCTTTTTCCTCAACTCGTTTTATAAATTCAATAATACATGAACACTCATGTAAGATCCTCTATTTAACACACGGGTGTGTTAAAGTAATGTAAATAGGCGGATTCGTTAGTAATAAATATGATTTACACTCAAAAGACTATAATACATATATTAATCGTTGTTAGCTCATCCCAGAAATTGGCATTTGGCAATCACTGCGCATAGGTTCGCCATTTACTCATGTGAACTCCATGTGTTTGGTTTTTAATCTGTATGAGGATCATTAGGGCATGACAAATATGATTCTCAAGAGGCGAGTAAGAATAAGAATTTGTAGCGTTGGATGACACATCATTGACATAAAGATGAAATATGATAATGGGTTCCCAGCAGCCAGGAGAATATGATATAACATAAAAAACATCGTTGCTGACTACGTTTAAGAAACGCATGTATCGTATGATTTCTGTATTTCGGTTAAATTTCCTTTTCAGTTGAACATATAAACATTACGATAACATTAGGATACATGTAACACACCCGTGCGATATAGTGCATTTTTTCACATCTCCAAAATGGCTGCTTTTCTGATGAAAATCCTTAATATTTTTCTTATAAATGCTCAAAACATAGGTTGAGGGTGCTCATTAGAACCGCCTCAGTGAGGCGGTTCTAACGAGCACCCACAACCTATGTTTGCAGTATTTATAAGAAAAATATCATGGATTTTTATCAGAAAAATGGCCATTTTGGAGATGTGTAAAATGCACCAATTCGCACGGGTGTGTTATCGTGATGACTGTTCTGATGAAAATCTTTGATATTTTTCTTAATAATGCTCAAAACATAGATTTTGGATGCCCGTATTTTGGATGCTGGTTAGAACCGCCTCCTCAGGGTTCTAACGACTACCCACAACCTATGTCTTGGAGCAGAAATAAGAAAAATAATGTATATCCCCGTAAACCGTAGTTTTCTATATATAAAATGGGGTTTAGTGGGGTATTCATTTCACGAACTTGTTCACGTGGTGGCATGGTTTGTTACTGAAAGCTTAACTGTTGGCGTTTCAATGAATCTACTCCTACTCCAGCTTTTTGGCACTATAAATGATTATTGAACGATAAGGTAATTCTGTGTCAAATCATCGAGAATTTGTTAACGTGTTAGCTAAAGTACATCGACAGTTCATATATGACACATAGTTAATCGAGAATTCTTACATGCGGGTCCATCTCTTATTGGTTATCTGAATGAATGAGGGAAAGGTTCGAATGTTCGTAAACGCCGGAGTTGACCACGGCGCTCTTATTTACATGTAGTGGATAACTTTATGTCGTGTAATTACACACAATTATTAATGGACTATCCTGTATTGTTCGGAGGTCCTCCGTAATAACAATGAGGTCAAAAAACAATAATCATGTTTTTAATGGTGTACAGGAATAAAATTGTCATTAATCAAGTAATTCCATATTGGCCCAGTTACAGGTCCTCGGTCTGCTGTATTGGCCTCGGCCTTCGGCCTCGGGCCAATACAGCAGACCTCGGACCTGTAACAAGGCCAATATGAAATTACTTGATTAATAACAGTATATTACTGGCAAGTAACGCCACTACATGTACCCCGATGATGCCCGCTCCATGTTTTGTACTAAAATTCGTTTGCACTTCTTAGAAAATAAAATTCGATATGAAATATTTATATGCCATCACGAAAACACGCCTATATAATTTTGAACCCCACTTTTATACAGTAAAACTGGGGTTTACAGAGGTAAACCGTACTTTTCGTATTTCTGCTCTAAAATATAGATTTTGGATATTCGTTAGAACAGCCTCGATGAGGCGGTTCTAACGAGTTCCCACAATCTATATTTTGAACAGAAATAAGAAAAATATCACAATTTTTCATCTCAAAATTTCTTTTTTTTTTCTTTTTTTTTTTGGCAGTAAAGTTTAAAATGTAATTATGCAATTAGGCATGCTTTCGTAATGTGATAAACAGAGACTTGTTTCGTGTACATGTTTTCAATATAAAATGACCACTCCTACGTGATACTCTAACTTCTGCAAGTAATCTAGTCATAGCGCCAGATTATACATGTATTCTCCATGTATTTTACCATAACGTGAACAAGCCCGTGAAATAAAGACCCCAAAACCCCACTTTATATAGAGAAAACTGTGGGTTTACGGGGGTAAACGTTATTTTCCTTATTTCTGCTCCAAGACATAGGTTGTAAGTACTCGTTAGAACCGCCTCAATGGGGCGGTTCTAATGAGCACACAAAACCTATGTTTGGAGTATAAATAAGAAAAATATCACAAATTTTCATCAGAAATTACCTTTTTTGAGGTTTGAAAAAATGCAATATATCACGCAGATGTGTTATCGTAATGTATAGTGTTATGTATATTTAGGCCTTTTTGAATAGCCAGCCCTTTGCAGAAATTCTAAATAGAAAAAAATCATGGTTACTCATAAAAAGCGAACAACGATTTGTATAACACAACCCTTTGCAAAATGGCGTCTTTCGTGTGTCTAGCACAATCAATGTTCAGATATTTTTTTCGAATTTTTGTTATTTCAAAAATAGAAGTGAAGGCTATGATCAGGAATGGAGACAAATATTATCCCACACCGTCCACCCAAGCCATCAAAGGGAAAAAATGAAAACGTCTCAAACGGACAGTTACTTTCCAACAAACCCACAAAATGGCCAAACGTCTATTCAAAATAAAAATATATTAGCAATACATGCAAAAGCGAACTACAACAGAAGAACCCCCTTGGGACGGTCAGAATTTTTTTTTTTTTACTGGGGGCTTTAATCGATATTACGTGGACACAATCCTCGTCCTTAGTTTTTTCGTGGTTTAGACAAATAGTTTGTTCCGTCCACAGTATTTATCGCCTCGAAGGCGGTTCTAACGTATACCCAGAATCTATATTTTAGAGCAGAAATAAAAAAAATAAGGTTTACCCCTATAAACCGCAGTTTTACTATATAAAGTGGGGTTCCAGAGGGTCAAAATTATATAGGCGTGTTTTCGTGATGTCATATAAATATTTTATATCGAATTTTATTTTCTAAGATTTCTAACTCACCAGTGCAGCATATCGGAGAATGTAAAATTTAAAGGAATTCAGAGATGAAACAACGACGAGGACACGACAGCATGAAATAACTGAAATTCTGGAGCAAATGAAAACTAAAAGTTTGACTCCGGTGGGCTCGCCCAGAGACAGAGCATTAGGTAACAACCGACATACTTAGTCTGTAGGGGAGTCTGAGGCCAGACCCGCCGGAATGCAATTAAAGCAGCACGAGAACACACCTATATAATTTTGATCCCCCTCATACCCAACATTTACATGTATATGGTAGAAGTCGGGTTCAAGGGGGTATACATTATTTTTCTTATTTCTGCTTAAAAACAAAGATTGTGGGAACTCGATAGAACCCACTCAACGAGGCAGTTCTATCGAGTCCCCGCAATCTATGTTTTGAACAGAAATAAGAAAAATATCATAATTTTTCATCTTAAAATTTCTAATTTTTGGCCAAAAAAAATGGCAATGTATTTTCATAGGCGGGTTTACGTAATGGGGGGAAGCAAAATTGGTTAACTTCCCTGCATTCAGTCTGTCGTATTTACCCAATATTTTATATCGATGAATGATTTTACGAAATTGTGTACGGAAATCATTACAAACATATATTGTTTCAACGGACCTAACGGCCATACAGCAGCATGTCGTGTAGAGCATGAAGAGCATGACAAGGCACTAAAGAAGTCATGGTCAACCACTGTATCCGGGCTTAGCTCCAGATGTCCCGATACTGTCTAGCCTCTGGATCCAGTCAGGCCAGGACGAGTGAGTGAGGTTGACTCTGCACGCCTCTCCCTCACTATAATCCAATACACAGCGCTTGTCAGACAGGATCACAGGTTTGTTGTGAGCAAACTCAACATGCGCATCCAGCCGGCACCGTGACCAGAAAGCAAGGAAGTGCCCAAGAGACAGAATGTCTCAAAGCTGAAACAAGACAGCAAGCGGCAAGCCTTGATCCATGACATCTACAGCAAACTAGATGTAATGGAATTCGGTTCAGATAATCCAGAAGAGAACTGGACAGTCTTCAGAGACACTGTTCATTCTTCAGCAATGGATTCCCTAGGTCGAGGATCTCGCAAACATCAATACTGGTTTGACGAGAACGATTAAGAAATCCAGGGACTCCTTGAAGAGAAGCACCAAAAACACAGGGCATACCTCATTGATACCAGATCAGTATCTAACAAGGCTGCCTATTCAGATATATGTAAGACAGCCCATACAATAGTTTTAAGGATTCATCCAGTGACTTCTCTTTTTTTTTAAGCTAAATTCTAAATTTAGCTACGCACCCAACTGAGGTAATGGCCAAATATGACCGACTCAGTATAAGAAGATGATATAGATAGATAGATAACAAGACTCAGAGACATGCAAGACTCCTGGCTGAGCAACAAGGCAAATGAAATTCAGTCCTTTGCAGACAGAAAGGATATGTAGAAGTTCTTTGATGCACTAAAGACAGTCTTTTGCCCCCAGAGCTCAGGAACCACCCCTCTTCTCAGTGCAGCTCGAAATAGTCTTCTGACTGACAAAGAGGCGATCTTGGGCTGAGCACTTTGATAGTGTTTTCATCGGCCTTCCTCTGTCAATGATGATGCTTTCAAAAGTTTACCACAGGTTGAATGTAATCTGCTGCTTGACAAGTTCCCAACTTGTTACTTAAACAGAGAAAGCAATAAATCTTCTTGCATCTGGGAAGGGCCAAGGATCAGATATAATAACTGCTGTGATCTACAAAGCAGTATGTACTGCAGGTGCAAAGAAGGTGACAGAGTTATTTCACATTATGTGGAGAAAAGCATCCATCCCTGATGAATTCAAGGATGCATCAGTTATCCACCTTTTCAAACGGAAAGGGAACCTTCAGATCTGTGACAGTCATCGTGGCATCTGATTATTAACAATTACTCTGAAAAGTAGAAGTAAAACAAAGATCAGGAATTGATACAATTAACTTACTCTGAAAGTCTTTGCAAGAGTCCTACTTAACCGAATGAACAGTCGTGGCTTTTACCAGAAAGCCAGTGTGGGTTTAGAAAAGACAGAGGAACAATTGACATGTTCTTCACAGCAAGGCAGCTTCAAGACAAATGACAGGAACGGAACGTGAACCTATACATGACCTTTGTTGACCTTACCAAAGCATTTGACACAGTCAGTCGTGAAGGTCTTTGGAAAATCATTGCGATTTTGGCTATCCAACCATGTTCATAGCAATGATGAGACAGTTCCACTATGGTATGCTCGCACGGGTCTTAAATAATGGTGAGTTTTCAGATGCATTCCCTCTGACAAACGGAGTCAAGCAAAGCTATGTGCTAGCCCCAACACTGTTCAGCATGATGTTCTCTGCCATGCTCACAGATGCTTTCCAGGATGGTGACAATGACATACCCACTAGGTGTCGCTTTGATGGGAAGCTTTTCAATCTCAAAAGGTTGAAAGCCATATTCAGCATGAGACAGAGGTGCTAGACGACAGCCTCTTTGCTGATGACATGGCAAAAGGTGCTCCTACAGAAGAGAAGATGAAAAAGGTATAGATCAAGTATCCGACTTCTGTGATACATGTAGCTATGATCTCACACTCAGCGTCAAAAAGACTGTGGTAGTCTATCAGCCAGCACCTGTCAAGCCTTAAAAAGAGCCCAACATCACAGTGAAAGGTCACAGATTGCAAGTGGGCCCCGCCAAGCGATTTTGATACTTATCGCCTATGCGAGCAGCGAAGGTTCAGTCGAGCCTGCGCATCCGCGCAGTCTCGCCAGAACCTTCGCTGCTCGCTCATACAAGCAGTGAATCAAGTGGAACCTTCAGACAGAAAGCCATATCCCTGGCCCCTCTGAATGGCTGGGCATGCGCAGTTAAAGTTTGTCATGACGGAATGCTCGAAGACCCAAATTCGCTTGGCGGGGCTCAAGTGATAGACGAGTTCATCTACCTTGGGATCAGACTGTCAAGAGCCGTGCACATTGATGACGAAGTCAATGCCAGGATTGCCAAAGCTAGAGCAGCATTTGACCGGCTACGTGGTAGTGTCTGGGACCGAAGTGGAATCAGACTTTAGCAGTATGTTTCCTCTGGCTTTCTTTGCCGGATCATTACAGGGTCACTGATGAGGCTTTATTAGCCGAAACTACGTAGTATGACCCATCTTCTTTCTTATGAATGTTTTCATTGCTCTTAAAGGAACTCATTTTTGATTTTTATTTGCCTTCACTGCAGCTGGTGTTGTGCCGTGTGGCGGCCGTAAAACGTCTCCCCGTACATCAACCATAGTGTAGTTTATATTTTACTTTTGGTCCTTTGAGATCAGCGTGAATATTCTGAGAAATCAGAAATAAATTTTTGGTTTAGACTCATATTCTAGACAGGTTTTTAAATTTTTGGACCCCAATTTGATTTATATCAGTCTTTGTATCGACTGTCTATTCGAAATTTGCAAAATTGCAGTATGTTTCCTCTGGCTTTCTTTGCCGGATCATTACAGGGTCACTGATGAGGCTTTATTAGCCGAAACTACGTAGTATGACCCATCTTCTTTCTTATGAATGTTTTCATTGCTCTTAAAGGAACTCATTTTTGATTTTTATATATTTATGATGTTGTTTGTTACTTACTGTGTGTATCACTTGTGTTTTTTTTTTTTTATTATTTTGGGTGGCCATTTGGCCATTTTGTGGGAAAGTAACTGTGCTTATGGCCTTCCTTTGTTTAGGTTTCCATTATGGTCTGGTCGCTTCATGTTTGTGTTTCTTTCCCTTTAGTGTCATTGATGTGTGGAGTAAGTTAATTAAATCGATTCCTGGTAATTTGTTTAACTTCTACTTGACACAAAACTGAAAGTATACAGATTTGTGGTGCTGTCAACACTATTGTATACCTGTGAAACATGGACAGTTTACTAACGGTACGCCAAAAGCTTGAATCACTTCCACACAAGCTGTCATAGAATAAAAATCAAAAATGATTTCCTTTAAGAGCAATGAAAACATTCATAAGAAAGAAAATGGGTCATACTACGTAGTTTCGGCTAATAAAGCCTCATCAGTGACCCTGTAATGATCCGGCAAAGAAAGCCAAAACTCTTAAAGATAAAATGGCAACACAGGATTCCAGACACGGAAGTTATGAACAGGGCAGTGATGCAAAGTGTACATACTCTTCTGAAATTAGCCAGTTAAGGTGGACAGGCCATGTTACCAGAGTGCCTGAGGGATGTTTGCCAAAGAACATTCTCCGTGGAAAACTAGAAATGGGTAAACGCTGCCAAGGCGGTGATAAAAAGTGCTACAAGGATACACACAAAACCTCCCTCAGGAACTTCAACATTCAAACAGAGAGGTGGGAAAAATTGCACAGGGCAGAACAAAGTGACGAGATCACATTAGAAGGAGTGCTCGTGAATACGAGACAGCAGGAATCGGTGAAGTTAAGCAGAATCGTACACGGCGCAAAGCCAGAGCTAAGGCATCGCCAACAGAGCTCTCTTCCTCTAGTCTATGTTGATCTATCTGCAACAGATAGTTCAGAATTAGAATTGGTTTAATCAGCCATCTTAGAACACACAAACAGTAACATTTCTCAAATTACCCCTGTAAAGTAGAAGTAAAAAAAATCTGGAATCGATACAATTAACTTACTCCACCCATCAAAGACGCAAAAGGGAAAGAAACACAAACATGAAGCGACCAGACCAAAATGGAAACCTAAACAAAGTTTTACTATAAAAAAGTGGGGTTCGAGGGGGTCAGAATTATATAGGCGTGTTTTCGTGATGTTGCAGCCATGTATCGATTTAAGTCTCCCAGTGAAATACTTTTCCCTGACCGTTCCAAGGCGGTTCTTCTGTCGCGGTTAATTTTTGTTATAGCTCGTCTTTGAATGTGTGTATCGCTAAAAAATAAATCTTTTTTGTTTCGGATAGCCAATTGGCCATTTTGTGGGAAAGTAACTGTCCTTTTGGCTTTCCGCTATCGATGTTTCGATTTGGGTCTATTGGTTTCATGTTTGTGTTTCTTTCCCTTTGGTGACTCTGGTGTGGGTGTGGGTTAATTGAATCGATTCCTCATCATTACCTTCATTCTATCTTATTTTATACATGTATATCGAAACTACGTATCTGCTCTGGACAAAAAAAAAAAAAAAAAAAAAAGATTTCATGATCAGTCTCTACGAAAGAATGTTGCTGACCCCGGCAGGTATCAAACCCACGTCCTCCTGAAATCAGTCAGATGCGCATCCGACTGAGCTACCGAGGCCGGCTTGAGATGACGCAGAACGGTGCTACACAGTTTGCTTATGACACACGTATTTTGTGGAAAAACTTTACCACAAACTAAACTAATCTGGCGCCCCTATAGCTTCAAATGGCCATGCCAAATATATTTAGATTAAAGCTTCCATTGTCATTTATTGGTTCAGACGAGCGACAACTATGGCCGATTCTGCTGTTCCATTCGGTGTCGTTTCCTTTTGTTTTCAACGCCTATGTGTTTTCTGGTAAGAGACGACCTTGGGACTGTTCAAATGTTGTCCTTAGAATACTTTTGAAAAGTCTGAAATGTGGTCATAAAAAGGAATGATACCGTATTAATATTCTGACTGACACGCATTCGTCCAGCCAGAACTGTCTGTCAGCTCTCTTCAAAAATAGCTGAAGGCAGCAGAAAATTGAAATGAGTCATCAATTATCTCCCAAATAGCACACAATCAATAGAAACTAACTTCGAGCAGGCACATCAGTCCCACATACGGTTTGTGCGACCTACCAACACAACTGCTTACCCAGTAAGCATTCTACATAAATCTACAGCGGGCCGTTAGCGGCCCGTCAGGGTAGCTGACGGGCCGCTAACGGCCCGCTGTAGATTGATGTAGAATGCTAGCAGGGTAGTCAATCTAGAAAGGGTGCATTCGACACTTGAAATGTCACCACTTCCTACATAATACATTGTACTTGCAAACCTTGAAGCATTAATGGATTCGTTGGCTGTACTGACAACTTATTTTGCGTTGTCGGCATTTGCCGTTGTGACGTGAAATGGCTCTGATGTGCAGTGAGAGATGAGCTCTGAACGAGAGATTTCCCGTGGAATTACGGACATAAAATACATAAATCGTGATTTTGTTGAAACTCGGTATGATAAATGTTTAATATTATACCATTTTGATGAGTTGTACTGTCTCACTCCAGTAAAGATGAGATAAAACAATACATGTCATATTTAAGATATATTCTGTGTCTGCAAAAATGTTTGATATGCATTTCTGCTTGTCGTTACGAAAGCAAGCCTATATAAGTCTGACCCCCTTGAATCCCACTCTGGGGTTTACAGGGGCATACCTTATTTTGTCTAATTTCCGCTCTAAAATATAGTTTGTGGGTACTCGTTAAAACCGCCTCATCGAGGCGGTTCTAACGAGTACCCACAATCTATATTTTGAGCGGAAATAAGAAAAATATTGCAATTTTTCATCTTAAAATTTACATTTTTTTCGGCGATACAATTTACAATGTATTTGTATAGGCGTGGTTTCGTAATGTACGAGTATTACAGTAATAAATATTGAACACGAATATAAAGGAAATGTAAGAATAATTCCTGATTTCCGCAATGTTTGAATGACTTAGTAAGGTACACGCTTGTAGTAAAGAAGCGAAGCAATGATCAGGAATCGAAAAGATACATCACGAAAACATGTCTATCTAATTTTGACCCCCTTGAAAACCACTTTATATACAGGGGTAAACCTTATTTTTCTTACTTCTGCTCTAAAATATAGATTGTGGGTACTCGTTAAAACCGCCTCCGCGAGGCGATTGTAACGAGTATCCATAAACTATATTTTGAGTAGAAATAAGAAAAGAATATCACATTTTTTCATCTTAAAACTTTCGTTTTTCGGCGATAAAGTTTACAATATATTTGTAGAGGCGTGTTTCCGTAATGCGCAATGTTTAAATGACTATATAAGGCACACCCTTGTAGTAAAGAAGCGAAGCAATGATCAGGAATCGAAATAATATACCTTCTTTACCATGACGAAAACACGCCTATATAAGTTTGACCACTTCGAACCCCACTTTTATATATTTAAACTGGGGTTTACAGGGGTTAACCTGTTTGTTTTTTTCTTATTTCAATGGGTGAGCAGAAATAACAAAAATATTTACAATTCGCAGTGTATTTGTATAGGCGTGGTTTCGTTATGCACCTTCCACCCAAGACACCAAAATTCATTTTTGCATGATGCAATGTGATAATCCCCGGAATAAATATTATAATGTTATTAATCAAGTATACTTATTTCGTATTGGCCCAGTTACAGATCCGAGGTCCGCTATATTGGCCCGAGGCTGATAGTTCTGAAACATATGACGTGTTCAAATTTAAAGTCCTTTTTAATGGTGGTGCTTGGGCTTCGCTGACAGTGGTATTTTTTATAAACATATCCCATCACGTAAACAAGTCCGTGAAATGAAGACCCCCATAAACCCCACTTTATATACAGAAAACTGGGGTTTACGGGGGTATTCATTTTTTTTCTTATTTCTGCTCCAAGACATAGGTTGTGGGTACTCGTTAGAACCGCCTCAATGAGGCGGTTCTAACGAGCACACACAACATATGTTATGAGCATTTATAAGAGAAATATAAAGGATTTTCATCAGAAAAGTAGCCATTTTGGAGATGTGAAAAATGCAGTATATCGTACGGGTGAATTATCGTAATGCGTTTTGAAAATGCACGCATGCATGCGAACAGAGGTTTACAGTTTACAACAAAATACTTTACGGTATTATATGCGTTGTCTTTTAGTATAGTTTTGGAACACATTACGCAAACGCGCCTATACAAATACATTGCCACCTTTATCGCCGAAAAAATGGAAATTTTATGTTGAAAAATTGTGATATTTTTCTTATTTCTGCTCCAAATATAGATTGTGGGTTCACGTTAGAACCTCCTCATCGAGGCGGTTCTACCGAGTACCCACAATCTATATTTTAGAGCAGAAATAAGAAAAATAAATTTCTGCTCTAAATATAGATTGTGGGCACTCGTTAGAACCGCCTCATCGAGACGGTTCTACCGAGTACCCACAATCTATATTTTAGAGCAGAAATAAGAAAAATAAGGTATACCCCCGGAAACCCTAGTTTTACAATATAAAAGTGGGGTTCAAGGGGATCAAAATTATATAGGCGTGTTTTCGTGATGAAACGTCTTACTCTGGCAGATGCAAAGGCATTTTTTCTAAAACTATGAAAGTGAACCAATCCTAAAACAAAACGATTTTCACCATCTGATACGATATTTCAAACCACAACAGTTAACAGCAGAATTGAGTATTCACAATACTACCATTTTTCAAAACTTAAACAGAGTCAGGCAGTTTTACCATCTAAAAGAGCATCAGAAAGTAGGCACAATGTATGAAAACAACAGAAAGGCAATCTCTTATATCCAAAACGAAACCCAAAACATTTCTGTGTAAATGAAAAAATAAAAATAAAAAAATAAATAAAAACACAAAACAAATTCCATAATGTATAACTAAGCATAAAGTTTTTCACCAATGTATAGAACAACAGGTAACAAAAGACTTCCGCTATTGGTGTTTGTTTTCAATTAGTCTCGTTTCATGTTTGGGTTTCTTTACCTTTGGTGTCTTTGATGGGAGCTGGGGGTTAATTGTATCGATTCCTGATCATTGCCTTCACTTCTATTTTAGACTGATCATGGTGAAACGATTTTTCATTTTCTGTAAATATCCTGCATTTTTCTGAAGAAAACAAATCAATAGAATAAGAATGGTAATTTACGGAAAACCGGTTTTCACCATCTGAAAGGACGCAGACATAAATCCTAGCGCAAACTTAAAATGGATAACCATTTTGTACCAGAAGAGAAAATAAAGAAAGAAAAGCAAAATACATTCATCACGAAAACACGCCTATATAACTTTGAACCCCACTTTTATATAGTAAAACTGGGGTTTGCAGGGGTAAACCTTATTTTTCTTATTTCTGCTCCAAACTATAGATTGTGGCGGTTCTAACTTGTACCAACACTCTATATTTTGAGCAGAAATTAGACAAATATCACAATTTTTAATCTTTAAATTTTCATTTTTTTTTTTTTGATAAAGGTTACAATGTATTTGTATATGGGTGTTTTCGTAATGTTTACCCTTAAAATGCTGGTAACAGATGTGGCCACTGGTGAGTATGTAGAAGACGGATCAGGCACTGGATCTACAACTTGCATATGTAACAATCCACTGGGAAACGTAGAAGTTAAAAAGCTTGACATTAGACGACCGAATGGGCCACTTGAATGTGAATATACTGAAGTAAGGCCGCCGTCTGCTTAAAAATTTTCATGACACTTTACAGATTAATGGTTGAATTTATAGCACATTTCTGATTGACTACATGGATATTCATTTTTTCATTTTTTAAAGACATATTGACCATTTATCAATCATGGAAATTTTAAACCTAAACCAATACATGTATATAACATGCGCGATTTGTTTTTCTCAAAAATATCAAATATGTATGATTTGGGTGAAACTGCGCCAAAAATGGAAAATAAACAGGACTACGTTTCCTGCGGTCTCATATTTGTTTGGTACTGTAAAACGGATGTGACTTGAAAACGCTTGTGCTAGCAAGGAATCTGTCATTAAAAATCATCCAAATGGTGGAAAAGTATGGTTGCAAGCCTTAAATATACGTAGTTCGAATTTTAAATTTGTGAAAAAGGACAGCTTAGACTTCTTTTCATAAGACAAAATCAAAATAAAAATAACCTACACACGCACAAACGTTCGCATTCATTGAATCAGAAAGAATAAAAAATGAAGATGCTTGGTCCAGATACAAAACATGTCCCTTCCATACCATACGGGCTGCGTCTAAATAATAAAATAACAATCTTGAAAGATTCTACATATGGAACTGCTAAAATAGATCTGAAAGACCACCTTTGAACAGTTCAAAAGTGGGGCTTAATATAGGAATTTTACTATATTTTCATTTCAACCAGGACCATTTAGCTGATTGTTTATACTTGAAACTAGAGTTCTGCTAGAGTTCTAGAGTATCAAATACGGTCAACACGGCTGTTTCATCACGATAACAAGTCCGCGACCCCTCTAAACCCCACTTTATATAGAGAGAAGTGGGGTTTACGGGAGTATACATCATCTGCCTTTTGCTCAAAAACATAGATTGTGGGTACTCATTAGAACCGCCTCATTGAGGCAGTTCTAACGAGCACCCACGACCTATGCTGAAAGCAGAAATAAGAAAGAAATTATCCTTTTTACCCAAAATTTGTCACTTCTGACACCATGTTGGACATCATTATTTCACACGGACATGTTTTCCTAAGGTTACAGAGTTAAACAGAACTATGTTCAGGCTTCACGTTTATTTTCAATAGCGGCCCTCGAGCTGAATATGACTTGGCTCTTATGTTGGGTTAAGGACTCGAATGGACGGTCAAAGGAACACTGGAGTCTGTTTTAACTATTCAATGTATGCGGTAATATTAGGGTTTTTTTTCTGTAAAGATAGGTTATTCACCGATATTCGTTGGACGGATAATTTGTTAACGTGATCAGATAGATATTTGGTGTTATAAACGTAATGCAAGTGTCTTTTTCTGGTCATTGATTATTACCTTTATGATTTATATTTTGTTTAACACGCATTTTACTCCTCCATCCCTGAGTTTCTGAAATGGACTCTTTCATCTAAAGGGGAGTGGGAAAACCTTCAGGGGAGGTAACTCCTGCAAAAGTACTTTTGTCTAAAATGTCAATAGGGATCAACTCTTAAAGGAAAGCATTTGTGACAGAGGGGCAGGGCTTATAGAAAAGCGAACAGGGAGTCCCGAACGTTGGCTCCCTTTGAAAAATGGCGGAAAAATCTGACTGGTATTCCAATTCCCCTTAAAACTTGTACATCACGTTCTTGCAATTAGGGTATTTAGCTGAACCCATTTGTCAAACAATTAAACGGTGTGGATCCTGCTGAGACGATCTCATATGTTTCTACGTTGTCTCATTACGATAACACACCCGTGCGATACAGTGCATTTTTTCACATTTCCAAAAAGGCTACTTTTCTGGAGAAAGTCCGTGATATTTTTCTTATTTATACTGCAAACATAGGTTGTGGGTGCTCGTTAGAATTGCCTCATTGAGGCGGTTCTAACGAGTACCCACAACCTATGTGTTGGAGCAGAAATAAGAAAAATAATGTTTACCCCCGAAAACCCCAGTTTTCTCTATATGAAGTGGGGTTTAAGGGGATGTTCATATCACGGATTTGTCCACGTGATGTGAACCGATATCCGCACAGGTCCAGAGGGTTGGAAGGGCTGCTCCCAGACAATCTGGATTGTCTCGATATTGATTTGTTTTACAAGAATGTATACCTAAGATGACTCATTCATAACACTCAATCCTTGTCAGAAAGTGTCTGCTACGCTGTTATTCCAGGGTGTTATTATCATTATTATTATCCCTATACTTTTGCGTGTGTGGATATTTTGAACGCCTTCTTGCGCCCGTCCGTCCGTTAGACCATCGGACGGATTGCAATCAAATTTGGCACATGGCTTCCTTACACGAAGAGGAAATGCAAGAGAGGCGTTACATTTGATTGCGCTGTGAAGTAATTGTGGGCATTTGCGATGGGGTACCATTCATTGGCTACGCGCTCTAGATGTCATTATTATCATTATTAGGCAAGGTATATTGCCAGTCGACTGGCACTAGCCATTTTAGCGTGTTTTTGCCATTACCAGTCGACTGGCACTAGACATTTTAACCCGTTTTGGCTATTACCTGTCGACTGCCAATAGCCATTTTAACGTGTTTTGGCTATTACCAGTCGACTGTCAATAGCCATTTTAACGTGTTTTGGCTATTACCAGTCGAATGTCAATAGCCATCCGTTATTATTATTATTATTATTATTATTATTATTTGGGTTTGAGCATCATTTCAAAGTTGTTTATTTGAGGGTTCAATGGGTATATATCAGCTGATCAGTTATGGTTTCCTCGTGATAACACCAACCAATGGAAGACCAGGATTTCTTTTCGTTTAAAAGACATATTGAGTCAAAAAAACGAGATTTTTAACCAATGGGAGGTAAAGATTATGTCAATTAAACGATATCTTTATTGTTTTAAATTCCACTCTTCTTTTCCAGAGTGGAATCGAAAACAAGAAATATGTCGTTTAAACAACATATTTTTGTGATCTTTTACATTCTTTGATTGTTTATTGCAGTAAAATTCCCATATTAAGACCACCTTAAAGACCCCTTTCGAACAGTCCCAAAGGAGTTATCTGACCAGAGAACACTATGTGTAGAAAACACAAAGAAAGAATAACTGAAACTTTTTAAATAAGCTTTTTAAAGCAGAATTAGTCTCAAGGATTTTTTACTGTATTAGACCATTTCTGCCCCGACCTAGTTTTGACAATCTTGTACCACAGAAAGGAAAAAATTAAATATATGTTGGCTTTCGGAAGCCGATGTAGTGATAACAATTTAGAAAATTATTTCTCCATTTGAGCCACATTGCATCCCTGCTGGTTGCATGAATAAATCCCTCAAACAGAACTGAATTGCATGGTATCATTTCCGATGTGAGACTTTTATGGTTCAATAATGCGCCGAAATAATATGAAACACGTTCTGAGAAAGCTTATGTTTGGCTAAATGCGACCAAATGGCTTTTTATAACAAATAGTATTCCCAGGATTCGTGCATGGAACGTTTTGTGGTTGTTTGATTTGAGGTTTAACGTCCCCGTCAACACTGTATAGGTCATTTTGGAGAAGTTGCTTCCCATTTTGTGGGACTTTTACCCGACATTGAGATGAAATGACATCTCAAGCCCTGTCGCCCTATGAAACTAATAGGGTTTATGATCATGGACGGTCCGACTTGCACCGCTTTACATGGGCATGCTTAGATCCTCTAAGCGGTTTACCAGTACTCGTGTGCGGTCGGATTTCAGCTCTTCGCGGAAGCATCATGCAGCCCATCTATTTCTTCAAGCCCCGATGGACGGGGGCCGGTGTGCATGGAACGTAGCGTAGCCTACACAACCACCAAAGAAATAGCAAAATTATTGAATTCTGCCTGCACATTACGCACGGTTATTGATGGGGTTTAACTGGGCGCCTTTCCTATAGGTCAGCTTTTTGCATGGCTCGGCTAAATTGTCTGTCAAAATAAATGGCGGAGAATGATTCATGGCAGCCACAACTATAGATATAACGTTTGCACAGACAATAATTTCTCTCAAATGCTTCTGCTGTCTTTCACACATTCCTTATACAAAAAGCCGGCCTCGGTATAGCTCAGTCGGATGCACGTCTGACTGGTGATCAGAAGGTTGCGGGTTCGATACTTGCACATCTTTCGTGGATATTGATCATGAAATCTTTTCTACGATCATTCTCTCCCTTCCCCTGATTCAAGAAAGAGAGTTGTCAGTTTCTGGTGAAACAATATACACTGTACCGGTAAAACGCTTACGTATAAGCCTGACCAGGAAAAGTGTGGGTAGGTAAACTGACCGGCTCGAAAATGACCTAAAATAGTGTTGACTGGGCCCTTAAGCTCCAATACAAACAAACCAATCCTTATACAAAACGAGGGAATTGCAGTTTCACGGCAATTTAGTTGTGTAAGAATTCTGCCGATCGGTCGGCTAAAAGTTACTAAGCGCAGAGGCTATACGGTATTGATATCCACGTGACTAACATTGTTTCGTCCGAAATACAGGTTTTTACAAAAGTTGTCTATAGCCTCTCTCTTCTTATCATTGTGAGGTCAGTGCTGTGTAAAGAGGGTTAAAGAGGGTTACCTGTAGCATTGATTTTTGGTTTTGGTTTAACGGCCCTTTCAAGATTATTTCACTCATATCGAGCCGATCGTTAATCAGAGGTGGGCGAAAACCGGAATACACGGAGAAAAACCACCAGACCTTCCGTTGCCGAACTTGGCGTCTCACATGTGACCCGAGCGAGGCTCGAACCACAGCGGTGAGAGACCTAATGATTAAGAGTCAGAGCTCTTATCCACTAGGCCACGGAGGCCCGTCCCTGTAGCATTGATCTTGACTCGACTAATTACGTTTTGTAAAATGTGAAGACCCCGATCAGATGCCGTAGAAAAAATTGTGTTGTGCAATAATGGAGTGCAAGCTTTCTTCTGGGTCCATTATTATCAATCGACTCAAATATTCTAATTACAGAATCTTCCCGCCTGCTAATGTTCACGTGACTATCGCTGAGTACAAAATCTAGGTAACGATTATCTGTAGCAGCTTCCCTCCTCTACCACGGCAAGACGGGCACTGGATATGGAACACGATTTGCAGGTCGAATTGACCAAAGTTCCATAGCCGCGATTGACAGCCCGCAACCTTTTTGGAGAATACATCAAAAACTACAGAAACTTACAGACCACTTTCATCTTTAATGCACCGCGACCGAGGCGAGAGGAGTACATCGGAATTAGTGTACAACTCCATGCAAAAGCCTTCAGAAAGTGGGAAAACTAATCCTGGACTCGGTCTAGGGGTAGCCCCTATGTGCTTATAGCGCCCGGTTACCTTAAAAACCATCTCAGTTCAGTTCACTGTAGCAGCACTTTTCCTCTCCCTGTGTCGTCAGAGCGCTGTGTAAAAAAGAAAACTCTGAACTGAGTTCGTGGAGTGGGACACTGGCAAACAGTGTAAACCCAGATCAGACGCCACATAACGCGGTGTCTGACCAGGGTCTACACTGTTTGCTTGAAATACCGGAATTTAAGGTCCAAACGAAACTGTTTATGTCTCAGTTCAGGACCGGCTGTGTCTCCTTTCAAGCCACACTCGGAGACAATAGAGCCACCTGATACATGTATCAGCGCTTTGATTATAAATGAGCCAGCGCACGACAAAACCTACAATAAGACATGTGCACCCATCGAAGACTCAGATCAGCCTACGCATCCATATAGTCTAACCAGTGACTTCTCTAGCTGCATGGAGGAACATTGGGCCCTTAGCTATCCTAAGAGCGCACAACGAAGACTCTGATCAGACTGCGCGGATGCGCAGGCTGATCTGAGCCTTCGTTGGGCGCATTTGTCTTATTGTAGGTTTTGTCATGCGCTTGCTCATTAATTTAGTTTATTTAGTTGAATGGCAATGAAAGTTGCAAGCTATTTGAATCGCTCTCGAACACTCATGTCGGATGTTATCACGCGCACGAGAGAGAGGCAGTGACTTTTACACCACATATACCCAATTACTCCTGGCTGGAGTGGCAGAGGCAGTGGCAGTGGCATTATGTGTCTTGCGCAAGGACACACCTTGCCTCCAGTGGCCGGATTCGAGCCCACAACCTCTCGATTATAAATTGTGTTTCAACGCTTTATAGAGTTTTTAGGATCTTGAAAAATACAAAGACCATAAATTGCTGTAAACCTATTATTAAAATGGCCCAGCTTTTCCTGAGCATTACGTTTTATAACCTAATAACTGTTAGTAATAAACTGTCTGGCTAAGAAAGTGGCAACGCATGATTCATAAAGTTCTATCAGTGTCAGATATAGATCATGAAAATTCTCATAATCCTAATTTGCCAGCGCGTAAACATGTCTATGAACGACTATCATCGTAAACCCATTAATTTTTGTTTGTACGTTTATGTTGTGGTTTTACGTCCCCGCGAACACTAGTTATGTCATTTTAGAGAAGTTGTTTCCGACTTTAAGGAACGTTTACCCGACATTGAGACGAAATGACATTACAAACTCTGCCACCCCAAAGAAACAGCGGCCCGACTCGTACCACTTTTCCTATGCAGGGTTAGACCTTCTAAGCGGTTAACCAATATGCGCGGAAGCACAAGTCAGTCCAAACTATTTCTCACCCCACCCCATGCACGGGGGCCCAGACCCTTTTTCGTATAGACAAATGTGGACATTAAAGCGAGAATACACACTTTTTATACTATTCCTCAGAATAGAGGGTAAAACTTATTCAAACCACCTCACTAAGCACCCACACACTTTTTTTTCTAGAGCATTTATATGAATCACATAGCAAATTGTCCTTAGAAAGTGACAATTCGGTACCATGAAAATAGTAGATGGTTGTTTTATCACACACATCAAGAAAGATACGCGTAATTACGATATAAGGTGCATCCTTTGATATCTAGCCTCCGTGGTGTAGTGGTTATGCTACTCCCCTTGGAAACCAGGGGTCGCAGGATCGATCCCGGGCTTCTCCAGACTTTCTTCAAACCGAGGTCCAGTCTCCGTATGACCTTAACTGTTGGTGAAAGCAAAACCCAAACACTCACTAATCTCCAAACTGGTTATTTTTCTAATGAAAATTTGAGATATTTTCCTCAGTTTTACTCCAAAATATAGGCTGTGGGTCTCGTTAGAACCGCCCTACTGAGGCGTTTCTTACGAGTACCCACGACCTATGTCTTAAAGCAGACATAACCGAAATAACCAATATAATGTATACCCATGTAAAACCTAGTTTTCTCTATATAAAATGGGGTTAAGAGGGGTGTTCATGACATATTTCACAATTCATTCTATTTGTTAGAATGTCTAGTCATGTAACCGACTTCAACACTCGTAATAAATTGTTAACTGCTTAACTTCTTAATCAGGGTTATCGGTATCATAAACTACGCAAAACCTTTTATAAATTTCAAAGACGTCATTCTGATTTAATTTCAAAATTCAAATCTGTTCTGCAACAAGAATTTTATGGTGACAAGTGTATAAATACAGAAAAAAAAACATACTTGCAATGACTTCAACACCCGATTTCGTAAAATCATTCTTCGATATAAAAAGATTGGGCAGAACATAAATGTTATACGCCATACTGCATGCATGGTACATGTAGTTAACCAAATCAGGGTTGACAAATTTGCTTCCCTCTTTAATTGTACGCCGGTGGGTCAGGCCTCAGATTCTATGACGGTTCCAGCTTAAAGGCTTACTGAGAATTAGAATTTAATTTTAAGTAATATTGGTTGGTGCCTGATGCTCTATCTCTGGTTGGACCTATCGGAGTCTAACTGTTGGTTTTCGTTTGTTCCAGCATTTCAGTGATTTCTTGCTGTCGAGTGCTCACCGTTGTTTCATCTCTGTGGTTGTTTGATTTTTGTGTTCTCGGAGATGCTGCACTGATGAGTTAGGAAGTTTTCATGCGGACTGAACAAATTATTTGTCTAAACCGCGACGGAAGTAAGGACGAGGATTGCGGTGAAATTATTTTCACTGACCGTCGCGCAAGTCGGTTCTTCAAGGCGGTTCTCCTGTCGCGGTTTATTATTTTTGCTATGGTTTGTCTTTGAGTGTGTGTATCGCTGATATCTTTTTGTTTTGGATAACCGATTGTCAAGTAACTGTCCTTTTGGCTTTCCGCTATTGATGTTTCCAAAAGAGTTAGTTATTAAATGATTGTGTTTCTTTTCCTTTGATGTCTCTAATGGGGACGTGGGTTAATTGTATCGATTCCTGATCATTGCCTTCACTTCTATTTTCCTATTTCCCGCAACTTGTCGTAAGTTACGGTTGCTATGTTAGGTTTGCCTATTCACTGTGTTGAAATTGACTCCAACAATTTCTCCTCTGGAGTAAATTGCTTCCTTTATGAGTGGACCAATATTGTGAAGGAAGCAAAACTATTTTTGAAAGAAACGCGTTCCCCGATCGTATTTCCATTCTACTAGTCTGGTATGACAGTGTCTTCACAATTCCCGTAGGTGACACATGTCATCTCATCCGTTACTATTCAACGTTCTAGATAATGTAATTGCTTGTCAAAGGACGTGTCAATAAAACGAGACATTACGAAAACATGCCTATGCAAATACACTGTAAATTTTAGCGCCGTAAAAAGGAAATATTTTAAGATGACAAAGTGTGATATTTTTCTTATTTCTGCTCAAAATATAGATTGTTTTTGTTTGATTTGAGGTTTTACGTCACCGTCAACACTGTAAAGGTCATTTTGGTGACGTTGCTTCCAATTTTGTGGGACTTTTACCCGACATTGAGATGAAATGACATCTCAAGGCCTGTCGCCGTATGAAACCAATAGAGTTTATTAGCATGGACGGTCCCGCCTCGCACCGCGGTTCCTGGACAGGCTTAGATCCTCGAAGCGGTTTACCAGTACTAGTGTGCGGGCCGGACTCAGCTCTGCGTGGAAGCATCATGTAAATATAGATTGTGGGTTATAGATTGTGGGTTATAGATTGTGGGTACTCGATAGAACCGTGTTCCCACAACATTACGATAACACACCCATGCGGCAAAGTACATTTTTCACATCTCCAAAATGGCTTCTTTTCTGATGAAAACCCATGATGGTTGTCTTATTTATACAGCAAACATAGGTTGTGGGTGCTCGTAAGAACCGCCTCATTGAGGCGGTTGTAACGAGTATCAATAACCTGTGTCTTGGAGCAGAAATAAAAAAAAATAATATATACAACACCGTAAATCACGGTTTTCTCTATATAAAGTGAGGTTTAGAGGGGTGTTCATGTCAAGGACTTTTTCACGTGATGAGTCCAAATATAGATCGTGGGTGCTAGTTAGAACAGCCTCAGTGAGGTCGTTCTAACGAGTACCCACAACCTATATTCTGATATAGATTGCGAGTGCTTATTAGAACCGCCTCAGTGACGCGGTTCTAACGAGTACCCGCAACCTATATTTTGGAGCAAGAATTAGGACGAAAGCGAATATCCCCGCAAACCCCAGTTTCTCTATATGAAGTGGGGTTTTGGGGGTTTAATGTCCACGGACTTGTTGACTTTATGGCATAAATTATCTTTGTGATTCTCTATGAAATAAGGGAATGTAGTTTGTACGTATTAGAACCGCCCCGACGAGGCGATTCTAATGTGACCACACAGCATAACATTTAAAAATAAAATCAGGAAAAAAATACGGAGTGTCTATTGACAAACGTTTGTCAATAGCACAAAGTCGGTTAAAATGCTATTGACAAACGTTTGTCAATAGCACAAAGTCGGTAAAAATGCTATTGACAAACGTTTGTCAATAGCACAAAGTCGGTAAAAATGCTATTGACAGACGTTTGTCAATAGTACAAACTCGGTAAAAATGCTATTGACAGACGTTTGTCAGTTGCACAAACTCGGTAAAAAATGCTATTGACAGACGTCTTTCAGATTTCAGAGTCGAAATGCGAAAGTTTTTTGCGATTGCTTTTGCTGTTGCAATCTGTTTTGGAATAAATCCTTCGAAACACACTTTTTGTTCAAGATAAAATGCGCAGCCATCTCATTAGTTGTCTAGAAAATAAAAAAAATTCAAATTTCCCATTCAATATAAATACAAACTGGAAAAAGAAAAAAATAACAAAAACCAAGGAAAACATATATTGCAAATGTCGCGATCTGTATGACAGCGAAATGGTACAATGCGTGGCCTGCGATGCATGGCTTCACAACCGTTGTATCGACAAACGTACAGTAAAGCTGATTGAAGAGAATAAGAACTTCGTCTTCAAATGCTGTTAGTTGTATAATGTTTGAATATTATATAGATATTATAGATAAAGTGCTACTTGAAACTATATGAACGCTTTAAAATATTTTAAATATATAGCTACTTAGAGCTATATCATCAGGAAAACACGCCCTTATTATTTTGACTCCCTTGAACCCCACTTTTATATAGTAAAACTGGGGTTTGCAGGGGTATACGTTATTTTTCTTATTTCTGCTTAAAATATAGATTGTGGGTACTCGTTAAAACCGCCTCAACGAGGCGGTTTTTACGAGTACCCACAATCTATGTTTTTAAGCAGAAAGTCGAGGCGGTTTTAACGAGTACCCACAATCTATGTTTTTAAGCAGAAATAAGAAAAATATCGAAATTTTTTCATCTAAAAATTCTCATTTTTTGGTGGAAAAATTTACAACGTATTTGTATAGGCGTGTTTTCGAAATTTGGAGCTAAATGATGAACTTTTTAAGAGTTCCAGGATCAGTTTGATGTTTTTGTTTGATTCGAGGTTTAACGTCCCCGTCAACACTGTAAAGGTCATTTGGAGACGTTGCTTCCAATTTTGTGGGACTTTTACCCGACATTGAGATGAAATGACATTTCAAGCCCTGTCGCCCAATGAAACCAAAAGGGTTTATTAGCATGGACGGTCCGCCTCGCACCGCGGTTCCTGAGCAAGCTTTGATCCTCTAAGCGGTTTACCAGTACTAGTGTGCGGGCCGGATTCAGCTCTGCGTGGAAGCATCATGCAACCTATATATTTCTTCAAGCCCCTATGGGCGGGGGCCGAGGATCAGTTTGAATAAGCCATGGCAAACGAAATAGGTGAGTTCGAATTACTCAAGTTTCGATGTTTCTGGCAATATCGGTTTATGCATGTCGTGGATCATTTGTCAGGCTTTGCTGTTATCAAGCGTGTTTTAGGGTAATAAAGAGTAATATTGTCATTCCACCATGATGTCTTTGCCCGCGGGATTTCCGTCAACCAAATATTGATTTATTTATCTGTCTCCAGCAGAATATATTTGTCGAAGTCTCTTCCATGATCTTCTTGATGGCATTCATAAGCTCTTAGGAGATATTATCTCTCAGAGGATCTTTCTTATCTTATACAAGACAAACATTAGCTTACCTTTAATTGGCATGCGTACCTACAGGCATATTTTGATAGACATTAATTTCGGCCCCCGCCCATCGGGGCTTGAAGAAATAGACTGGCTGCTTGATGCTTCCACGCAGAGCTGAAACTGAACCGCTTATAGGATCTATGGTTCTCTACGGCGTTGGTGACGTCAACGCTGTTCCGCCCTTTGTAGAAAAACAGCGTGTTTTCAGCTTTAAAAGCTTGCACTAGAAGCAGTGATGAGGAGCAAAGAATGTAAATAATGAAACATTTACCTTTTTTCTGCTTTTAATGAAATGATGAACCACAGCGGGTCGCTAACAAAGTATACATGAACCCTTTCGGGGTTCATTTACATTGCAAGCGACCCATTGCGTTCATACGTTGATGAGCAGCAGAAAAATAAAATTCATTTCTTAAAGGGATCATTTAGACAATTTTCTTATTTTACCTTGAACATATATGTTGCTTGTACTCATTAGAATCGCCTCAATGAGGCGATTCTAATGAGTACACACAACACATCTGTATACTGAAGATAATCGACCGATATCCCTATTGTGTCTTCTGACTTGCCGCAATAATTTGCTCTCAGTGGATCGAACTAAAAATAATAGTCGTATGCCATTCTGATAATAACACATTTTAATGAAATTTGAGAAATGTGTGTTCTAAGGTTGCTGATGAATCGAGTTCTTACGGAACCCGGGAAGGGACATGTATTTTTTTAATATGTTGTGTTAACAAGATATTAAGTTGTGCGAACAAGATATTATCTTGTGCGCACAAGATAATATGTTGTGCGCACAAGATACATAAATTATCTTGTGCGGACAACATATTATCGTGTGCGCACAAGATAATATCTTGTTCGCACAACTTAGTATCTTGTGCGCACAAGATATTATATTGTTTGCACAACATATTATCTTTTTGCACAACATAGGTCTTGGGAAGTTGTGCGAACATGATATTATGTTGTGCGAACAAGATAATATTTTGTGCGCACAAGATAATATATTGTGATAATATCTTGTCCGCACAAGATACTAAGTTGTGTGCACAAGATGATATCTTGTGCGCACAAGATCTATGTTGTGCGGAAAAGATATTATCTTGTGCGGACAAGATAAAATCTTGTTTGCACAACTTTTAAAATATTTTGTGCGCACAAGATACTATGTTGTCCGGACAAGATAATATCTTGTCTAGCTCTAAACTGTCTTTTGTAGATAGAGCAAGAGACACAGAGGAAGAAAGCTCTGCTGTCGATGTCTTAGCTTTGGCTTTGCGCTAAACACGATTATGCTAGGCTTCGCACATTCGTATCGCTTCATTTTCGTTTTCATCCCTTCTGATGAGGCCTCGCCACATTTCTCTATCCTGTGCATTTAGTCCTCACGCCTCTGTTAGTATGTTGGAGTCCTTGAGGGAGGCTTTTAGGATGACCTTGTATCGCTTCTTCTGACCCCCTCCCCCCCCCCCCCCCCACCCTATTGAAGAGTTTGCCCATTTCTATTTCTCCATAGAGGGCAAACGTCCTTGATTTGTCCTTCTAAACTACGCTAGTTTCAGACGCGTATGTACACTTTTCATCCTTGCCTTTTTGAGGAATTCTATGTCTGGATGTCTGGCTTGCCATTTAATTTTTAAAAGTTTCCTCACGCATCTTGTATGATAGTGGCTCAGTCTTTTTGGCATACCTTTCGTATACTGTGCACATATTGCATGCCCATAATAGTGTTGTTTCAGCTTTGTGTCAGGTCTGATTCCACTTCGATCCCGAACACTACCACGTAGTCGGCGGCCAAATGCTGCACTTGCTTTGGCAGTCCTAGCATTGACTTCATCGTCAATGTGCACTGCTCTTGGCAATGTGCTTCCAAGAATGGTGAATTATCTACCGCTTGCAATCTTTGAACTTTCACTGTCATGGTCGATTAAGGCTTGCAAGGTGCTAGTTGATGAACAAACTTCGGTTTTTATGCCGATTGCGAGGTCATATCTGTCGTATGAGCTAGACATTTGATCTACAACTTTTTGCATATTCTCGTTTTGCACCCTTTGTCATATCTTCAGCAAAGAGGAACTTATCTAGAACCTCTGGCTGCACCTTGGATTTGGCTCGAACGATTTTAGGTCTAAACGCTTCACATCAGAGCCATACTTAACCCCTATCTTGCTGTTCACGACAACCCATATCTTTGCAAACAGTGTAGATCCAGATCAAATGGGTTCTGAAGAAGCCATCTGATCAGGATCTACACTGTTTGGCATATAGTTTATGATTTGTAGTAATAAATTACATCAAGTAATCTGATTGGTTCAAAGTCAGAAATGGGTGTGGCTAAAATGAATTTTCAGCAAGATAAGAGTTAATAGCTGTACATTGTCACCATCCTAGAAAGCATCTGTGAGCATGACAGAACGGCGTTGGGGCTAGTACACAGCCTTACTTGACAATATTTGTCTGTCAAGGTAATGAATGAGAAAACTCACGACTGACTATGTCTCATTTTAGATAAGAGACCGCAGAACGGTACAATGGCAAGCAGTGCAGGCCCAGATCAGACGCCGCTATCTAATTTCCCCCCTTGAACCTCACTTTTATAGTGAAACTGGGGTTTACTGGGGTAATTTTTTCATCTTATTATTTCTGCTCTAAAATATAGATTGTGGGTACTCGTTAGGACCGCCTCGATGAGGCGGTTCTAACGAGTACCCACAATCAATATTTTGAGCAGAAATAAGAGAAATATCACCACTTTTAAGCTTAAAATTTTCGTTTTTTTCGGTGATGAAGTTGAATATACATTTTTATCATATGACGTCGCGCCTGAGAGTGTAAAAACGCCATGTAATATTTTCGATAATCCACTAATGGATTAAATATGCAAATTAGCTAGATACGTCCCGTAACGTTAAATGTATGACGCCCTTAATGACGTCGCGTTTACTAATGGCGGAATATTGACATTTTGATTAAACAATCGTGAATAAAATTCGTTTTAAAAGTCATATGATAAGTGAAATAGAATCTTGCATTCGTGCTCATGTATTATTGAATTTATTAAACTCGTTGAGAAAAAGGGATAAAATGCTCGGCAAAGCCTCACATTTTATCCCTTTTCCTCAACGAGTTTAATAAATTCAATAATGCATGGGCACTCATGTAAGATCCTCTATGTATAGGCGTGTACTCGTAATGTAACACGCCAATATTTTGCAGAGAAGTCTTGGAAAGTTGTATTCGGTACAAAATTGGTTAAAAACTTTGGTCAGTAGTAATAAGGATGTGGTGATCAGGTCTTAGCACCGGTAGTATTGATCTGTGGCTTGGATGGTCACAGGGTAATTGATTTTTCCCTTCGCTTACTTGACGGAATCAATGGAAAACAAATGAATAAAATAGTAAGGTCATTCTATAATTGCAAATGGCGATGCTACTGTTTCTAGTACGTTTTTTTTTGTCCTGTATTCTAAACGTCTGTGAGAGGATATTCCAACGAACAAATTCACAGCGCGTGTGCGTATACCCGAAACTGTTTCAAAATTATTTTCCGCTTGGCTCATTGCATTCACGCACGAAAGCATGTTTGCGCACGCACATCTGTTAATGGTCGCAAAGACATATCCAGGCACACACGCTAAACGCACGCACGCACGCACGCACGACCACAAGCCTGAAACTGGACATATAAAATACTATGACATTATTTTTCACCTTTGATCAATATCAGTTTCTAATTAGGTTATTGGAAAAATGCTCATATATTTGACGTCAAAGAAATTTATCTGTCCTATCAATAAATTTTGTTTTGTCCATTCGTTGGACACCATAATATGTGAGCCCCGCCAAGCGAATTTGTGTCTTCGAGCATTCCGTCATGACAAATTTTAACTGCGCATGCCCAGCCATTCAGAGGGGCCAGGGATATGGCTTTCTGTCTGAAGGTTCCTCTTGATTAACTGCTTGTATGAGCGAGCAGCGAAGGTTCTGGCGAGACTGCGCGGATGCGCAGGCTCGCCTGAACCTTCGCTGCTCGCATAGGCAATAGGTACCAAAATCGCTTGACGGGGCCCATATTATCTATGCCACGACTGAGCTTGACAGAGTTTCCAGAAAGAAAACGACAATCTGTAAGTGGAATTCTACACCCCCTGTACCATCTTACCATCACGAAAACACGCCTATATAAATTTGACCCTCTTTAACCCTTTTAGTACCACATGGAATCTTCCTCCTTATATAAACATGTAGGAGGAGTTCATTTCAAAATTTAGGGGTGTCAGGTTGTGTTTTCTTCAAAATTAAATAGGAAAATGGCTGAACTTTTAGCAAACAGTGGAGGCCCTGACCAGACGCCGCGTTCTGCGGCGTCTGATCTGGGCCTGCACTGTTTACCAAGGCACCCCTTTAGGGGTTTCTGGTACTCAATGGGTTAATACAGTAGAGCTGGGGTTTATAGGGGTATACCTTATTTTCTTATTTCTGTTCTAAAATATAGATTGTGGGTACTCGTTAGAACCTTTGTTTGACAGCTTCTGATTTGCCCGCGTATATTTACATGTACCCTCGTAAACTCCTTTTTCTATGATCGATTATGTTGGGAATCCTTGTAGGCAAGCCGTGCGATTTGTTGTAAGATCTACGAACTACGGCTCTTGGTGGAATCGTTCCTGTATTCTATCTCATTAGATGCTAATTGTCTATCCCATGACCTTCTCCAGACAATTGCATTGCCCCACAAAATTAGGTCATGTAGATTATTATATTAACCCGTTTTATATGGAAAACCTCACAATGGTACGTTGACAAACAGTGCAGGCCCAGAACGCCGTGTCCGATCGGGATCTTCGCTGTTGGTAAAACGTTCAACAAATTTCTTAAAGCAAATCAATCTTCGGAATTAGTGTTATTCTTTTCAGTTCAAAATGGGTTAACCCTTTATATAAATGTACCATTGGACTCTTCCATTGTTATATCTTGGACAAGTCATTTTGTCATATAAGGGGTGGTAGGCCTATTTTTTTGCTCTTATTCTATATCTTTTGACGGAAAATTGTGTTAGCAAATAGTGCATGCCCTGATCAGACGCCGCGTTCTGGGCCTGCCCTGTTTGCCAAGGTACCCCTTTAGGGGATTCCCGCCTGCAATGGGTTAAATTAACATGTCACTTATTCCTATACTGTCAGTACGATGAACAAGTATCATGGTACCGCAAGAATAAAACTTAACCCTTCTCTTTATGAATATTCATTTTAGCCACACCCATTTCTGTCTATCAACCAATCAAATTACTTGATGTAAGTTATTGCTACAAATTCATAAACTGAATGCCAAACAGTGTAGATCGTTATCAGATGGCTTCAGAAGCCATCTGATCTGGATCAACACTGTTTGCAAAGATAGGGGTTGTTGTGAACAGCAAGATAAGGGTTAAAAAGGGGGACATGTAGTTATTAGTTGACATATCGTTAAAATTTAGATCATCAAAAATGGCAAAGACACTAAACTTTTTTGGACACAAAAGATAATGTACTTGCTAGAACAATTACATGTAACAATTAGACCACTGACGAAATTGTGAAAACTTGCCGAGGAAGCCATATTCTGTTTGTTGCCCCTGTCTGATGTCGATGCTTTTAGCACTGGATGTTTTGGTTTTAAGGCACTTTTAAGATTAATTCGCTTTGTTTATACTCATTTATTTTATTTCGATTGCGATGGATTTGAATCGCCACCGGTTTTATCTCGCGCGCGACTTTGAGATCACTGCTACACACAATGTACCCATTTACACCTGGGTGGAATGGGGCACTGGTATTGCTCGTCTTGCCCAAGGACACACCTCGCCGCCGGTGGCCGGATTCGAACCCACAACATCTTAATCATAATCACTCAGCTAACGAGTCACTTATTTTGATCAGATGTGGCGAAACTTGCTGTGTTCGACGTCCCACATGTGACCCGAGCGAGGCTCGAACCATTGAATGAAGCACTGGATCTTGTCTGTTGATGCAAACAGATACTTTAGTCATTTGTTGATGCAAACAATGATTTAATCAGAAGTTTGAAACATAACTACGATACGAAAACACGCCTATTCAAATACTATTATACTGCAAAGTTTTACCACCAAAAAATGAAAATGTCATATAAAAATTCTAAATTTGTTTCGTATTTCTGCCCAAAACATAGATTATGGGTACTCGTTAGAACCGCCTCGACGAGGCGGTTCTAACAAGTACCAGAAATCTATGTTTTTAGCAGAAATTTGAGAAAAATATATACCCCTGTATACTCCAGTTTTATAATGTAAAAGTGGGGTTTCAGGGGGTCAAAATTATACAGGCGTGTGTTCGTGATGAAAAGGAGATGGGCAGCAGCGCTATTTGCATTGTTATTTGTGTTAATAAGCCGGGACGTAAGTGTGTATGTGTGCGTGCGTGTGTGCGCGCGCTCGTGTATGTGTACAGATAAAGCTATCTACTGAAGTGTCTTGCTGAACGTTAAAACTAATAACATTAACTGTTTTTATATGCTCCTCGCAATTCATGTTTTTGCCATTTGTGCAGATTAGCCTTGTCATCAGAGCAGTCTTATCAGCTCTTTTATGTACTCTATCTAAAATTTCAAGGATTTCGCTAGACTGTCCCAGCCAGAAAAGAATGCCGGTACGTGCTTTCTCTCACACCAGACAAGGAAATCCGTGACTTTACCCTGGGATAGAAATTTATGTTCTGACCCTGGTGTACGCCCCAGAATCGAATATAATCGCGTGTTTGATAAATGCACTGGTTGAATACGACCTCGTTTGCGCCGTTGTTAAGTTTGACTTCACAGCAAGTTACGTGACGTCCCTAATTATTCCTGTAGTGTCATCACAATATGGCGGACGTCGGTAATTGAAGTGACTGCAGCATTAAAACCCACACTAAAATGAAGGTATGCAAGAAAAAGAATCCTATATGGATGTGAGGGGCGGATGGAAAAATCCGCCCCTCGGGATCACTGTCCGGCATCACTCGGCAAGCCTCGTGATGCCGGATAGTGACCCTCGGAACGGATTTTTCCATCCACCCCTCACACCAATATAAGATTCTTAATGTCTTGAGTATAGCTAGTTTGTGAAACCGCGGAAAAGGTCTCGGATCGGGACACATTTGGTGTGGCTCTGGTGTTCTTACTATGTTTGTCCGGGAAATACCAAAACATTTGTTCTTAAAAATATCGGTTGTGTTCTCGCAATAAGACGAACTGAGTAACAACAACTACGTGCGTCAAGTAGAAAGTATCTTTGTATGTTTCGATTATTGCCAGTTTCCTTCATGTAACAGAGTAGCAGAGTTAAGCCAGTGGTCAGTGAAAGAGTGAGTCATTTGTCCAGAAATCAATATGTCTGAAAAATTCAGTGTTGTTTTAATTGCTTCTTCGGCTGATAAAGCGGTCGAACTTTGAAATGGTTTCCGAAGAACTAAACGTAAGGATAACAACCCAATGTGGTATAGGGTTTTCCTACATTTGTTTGTTTGATTTGAGGTTTAACGTCCCCGTCAAGACTGTAAAGGTCATTTTGGAGACGTTGCTTCCAATTTTGTGGGACTTTTACCCGACACTGAGATGAAATGACATCTCAAGCCCTGCCGCCCAATGAAACCAATAGGGTTTATTAGCATGGACGGGCCGACTCGCACCGCTTGCCTGGGCAGGCTTAGATTCTCTAAGCGGTTTACCAGTACTCGTATGCGGGTCGGTTTCAGCTCTGCGTGGAAGCATCATGCAGCCCCTCTATTTCTTCAAGCCCCGATGGGAGGGGGCCGGGGTTTTCCTACATGACCCTGACTATAAATATCACATCGTTCTTGATGAAACCTTAAGGTATGTTTCTGACTTCTGATACTAACACAGCTTGTATCTACTCTTTAGAACCGCCCCATTGAGGCGGTTCTAACGAGTAGACACAATCTGTGTGTTACCCAACAATTAGATTACACTGATTATGTGGGCTGAGGTTTACGTCCCCGTCAACACTATTTATGTCATTTTGGGACTATTTAGGTCAGTTTGCTTCCAATTTTGTGGGACTATTACCCGACATTGAAATGATGACATATTTAGCCCTGCAGCCCGAACAAAACCCTCAGAGTTTATACTGAATACAGCGACAAAACTGATGAATTTATTTTCATAACTTTTTTGTAAATTGTTATTCCTTTTCTGTGCCAGTGTGAGTAAAATTGCAAATTTATTGTGAACACATCCATATAAATTTTGTGAAATAAAAATGAAAATAATCTGGTCCCGTTTTGAAAATGAAATACACTACCCCCTTTTTCTATTTCCAGTTTACCTTGGCAACCAGCAGTCAGCGGCTGTCACTGCGGTAAACAATAACAAAGACTATTTTACGCCTACGATGTTCTAATTGATGCATTTGACAATTTGAAATTAATATATCATTTACACATTATTCTTTATCCAGTCTTTTTTTCCGACTCGCACCGCTCTTCCTGGGCAGGCTTGGATCATCTAAGCGGTTTACCAGTTCTCGTGTGACGGGTCGGATTCAGCTCTGCGTGGAAGCATCATGCAGCCTGTCTATTTCGTCAAGCACCGATGGGCGGTGGTGGGGGGGGGGCGAAGTTATATTATAACACTATCTCTACTTTCTTTAATAAGAACAGTGACCTATTTAATACATATAGAGCGGTCCTCAGACTTCATACTGATGCCTCAAAACTTAGGTAACCATGGCTAGGTAGCTGAGGCCTTGGGGAGACGACCATTTATTTTCTGTGTTGTACCCGTTAATTCCCTTGATTATCAGCATAGCTGAGAAAGGTCGTGTCTGTACAAGTCCCGTATGCTCTGAAATAGGAAATGGAATATCCTATTAGGTGGAAGATTCCAACAGTTAATGTTTTATAGTGGTCTGACATCAGAACACATTGTATTGACTTCGCTTTTGAGAGAAGGTTAGTTATATTTTAATGACTTTGAAAGGCAGAGAGAGAGAGAGAGAGAGAGAGAGAGAGAGAGAGAGAGAGAATCTGCTATTTGCGAATCATTACCGAGAAATCGCTTGAAAACGCATGGAAATTGCCTACGCCCTACCTCCAGCAACTTTTCCTGGAGGGTAAGCTAGTCCAACAGTGTGTCGGATAAAGCTTTTCACCAAATTTTGGTGTGATGTGCAAAACATTCGAGGTTCATAGATTTGAAATTATATATCAACTACATATTAAACGGCGGTGGTGCGGCTTATAGACAAAAGAATTAGCCATCTATGATCTTTAGTCCTTGCATTGCTTATCGTGTGAAGTCTGCTATTATCAACTAGCTAAAGTTGATTTGGTCTCGCTTTGAAAGTTACTAATGGCATCATGCCAATGCAAAAATATGCCCGCAGTGAAACAATTAGAGTCGTGCCCCTTGAAATATAAACATAAAAAGACAGATATAAGACAAAAAGGTAATGGTTATATATGTGGGCTCATGGATAAAGCCTAGTTGGTTAGAGGAGAGTCATTGGCAAAAAAAAAACAAAAAAAAACATGCATACAAAACGAGATCAGCACAGGCGGAGGTTCTAGTCTCGTAAAAGGGTTAAATGTTTTTCTTTCATCTTTCATGCAACTTTTCATGCTCATTTAATTTTCTCTGAAATATATATATCGTTAACTCCAGTGGTTTAGCATTTGAACCTGACCGCCTTATCTTATTATGTGTCGCATTCTGAAAAGCAGAAGTAAAACAAAGATCAGGAATCGATACAATTAACTTACTCCACCCATCAAAGATACCAAAGGGAAAGAAACACTAACATTATGGTCTGAAGCGACCAGACCATAATGGAAACCTAAACAAAGGATGGCCAAAAGGACATATACTTTCCCACAAAATGGCCACATGGTCATCCAAAATAAAAAGACACAAGTGATACACACAGTAAGTAGTAACAAACAACAACACAAACAAACCGCCACAGAAGAACCGCCTTGGAACGGTGAGTGGAAAGAAGTTTGATCTTCACATGAAAACACATCCACCATTTGCCCATTACTTTTTATTTTCATTTTTGGGGAGGGGGGGGGGGGGGCGTAATAAGGGCAACAGTCCTATGTGACATAACACGATATTTCACGGCTCCTAAAATGTCACTTGACAACTGATAATTTGTAATACATTTCTGTGCCAAGCATAGATTGTGGGTGTAAATAAACAAATCAAAAATATATTTTTCCAACCTGCGTGCTTTGGTTTTTGACATGACGTTATCCACTTCATAACACCGACGTTAGATAGAGGATCTTACACGAGTGGTCATGTCCTATGAAATTTATGAAACGAGCCTTCGGCGGGTTTCATAAATTTCATATGATAAGACCACGAGTGTAAGATTCTGTTTATCATATGACCACTTTAAATTTGATTTTATCGCCATTAAATTTGACATTATTTTCACAAAAATGCATGGTTGACATGGACGTCGTCATGACGTTACTTAATCCCGCCAAAGTGTTATTACACGTGTGGTCATACGATTTTAATTACACGACGTTATCCACTGCTTATCAACGACGTCATATGATAAACCCGTTTATGCCACTACGAAAACACGCCTATACAAATGCATAGTATACATTACCGCCGAATGCATGTGCACTATCCAGGTTGCACATGCATACTATAGTGTTGGCAGCACCACATCTCTGTAAACATTTTAGAAGATGAAAAAAAAAAAAAAAAAAACATGTGATAATTTTCTTATTTTTGCTCAAAACATAGATTATTGGTACACCTTAGAACCACCTTATCGAGGCGGTTCTAACCAGTACCCACAATCCATAGATTCTGGGTACACGAGGCGGTTCTAACCAGTACCCACAATCTATATTTTAGATGAGAAATAAGAAAAGTAGGTTTACCCCCTCTAAACCCCAGTTTTACGGTACAAAAGTGGGATTCAAGGAGGCCAGAATTATATGGGCATGTTTTCGAAATGGCAGATTTCTGTGCTTCAGTGGACAGTGAAACCCCGCTACATGTATAACATTCAGCTAAAATTAGGACTAATACCTCTTTTACTAACATATATTATATTAAAAATGATTGTTGTCTTTCTTTGAGTTTTCTATACCCATTGTTCTATGCAAAAGACCACCTTTGGGACTTTTTAAAAGTGGTCTTTAAGATTTATCTCAGTTACTGAACCGTTGCTAAAAGTAGTCTTGATATGCATAATATCCGGCCTATATATTACTGTAAATTGAATATGCTATCATTAAATGAAAAAAATATTAAAAACAATATTTTTGTATTATTAAGATAACATCAGAACAGGTTTAGCATTTTAAAACTAGTGAATAAACGCATTTCTTTCTGTTCTCAAAATACTAACTTATTACCTCCAAAGCCTAAGACGTCTTTACGTCATCTTAAACTAGGCATTCAAGAATTTCATAAGAAGCTTGTTTTGGCCACTGCGGACAAGGCCGCTGACAACGTCGTCGTTGTGTGACGGCTCCACTATGTTAACACGCTTAAACAGGAGCTTGGTGGTACTAAGGCCTGTGAACTTCAGCCTTTAACTGAAGAGAGAGCTATAGTTGATGAACATAATTGTCATTCAGCCACCAAGTTTGCTGTGTGTGTTAACGAAGGCCAAGACAAGCTTCCTACGCTATACTGGTTACCAAAACTTCATAAAAGCACGGTTTATTGCAAATTCTAGCTCTTGTACTACCACTGAACTTTCTAAATTATCAACTTCCTGTCTTACTGCGTATGTGATTAAATATTGTGATTAAGTCTTTGAAAGATCAGGAAGAAATCTGTTTTGGTCTATAAAAAATTCGAATGAGGTTTTAAATAAATTGAAATCCAGACAGTTTCGTGCTTCAAGTCTGTCTACTTACGATTTTTCCACTCTTTACACTTCACTTCCTCATAATCTTATAAAAGAAAAGCTTAATGATTTAATTGAAAGGGCTTTTCACAGAGAAGATTCTCGCTTTCTTCCATGTAATATCTGAAATGCATTTTTCACTTCTAAAGAGCATAATAATTATACACTTTGGTCATGTCAGAAAGTGTGTGATGCCCTCACCTTTCTACTTGACAATATTTATATTAGATTCGGTACTACGTTATTTAGACAAATTGTGGGTAATCCGATGGTTACGAATTGCGCACCTTTTGTGGCTGATCTGTTCTTGTATTGTTATGAAAGAGACTTCATGTTGTCGCTTTCCATTGATAACCAATCTGAAATTATTGAAGCTTTTAGCTCCCCTTCTAAATATTTAGATGTTTTATTAAATATTGGTAATACATATTTCGATTGTTTGATCAGTCAGATTTACCCCCAGAACTGCAGTTAAATAAAGCAAATTCTTCTGATACCGAGGCCTCGTTTTTGGATTTACATCTATCTATTGTAGATGGGTTTGTTTCGTGCAAAATTTATGATAAACGCGATGACTTTGATTTTGAGATTGTAAATTTCCTTTTTTGGATGGTGATGTTCCTCGTGCGCCATCATATGGCGTTTATATTTCGCAATTAATTCGATTTGCTAGAGTGTGTAGTCATGTAACTGACTTCAACACTCGTAATAAATTATTAACGGCTAAACTTCTTAATCAGGGTTATCGGTACCATAAACTACGCAAAGCCTTTTCAAAATTTTATAGACGCCATTCTGATTTAATTTCAAAATTCGAATTTTGGACTTAAATCTCTTCTGCAACAACGTCTGTCGGAACCCGAATTTAATGGTGACTTAGTATAATAATAATAATAATAATAATAATAATAATAATAATAATATTATTATTATTATTAATAATGATAATAATCGACCTTATTTATAGAGGATAACACATTTAGCACTAGTGCTAATCTTCCATGTGGCCCTCTTTTAATGGGTAGGAACCAGTACTAAGCAATGTGGATAAAGTCTCTTGCTCAAGGCAACAACACTTGGCGCTTGCGAGGATCGAACCGGGTGCCTCTCGATCTCAAATCCGATGCTTTTCCAGTGCACCACAGCGCTTCACTGTCAGAAAAATATATAACCACAATGACTTCAGCACCCAATTTCGTAAAATCATTCTTCGATATAAAACGATTGAGTACAACATGGATGTTATACGACGGACTGCATGCATGGTAGTTAACCCAATCACGGTTGGCAACTTTGCTTCCCTCTTTAATTGCACGCCGGTGGGCCAGGCCTCAGATTTTATGACGGTTCCAACGTAAAGGCTTATTGAGAATTAGAGAGTTCTAATTCAAGGTAATGTTGGTTGGTGCCTGATGCTCTTTCTCTCGTCGGGGCCATCGGAGTCTAACTATTGGTTTTCTTTTGCTCCAGCATTTCAATGGTTTCTTGCTGTCGAGTCCTCACCGTTGTCTCACCTCTGTGGTTCTTTGATTATTTGTGTTCACGGAGATGTTGCACTGATGAGTCAGGAGGCCTTCATGCGGACTGAACAAATTATTCGTCTAAATCGCGACGGAAGTAAGGGCGAGGATTGTGGCCACGTAAAATCGATTTAAGCACCCCCCCCCCACCCCAGTGGAAATCTTTCCACTGACCGTTCCAAGGCGGTTCTTCTGTCGCGGTTTATTTATGTTGTTGTTTGTTACTTACTGTGCGTATCACTTGTGTCTTTTTATTTTAGATGGCCATATGGCCATTTTGTGGGAAAGTAACTGTCCTTATGGCCTTCCTTTGTTTAGGTTTCCATTATGGTCTGGTCGCTTCTTGTTTGTGTTTCTTTCCCTTTGGTGTCTTTGATGGGTGGAGTAAGTTAATTGTATCGATTCCTTATCTTTGTTTTACTTCTACTTAACTGCATGCGCGTCCAGTGACAGACCTCGCTGTAATATTTAGGCACATTTATCAAGCAAAAAACGGAAGGTTTGTTGGAAGACATTCAGTTAACAGCGGCCTCAATAATGCCTGGTATTCGATTTACTACAATAACTCTGGTCACTTTCATACTATGTGCCATTGTCCTGCGTGTTCATGTAGAAAATGAAATGCCAAGATAATCGATGGCTTCCTATTATGTTGTAGTATCGAGTCGAGGCATACATAAATGGTAACTAGAGTAAATGATAACTTAAGTCGAGGTATACATAAAAGGTAACTAGAGTCGAGGTATACATAAATGGTAACTAAAGTCGTGGCATACATAAATGATAATTAAAGTCGAGGCATACATAAATGATAACTAGAGTCGAGGCATACATAAATGATAACTAGAGTCGAGGCATACATAAATGGTAACTAAAGTCGTGGCATACATAAATGATAATTAAAGTCGAGGCATACATAAATGATAATTAAAGTCGTGGCATACATAAATGATAATTAAAGTCGTGGCATACATAAATGATAATTAAAGTCGAGGCATACATAAATGATAATTAAAGTCGAGGCATACATAAATGATAATTAAAGTCGAGGCATACATAAATGATAATTAAAGTCGAGGCATACATAAATGATAATTAAAGTCGTGGCATACATAAATGATAATTATAGTCGAGGCATACATAAATGATAATTAAAGTCGAGGCATACATAAATGATAATTAAAGTCGTGGCATACATAAATGATAATTAAAGTCGAGGCATACATAAATGGTAACTATCCTGTCAAGGCACATCGTAAGCACATCGTAAGGGCGAGGATTGTGGTCAAGTAAAATCGATTAAAGCCCCACCCCCCCCCCCCCCCACCCCGAGGAATTCTTTTCCGCTGACTGTTCCAAGGCGGTTCTTCTGTCCCGGTTTATTTTTGTTATGGTGTGTCTTGGGGTGTTTGTGTCGCTTATATTATTTTGGATAGCCTATTGGCCATTTTTTGGCCAACTAACTGTCCTTTTGGCTTTCCGCTATTGATGGTTCCATTAGGGCATGTTATTTCATGTTTGTTTTTCTTTCCCTTTGGTGTCTCTGATGGGAGCCGTGGGTTAATTGTATCAATTCCTGATCATTGCCTCCACTTCTATTTTACCGTAGTGTACGCCCCAAGTCTTAAATGACCGCTCTATGGTGGTTGTTTTCATGAAGGTTACATTACGAAAACAGGCCTATACAAATACATAGTTAATTTTATCGCCGGAAAAAAAGACAATTTTAAGATGAAAAACTTTTTTTCTAATTTCTGCTCAAAATATAGATAGTGGATACACGTTAGAACCGCCTCATTAAGGCGGTTCTAACGAGTACCCACAATCTATATTTTAGAGCAGAAATAAGAAAATAAGGTTTATCCCTGCAAACCCCACTTTTACTATATAAAAGTGGGGTTCAAGGGGGTCAAAATTATATAGACAGGTTTTCGTGATGGACTTATCGGGTAAAAGTTCCACAAAATTGGAAGCAACGTCTCCAAAATGACCTTTGCAGTGTTGACAGGGACGTTAAACCTAAAATCAAACAAACACACTAGCTAATAATAGAATTTACTATATGACGTCGTTGATTAGCAGTGGATAACGTCGTGTAATAAAAACCGTATGACCACACGTGTAATAACACTTCTGCGGGATTTAGTAACGTCATGAGGACGTCCATATTAACCATGCATTTTAGTGGATAATTTGTCAGATTTGTAGGCAATGAAATCCAATTTAAAGTGGACATATGATAAACAGAATCTTACACTCGTGTTCATTTCATATGAAATTTATGAAACTTTAATAAATTTCATATGAAATGACCACTCGTCTAAGATCCTCTATAAAGACAGGATAATGCGGTAATATAATAATTAAAGCATTCCCACCCACGTTTTCTTGCATCAAAGACAACAACTTAAGGCACAATAGCATTTAGATAAAGTTAGGTTCCCTTTGTACAGCAACAATTTCAAGAACTTCAAGATTAATGTTGTTTCAATGAATTACATTTATTGTCTGTTATTTGACAGAAATAGGATCATCCGGATTTTGAGATTTGACAGTAATACAGTCTATTGGATTTGTTGATTTACAGCGTGGAGAACTCACATACATTTCAGTTGGATCTTCCATTAGGAAATCATGTCCTTAAGAAATAATGGCGTCCAACATGGTGTCAGAAAATGATAAAATATTAGGTAAAAATTAAAACATCTTTATTATTTCTGCTTTCAACCTAGATTGTGGGTGCCCGTTAGAACCGTCTCATCGAGGCGGTTCTAACGAGTACCCACAGTCTCTGTTTTTGAGCAAAAATAAGGCAGATAATGTATACCCCGTAAACACCACTTTTCTCTATATAAAGTGGGGTTTAGAGGGGTCTTTGTTTCACGGACTTATTATCGTGATGGGACACATTACGAAAACAAGCCTATACAAATGCATTTTAAACTTTACCACCTAAAAATCGAAATTTTAAGATGAAAAAATCTTTGATCATTTTCTTATTTTTGCCCAAAGTATAGATTATGGGTACTCGTTAGAACCGGTTCTAACGAGTACCAACAGTCTTCGTTAGACCCGCTTCATCGAGGCGGTTCTAACTAGTACCCACAATCTATATTTTAGAGCAGAAATAAGAAAAATAAAGTTCACCCCTGTAAACCCAAGTTTTACTTTGTAAAAGTGGGGTTCGAGGGGTTCGAATTAGGCCAAAAAATAGTTATGTTTCCGCTAACCCGATGGACTCTGATTTATAGATACAAATTGTGGGTACTCGTTAGAACCGCCTCATCGACCCTGATTTTTTGTGCCGACCCTGCAATTTTTGGGCCATCCTGAAAAAAACTACAAAGATTATCTTACCTACCGACCTTAATATTTTCTAGCACTTTTGATGAAATATCATAAAACTATCAAAAAAGCAAGACTACATTTAATACTTAAAATCCTGGCCTATTGCTTTCTTGATACTCTAAAGGATTGTTTTCTGGTACATGTAATATGGCTGGAATTAAGCCCTTTTAAAGAATTTTGCACGTTTTCCATCAAATAAAAAAGTTGATAAAAAAAAAAAAAATAAATAAAAAGTTTAATCGACCTACCGACTCTAATTTTTTCGGCATGTTAGCGGAATCACGGCTACTTTTTTAGGCCATCACAAAAACACACCTATATAATTTTGATCCCCTTGAACCCCACTTTTATATAGTAAAACTGGGGTTTACAGGGTTAAACCTTGTTTTTCTTATTTCTGCTCTAAAATATAGAGTGTGGGTACTCGTAAGCACCGCCTCGATGTTTTTAAACAGAAATAAGAAAAATAATGTATACATCTGTAAACCAAAGTTTTACTATATTAAAGTGGGGTTTAAGGGGATTAAAATTATAAAGGTGTGTTTTTGTGATGATCCGCGAGTCCGTGAGATAACACCCTTATATACCAAAAAGTTATAAAGGGTGCGGGTACTCATTTTAGCCACCTCGATAAAGCAGTTTAAATGAGTACCCACACTCAATGTTTGCTGCAAAAATTAGATGAATATCAAGCATTTTATCATTTATTATTATACCAATTTCGGAGCTAGGAAAGGATTCGCAGTGACGGTCTGATTCCGACCAATTTTCCCGGGACAGACTTAGACCTTCTAACCGGTTCACCCATGTGCGGTCTTTTGTTTTGTTTGATTTGAGGTTTTAACGTCCCCGTCAACACAGTATAGGTCAGTTTGGAGACGTTGCTTCCAATTCGTGGGACTTTTACCCGACATTGAGATGAAATGACATCTCAAGCCCTGTCGCCCAATGAAACCAATAGGGCCCACGGTTTATAAGCATGGACGGTCCGACTCGCACCGCGATTCCTGGACAGGCTTAGATCCTCTAAGCGGTTTATCAGTACTAGTGTGCAGACGGTTTCAGCTCTGCGTGGAAGCATCATGCGGCCCTCCACATGTATTTCTCCAAGCCCCGATGGACGGGGGCAATCCAATTTGCGGTCGGTTTGATGGGCAGGGCCTACATTTAGACGGATGAAGCAAAGACTAATCAAGCAAGAATAAATGTTTCGTTTATGGTAAATTGAACAAAAATGTAATCTGGAACTAAATACAGTAAAATTCCTATATTAAGACCACCATTGGGACTGTTCAAAAGTGGTCTTTAAGACCACTTTTGAACAGTTCCAAAGGTGGTCTCTTATTAGGAGATACTGGGTGTCAAACAAACGAAGACAGAATGCTTGAAACGTCCTCAATAAGCTTTTAAAAGCAAGTTTTGTCTTCATTTTAGGTGGTCTTAACCCATTTACATTACGAAAACACGCCTATACAAACGTATGGAAAAATTTCCTCCAAAAAATGAAACTTTTCTGACGAAAAATTGCGATATTTTCCTTATTTCTGCTCCAAACATAGATTGTGGGCACTCGTCAGAACCGCCTCACTAAGGCGGTGCTGACGAGTACCCACAACCTATGTCTTAGGGCAGGAATAAGGAAAATAATGTATACCCCCTTAAACCCCAGTTTTACTATATAAAAGTGGAGTTGAAGGGGGTCAAAATTATATAGGCGTGTTTTCGTGATGAGTACCAGAAACCCCAAAACGAGTACCCTGGCAAACAGTGCAGGCCCAGATCAGATGCCGCAGAACGCGGCGTCTGATCAGGGCCTACACTGTTTGCGAAAAGTTAAGCCATTCTCCAAAAAAAATGTTTGAAGAAAACTCACCCTGACACCCCTAAATCTCAAAATGGACTCCTGCCATATATAAAGAGGAATATTCCATTTGGTACGAAAAGGGTTAATAGCGGAATTTTACTGTAATCGATACCCAGGCTGATACTGTTTCATTCATATAAGATTTCAGACATTATTGCCTTACCTTTTCATTGATACATTTATCTTTATTTCTCATGATTTTCTTTGGATCAAGTGATGACAGTTCTTATAAGCAATAATTACCTGCGTTATAATAGTCGCTACATGTAAAACTTCTATCTAATGCTACCAAAAATGCAGCTTGCATAGATCAGTTGCCTGTTGCAGTTATACATGCATGCGAATGGATTAAAGAGTCTCTCTATTTTTTCAAATTATTTATTACTCGCTAAAACATAACATTTTTAAAACACGTCTTTTCAATGCGATGGAATATTCATTGCCAAAACACGCCTATTCAAATATAGTGGAAAATTTTACCATCAAAACATGAAAATTTGCAGATAAAATTCTGATAGTTTTCGGTCCCGAGCATAGTTTTTAGGAACTAACGAGTACATGTGTTTTTGCAGAAATAAGAAACATATATGTATAATGTAAGTGGGGTTTAATGGGGTCAAACTTATATTGGCGTGTTGTCGTGATGTATGGCTCTTCACGCAAACACGCCTATACAAATACATTGCCACCTTTATCGCCGAAAAAATGAAAATTTTATGGTGAAAAATTGTGATATTTTTCTTATTTCTGCTCAAAATATAGATTGTGGGCACTCGTTAGAACCGCCTCACCGAGGCGGTTCTAACGAGTACCCACAAGCTATATTTTAGAGCAGAAATAAGAAAATAAGGTATACCCACGGAAAGCCCAGTTTTACTATATAAAGGTGGGGTTAAAGGGGATCAAAATTATATAGGCGTGTTTTCGTGATGGTTGGTTGGTTGGTTTGAGGTTTAACGTCCCCGTCAACACTGTAAAGGTCATTTTGGAGACGTTGCTTCCAATTTTGTGCGACTTTTACCCAACATTGAGATGAAATGACATCCCAAGCCCTGTCGCCCAATTAAACCAATAGTGTTTATTAGCATGGACGGTCCGCCTCGCACCGCGGTTCCTGGACAGGCTTAGATCCTCTCAGCGGTTTATCAGTACTAGTGTGCGGGTCGGTTTCAGCTCTGCGTGGAAGAATCATGCAGCCCGTATATTTCTTCAAGTCCCTATGGGCGGGGGCCATAGTTGATACATGTAAAACTTCCATCTAATGCTACCAAAAATGCAGCTTGCAGAGATCAGTTGCCTGTTACAGTTCTACATGCATGGGAATGGATTACAGACTCTCTCTATTTTTTTTTTTTTTCAAATTGTTTGTTCCTCGCTAAAACATAACATTATTAAAACACGTCTTTTTAATACGATGGAATATTCATTGCCAAAACACGCCTATTCGAATAAAGTGGAAAATTTTACCATCAAAAATTGAAAATTTGCAGATAAAAATTCTGATAGTTTTCGGCACCGAGCATAGATTTTAGGAACTAACGAGTACATGTGTAGCAGAAATAAGAAACATATATGTATAATGTAAGTGGGATTTAATGGGGTCAAAATTATATTGTCGTGATGTATGGCTATAAGAACTGTAATTTTCTGGTGAAATTAACAAAAGATAGTTCCCTACTTAAAACATAGAATGCGGGTACTGGAACTGCCTGTCGATTTTTAGCTCACCTGGGCCGAAGGCTCCAGGGCAGCTTATCGGATGGTTGTCCCTCCGTCGCCCGTCAACACTTTTGACCCGCTATATCTCTGTGGCCTGCAGGCTGATCTCAATCAAAGTCGGCCCATTAATTATAGAGTAACGTCCCCTTGATTGCTAAAAATGCCTATTTTGACCTTGCAATCACCGTAGCCTCTTCAGTTTCGATTGGACCGTCCTGAAACTTATATACAAGTAAGTCAGGGTTAAACGCTAGAATGTGTTCGAAAACTATCGGTGTCGGTTAATTATCCAGGGAGTTATGTCCCCTACTTTGCTGAAAATTCTTATTTTTGACCTTCTCATCACTGTAGCCGCTTCAGTTTTGATCGGATCTTCTTGAAACTTACAAACAAGTAAGTAAGGGATAAAAGCTCGGAAGCGTTCGAAAAGTGGCGAGGTCGGCCTATCTATCGTAGAGTTACGTCCCCTTGATTACTGAAAATACCTAATGTTGACCTCGCCATCAGTGTAGCCCCTTCAGTTTTCAGAGGAACGTTTTGAAACGGTCGTGTGAGTAAGTAAGGGATTAAACCTCGGCTGAGTTAAAAAATGGTAAGGTCGGTCCATATTTCAGAGAGTTATGTCCCTCTTGATTACAGAAAATGCACATCTTTGACCTCGTCTTCACTGCACGTATGTTTGTGAGCACTCTGGAGCCTACATTTCTTGGGTCATTTCAATATAACTTCACACAAATGTCCCTTATGATAATATCTTGAGTGAGTTGAACTCTAAAGGTTGTGGCATCAAGGTCAAAGTCACTGTGGCTATTTATAGAAAAACATTGTCATTGTTCTGGGCCTACTTTTCTTGATCAATTTTAATATAGTTTCAAATAACTGTTTCTTATGACAAAATCTCGAGCAAGTTTTCCTTTCAATGTCGTGGCCTAAAGGTCAAGGTCACTGTGGCTATTTTTAGAAAAACTGTCATCGCTCTAGCGCCTACATTTTTTACTCATTTCAATGTAGCTTCACACAAATGTTCCTTATGACAATATCTAGAGGAAGTTCGACTTTCAAGGCATGGCCTCAGGGTCAAAGTCAGTAAGGCTATTTTAGAAACACTGTGGCATTGCTCTAGCGCCTACACTTCTTGGCCGATTTCAATATAACTTCACACAAATGTTCCTTATGACAATATCTCAAGCGAGTTTGACTTTCAAGGTCTTGGCCTCAAGATCAAGGTCACTGTGGTTATTTTTAGAAAAACTTTGTCATCGCTCTAGCGCCTACATTTCTTGACCGAATTCAATATAACTTCAAATAAACGTTCCTTATAACAGTATCTCGAGCGAGTTCGATTTCAAGGTCGTGGCCGCAAGGTCAAGGTCATTGTGGCTATTTTTAGAAAAACTGTGTCATCGCTCTAGGGCCTACATTTCTTGACCTATTTCAATATACCTTCACACAAATGTTCCTGATGACAATATCTGGAGCAAGTTCGACTTTGAAGGCCGTGGCATCAAGGTCAATGTCACTATGGCTATTTATAGAAAAACTTTGTCATCGCTCTAGCGCCTACATTTCTTGACTGATTTTAATATAACTTCACACAATGTTCCTTATGACAATATCTCGAGCGAGTTCGACTTTCAAGGTTTTGGCCTCAAGATCGACGTCACTTTGGCTATTTTTAGAAAAACTGTTTATCGCTCTAGCTCTATGTTCCTTATGACAATATCTCGAGCGAGTTTGACTTTCAAGGTGGTTGCGTCAAGGTCATTGAGGCTATTTTTGGAAAACTTTGTCAGAGCTCTAAGGTCAACATTTTTTGACCGAGTTCAGTATAACGTCACACAAATTTTATGCTCCTAATGACAATATCTCGAGCGTGTTCGACTTCCAATGTCATGGCCTCAAGGCCATGGTCACTGAGGCTATTTCTAGAAAAAACTTTGTCATCACTCTAGCGCCCAAATTTCGGATTTCAATATAACTTCACATAAATGTTCCTTATGACAATATCTGGAGCGAGTTCGACTTTAAAGGTCGTGGCTTCAATGTCAAGGTCATTGTGGCTATTTATAGAAAAAAACCTTGTAATCGCTCTAACGCCTACATTTCGTGACTGATCTTAATATAACTTCACACAAATGCTCCCTATGACAAGGTCATGGCTATTTTTAGAAATAGCTCACAAATGTTCCTAATGGCAATATCTGGAGCGAGTTCAATTTCAAGGTTGTGCCATCACTCTAGTGCCTACATTTCTTCACTTATTTCAATATAACTTCACACAGCTGTTCCATATGAGCAAGTTGGACTTTCAAGATCATGTTCTCAAGGGCAAGGTCACTGTGGCTATTTAAAAAAAAAACCTTTGCCTTCCCTCTTGCGTCTACATTTCTTCACAGATTTCAATATAACTTCACACAAATGTTCCTTATGACAATATCTCGAGCGAGTTTGACTTTTAGGGTCCTCGGCTCAAGGTCATGGTCACTGTGGCTATTTCTAGAAAACCATTTACACCGCTCTAGTGCCTACGTTTATTGATAGATTGTGATATAACTTCATACAAATGTTGGGTATGATAATATCTCAAGGAAGTTCGACTTTCAGGATCCTCAGGTCAAGTTCAGGGACACTGTGGTTATTTATAGACAAACTTTGTCATCGCTCAAGTTGACATTGTCATCATCATAAGTCCCTAAGTTTTGCTTGGATGTTCCGGAACGTACATATACATGTAATTAAGCTAGGTATAAAAGCTTGAATGTGTTTGCAAATAACAGTGTTGGTACATTACTCATAGAGTTAAGTCCTCTTCTTGCTGAAAATGCCTATTTTGTACCTTGTCATCTCCATAAGTCATTTAGTTATGATCGAATCTTCCTGAACCTAGCATGCCAGTAGGTCGGGAATGAAAGTTTGGATGAGTTTGAAAACTGGTGATTTCTGCCTATCTCTCATGGAGTTACATTCCCTTGAATGCTGAAAATATCTGTTTTTGACCTTGTCATCAGCATAAATCCTCAGGTAAAGATTGGAACTTCCTAAAACTTTGAATCTGTCAGCTCAGGTGAGCGATATAGGACCATCATGGTCCTCTTGTTTTCTTTCTTTGCAATTTTATATAGCTCTGGCGCTTCTAGCCATCACGAAAACACGCCTATATAATTTCCATCCCCTTGAACCCCACTTTTATAGTGTAAAATTGGGGTTTCCGGGGGTATACCTTATTTTTCTTATTTCTGCTCTAAAATATAGATTGTGGGTACTCGTTAGAACCGCCTTATTTTTCTTATTTCCGCTCTAAAATATAGATTGTGGGTACTCGTTAGAACCGCCTCGATGAGGCGGTTCTAACGAGTGTCCACAATCTATATTTTGAGCAGAAATAAGAAAAATAACACAATTTTTCATAATAAATTTTTCATTTTTCGGCGATAAAGGTGGCAATGTATTTGTATAGGCGTGTTTGCGTAATGGCGGGAGGGGATAAAAGTATCAGAACTTTTTATCTAAAAGTTTCCTTTATTGGGGGCAAAATGTTCAATGCATTTTAATAGGCGTGTTTTCGTAATGGCATGATGATTAACCCTTTTTGTACCAAATGGAATCTTCCTTCTTATATATAGCATGGGTCAATTTGAAAATTAAGGGGTGTCAGGTTGTGTTTTCTTCAAAATCGATTAGGAAAATGGCTAAACTTTCTGCAAACAGTTAAGGCCCTGATCAGATGCCGCGTTCTGCGGCGTCTGATCTGGGCCTGCACTGTTTGCCAGGGTACCCGTTTTGGGGTTTCTGGTACTAGTCTCCGCTATGCACTGTTGGCCGAGTACACCTTTTCACGTCTCGCGTCGCGAAATACTGATGGACAGCGACTTGTGTTCCATAATTTCATCGTGAAAATCTGGGTTAAGACCCGATCCGGTACTTTAAGTGGGGATGAGTGGTAATTGAAAAGCAATGTCGATTTGTCTGAACAGATAAGACAGAAGATCGAAGCTGGTAGCAGATGGTTTCTACAACTCAGTGGAAATTGAATTACAACAAACAGAGACGGGTCGAAGGTGTTTGTTTCCAGACAATTGTAGCTGTCTGCAGTTCTTGCATCATGTAAATAAGTCCATGTAATGAACACCCCTCTGAACCAAAAATGAAAATTTTCAGATAAAACAATTCTGACTTTTTTCATATTTGGGCTCAAAACATAGCTTATAGGTACTTGTTAGAACCACCTCAGCGAGGGGGTACTTAAGAGTTCCCACAATCTAAGATACATACTGTATACCCATATATAAAAGTGGGGTTTGAGGGGTAAACAAAATATAGGCGGATTTTTGTGATATTTTACACCAGTTTCATTAATTTTAGCAGATATTGAAAACCCACGTGACCAGACGCTATGAGGCCTCCGCTAGTCTGACTGACTTTTTGTGCCGATCCTTTAATATTTAGTCCACTCCAGAATAATAATAATAATAAAAAAACTATTTTAATAGAACTGTCAAAATAGCTAAACTTATAGCTGAAACCCTTTTATGTTGCTTTCTTGATGCTTTTAACCTCGTTATTTGAATGTTTTCAGGTAATACAGTTAAATTTAGCCATTTTAATGTTGTTTTTTTCCACCGAATAAATTTTCTGGAAAAGAAAAAGATAAATACACGTTTTTGCGACCTACCGACCCATACCCGTTTTCGGTATGTTAGTGGAAACACATATATTTTTTTTTAGGTCTGACCAAGGTCTTCATACATGTAGTCTCCGTTGATTGCGAATGTCCCATTTTAAAACACCAGGGGCTTAGATTCAAAGACCAGGGAAAATAGAAGAACCGCAGGAATTTGAACGTAATTTTTCAATATAATATTATTATTACATCACGATATAAGCATTTCTCTAAACCCAACTTATATTTTGTTCTTATTTCTGCTCTAGAACATAGGTTGTGGGTACTCGTTAGAACCGCCACGATGTGGCGGTTCTAACGAGTACCCTCAACCTTTGTTTGTCTGTTTGTAGTAAAAATTAGAAAAATATCAAAACGTTTCCAGAAAAAAAACGTCCTTTTTAGAGATAGGAAGAAATGCAATATGCCTCACGGATATGCAAAATGGGCTAATCGCCAAACTTCAGGACCATTTTTCCAGCCTTCAGACAGAGGTCATGGCCATCCAGCAATGTCAAAGCTTTGGTATGGCATCGGGCCCTGAATTCTGACTCTTTTTCTTGGTCTGAACTAAAACGAGACAAACGAAGGCGCTGCAAAGACTATACAATGCACATGTACTGACTGTAAACATGCAGGAAGCATAGGGTTTGCTTCTATGCCTGTTTGATCGAGACTTCTTTTGTGTTACAGCGGACCATCTTCGGGCCACGGCGTGTCGCTGTCAACCCGAAGTTGGTCCGGCATTCTTTGTCAACTGGGTTATTGCTTTGCTGAAGTGGGTGGTTGGGTGAGGCAAACGTGATGTGTATCTTGCGTCACTGGGGTGACCATCTGATATTGGTTTACAGTTGGACAAGGCCTGCTGTCCTTGCAGCAGGTAAGGGTGGAGGGGGAATGTTGTTGTCTCTTCTGTTTCTGCACTTCAATTCATTTTCCTCTTTCTCCTCTGTCCCTCACTTTCATCTCCTCTACTATCTCTTCTATCTATGTACTCCCTTTCTCTGGGAGACAACACAAAATGATCCACTATGGTTGACGTGTCGTTAAACCCAAAGAAATCAACGCTTTGCTGAACCTTGGGTGAACGCTTATATAACCAATGCTATTTCCAATGCCAATTCACTCGTAAGCTCGGTATATACATTGACCCAATAAATGGAAATATTGAATTTCCATATGCGATACATTTCTCTAAATTTGATTTCGTAAATCAAAATATTGCAAGCTATGCAATTTTTTAAGTCATGAACTTTAAACAAGAATGAGGAGCGTTGTCAATCAATTTGTATATTTCACGAGACGCTCTAGCTGCACTTTTATCGTGTTTACGTTCTTGGAAGAGAGTTTTAGTGAAGCAGTGTCTTTGCAAAATACATTGTGTCGACTTGAGGGGAATGGATACACCCTCAGGGGAGGCAACTCCCGCAATTTTTTTTTGTCTCCCGTGTCAATAGGGGTCAACTCCTAAAGGAAAGAATTTGCTCCTCAGGAGCAAATTCTTACCTTTAAGAGTAGACCCCTTCTTCAGTGGGACCGGGATTATAGAAATATGGACAGGAAGTCCCGAAAGTTGCCCCCCTTTGAAAATGGCGGAAACACTGCCAGGTGTATCCATTTCCCTTAATACAGTTGCACTTCAATGACTCGAACATTTTCCGAACCTTGAACATTTGTTAGAGACAGGGGTAGTTCGAGCCACAGATGGTTATTAATAGTATGATAGTTTGTTTTGACACATCGACACTGTATAGGTCATTTTGGAGACGTTGCTTCCAATTCTGTGGGACTTTTACCCGCCACTGAACTGAAATGACATCTCAAGCCCTGTCGCCCGATGAAACAAATATGGTTTATAAGCATGGACGGTCCGACTCGCACCGCTTTGCCTGAGCAGACTTAGATCCTCTTAGCGGTTTACCAGTACTCGTGTGCGGTCGGTTTCAGCTCTGCGTGGAAGCATCATGCCACCCATCTATTTCTTCAAGCCCCGATGGGCGGGGTCAAAACCCACGATCTGTGTTTCTGAGCAGAAATAAGAAAAATAATGTATACCCCTGTAAACCCCAGTTTTACTATACAATGGGGTATAAGGGGTTAAAAATTACACAGGCGTGTTTTCGTGATGCTGGTCGCATGTGAGGAATCAATGGGTGAAAATAAAACGTGAAAAATATTGTTTAAACCAAAGGTAAAAAAATAATAATAAAAAAAAAAAAAAATAAAAAAAAAATGAAGAGATCAAATCTGAAGTTATGTGATATGGGACAAATCAGCCGTGGTAGAAAAATCCTTCTTCGTCGGACATGAGCGCACAGCCTGCAGTAACCTAGAAGACGGTAACATATAAGACAGCCTTCTGTATCAGTCCGAAGAAACTATACAGTCACTTACTGTGCATAGACTGATCAGACTGCACAATCATCTGTACAGGGTCTTGCTGGGCCAACATGTACGAGGACACCGTTTTGCTATTCTCTGCTGGGAACTTTTATAATGTCCGCAAATAACAATTATCAGGTTTCACATTCACAGTTTCGTTATGCCAATTGGCTGCGAGTTTGATTTGAGGTTAAACGCACCCTTCAACACTATTTATGTCTTTGTAGACGTTGCTTCCATTTGTGTGTGTGTGTGGGGGGGGGGGGGAGGGGAAGGGGGGAGGACTTTACCCGACATTGATATGAAATGGCATCTCAATGATATCAATAGGGTTTATATACATGGACGGTATTATGAGCAGGTGCTCTAGGTTAGAAACCAGTACTAAGCAACGTTGTTAAAGTCGCCCTCGCCCATCGGGGCTTTGAGAAATACATGTACATTGGGCTGCATGGTGCTCAGAGTTCAAATCGACTGAACTGGAGAACTTGTAAACCGCTCAATTTTAACATTGTCCTGCTGGATATTTATATATACCACACCCACTAGTGATTATCAACCAGTCAGATTACTTGGTGCAAATTATTGCAACAAATTCATGGGCTGAATGACAAACAATGAAGATCCTGATCAGATGGCTTCTGAAGAAGCCATCTGATCAGGATCTTCATTGTTTGAAAGATATGACATATCCGGGTTCAGCAGGACAAGGGTTAAGCATATCCAGACATAGTGGTGCGAGTCAGATCGTCGCTGCATATAAACCCTTGCGGTCAATTTGGGCAGTAGGGTTTAAGATGTCATTTCATTTCAATGTCGGTAAAAAAGTCCTACAAAATTGAAAGCAACCTCTTCAAATTGACCTAAATAACGTTGACGTGTGTTGCATCCCTAAACGTCCGACATCCCTAAGTGTCCGACAAAATTTAAATTTCTCGCAAAATTGTTGGAAACGGTGGGGAATGTTCAATTATGACATTTTAAGGGAAAATTTCGAAAAATATTTTTTTGGAAATATTCGAAATTTAACTTCAATTTTTTTCTTGTCGGACATTTCGGGGTGCCCCATGCATCCCTAAGTGTCCGCCATCCCTAAATGTCCAAAAAAAAACATGCGTTCTCGTCCAATTTTTACGTTGTTGGACATTTAGGGATGGCGGACACTTAGGGATGACCATATTGGGATCCCTTATCAAGATGCTTATTTCCGAAGGTATTCTTTTTTAGCATAGGTTTAATTACTTCACCTTTTTCTTTATAAATCATTATTCATTATTAGCGGTAAGAACTATTTTCCAAGTTACTTGTCATGCTGGTGGACATCTAGAGATTGCGGACATATTCGGATCCATATATTACAATGCTTATTTCCAAAGGTGAACATTTTTAACATAGGTTTAACGTTGAATTTGTCTTTTTATTTATCATTGATTGATTATTAACAATAAAAATGCTTTCTTAGTCAATTTTCATGTTGTCGGACATTTAGGGATGGCGGACACTTAGGGATGCATGGGTCATCCCTAAGTGTCCGACAAGAAAAAAAAAATGAAGTTAAATTTCGAATATTTTCGAGAAAAAAAGCGAAGTTTTCACTTCAACTGTCGCAATTGATCATTCCCCACCGTTTCGGACATCTTCCCGAGAAACTAAGATTTTGTCATGCTGACGGACATCTAAGGATGCCGGTATATTCGGATCCATATATTGCAATGCTTATTTCCAAAGGTGAACATTTGTAACATAGGTTTAACGTTAAATTTGCCTTTTAATTTATCATTGATTGATTATTAACAATAAAAATGCTTTCTTAGTCAATTTTCATGTTGTCGGACATTTAGGGATGGCGGACACTTAGGGATGCATGGGGCACCCCGAAATGTCCGACAAGAAAAAATTGAAGTTAAATTTCGAATATTTCCAAAAAATTTTTTTTCGAAATTTTCACTTAAAATGTCATAATTGAACATTCCCCACCGTTTCCAACAATTTTGCGAGAAATTAAAATTTTGTCGGACACTTAGGGATGTCGGACGTTTAGGGATGCAACATACGTGGTCGTAAAACCTAAACACAAACAACCTTGGATAAATTGTCTTGTTAAAAGACGCAACACTTGGTACAAAGGGGGGTTAAACTAAGCACCCCCTGAGTACAACGTTTGCACCATCGGATGTACACACTCTTTTTCCAGGGGACCTTCTCAAACATTGTTGAATGCAAACTCAAATACTTTTGATCCATAGAAAACATAAATTGACTTTTAATTTGCCAATGTTTTCTTTCTAAATATTTCCAGTTATTGTCTAATTTCTCAGTAACCGTCGATCAGTATTCACTTTAAAGCAGCAAAACATTTAATTACGAAATCCTTCATCAATCACTTTGTCATTTATGATGATTATTTATGAGCCGCCAAAAAGCGACAACGTGCCTTATTTGAAGACATTTATCAGTTTGTGTTTGTGCGTAGTCTGATCAAAGCTTCTCTTGACTTTACGAAGAGAACTGCATGGGAACCAGTCGCACCCATATACATGTAGCGCACAGCGAATACTCTGATCAGTCTGCGCGTCCACTGTGGGCATTTACTCGAATAAACTTTATCGCTTGTTAGAGCCCATTTAAACGTTTTGATTAAGTTTTGAATAAGGAAAGACTCCATCAGTTTAAATTAAATAATTCTTCTGTTATCCGTCGTTGGACGGGCCTCCGTGGCCTAGTGGATAAGAGCGCTGACTCTTAATCTCGTTTTGTTTGTTTGTTTGATTTGAAGTTTAACGTACTCTTCAACACTGTAAAGGTCATTTTGGAGACGCTGCTTCCATTTTTGTAGGAATTTTATCCGACCTTGAGATGAAATGACTTCTCACACCCTGCCATCCAATGAACTATAGGGTTTATTAGCATCGACGGGCCGACTCCCACAGCTCTGCCTGGGCAGGCTTAGATACTCTAAGCGCTTTACCAGTAGTCGTGTGCGGGTTAGTTTCAGCTCTGCGTGAAAGCATCATGCAGCCCATCTATTTCTACAAGCCCCCTTAATCTGGTATCTCATCGCTGTGGTTCGAGCCTGGCTCGGGTCTCATATGAGACGTCAGGATCTACAACGGAACGTCAGATTTTTTTTTCTCCGGGTACTCCGGTTTTCGCCCACCTTTGATTAACGACCAGTTCGATATGAGTGAAATAATCTTGAAAGGGCCGGTAAACCAAAACAAAGAAAATAATAATAAAAAAAAATCCGTTGTCACACAGTGGACCAAAAGAATACAATAGTTTTGTCTCACGTTTGTTTTTCTTCACGGTTGCTGTAGCTGTTGTCTCGGTCGAAATTTTACGTTCCCGTCAGCACTATTTAGGTCATTTTTGAGACGTTGCTTCCGATTGTATGTGTCTTTTGATCGACATTGAGACGAAATGACATCTCAAGCCCTTCCGCCCACAGAACCCGCTAGTGTTTATAAACAGGAATGGACTCGCATCACATTGCATGTGCAGGCTTAGACCTTCTAAGCGGTTTACGGTACTCAAATGTTCGGCCGATTTCAGCTCATTCTTGCACACCAGACAAGGAAATCCATGATTTTACCCTGGGATAGAAATTTATGTTCTGACCCTGGTGTTCCGACCCAAAATCGAATATAATCGCGTGTTTGATAAATGAACTGGTTGATTACGACCTCTTATGAGTCGTCATTAAGGTTGACGTTACAGCACGTTACGTGACGTCACTAAACATTCCTGCAGTGTCATCACAATATGTCGGACGTCGGTACTCGAAGTAACTGCAGCATTATTAATCCTCGCAAAGAATGGAAAGTATGCAAGAAAACGATGAGGGGCGGATAGAAAAATCCGTCCCTCGGGCTCACGGTCCGGTATCACTCGGCAAGCCTCGTGATGCCTGACAGTGACCCTTGGGACGGATTTTTCCATCCACCCCTCACACCCATATAAGATTCTTATAGTTGAGTCTATCTGGGCGGGAGAACCCTATACATGTTACAATGTGACGTATCGGTGACTATTATTATGAAGTTAGTAGTTTAGTTTGTTTGCTGTTAATGTTATTGTACCTTTCCCCTACGTCAGTATACATGTGACAACCAGGGAACTTTCCACTAAATGTTTTCCATAGGCGACAAAAGTAACCTTTTACCTGCTCCCACAAAAACTACACATACAAAACTTTTCAAACCTTACTTGTTTATAGAGCCATCCTAGCCCAACAAGTTAATGAGTAAAAAAAACATGTTGATCTGCTCATTTTCAAGTAACAGTCAACAATGTTTGTTTACCTACTAGAACGGAGTAAATACAAACCAACATTTTTGAAGGAGGGGTGACCATATAAAATCAGCAAAAAAATTCTTTGAACTTGCAGATATATTTATAAAATATGCATCATTTTAGTCCCTTATACCTATAATTTTCTCACATTGAAATAAAACATGGGATACATATCCAATGGAAGCAAGTCTGGTATTTAGAGCGCAACTTAAAGCTCAGTCCCAAAGTGATAAAACCCGGCACCTCCCTGTATTTAGTGGAATGCTACCACCAATCAACGCCTACGTACGAAATTACTGGTTCTATTGTTCTGCAGCACTTTAGCGAAAACTGGGAACCAGTCAACCATGGTTCGAACCAACCTGGCCGACTTCACCGTCAAATAGCAACGACGGTATCATTTGAACATAGACTCCTGGTACTATTGACAGGCCATGTGGTCAGTATGCGCATGCTAGTAAAGTCAGTGATACAGTGTGTTGAGGAATGGTAGGTCCGGTTTTCTACGCATGCGCACTCATGAGCACTCTTTAAAATGGAGGTAGCAGACTTCGTTTTTGATTGGCTGTTTATGGATTTGCCTAACTTTGAACCTTGCCGTGATATAGGAAAATGGAAAAACAACCAAAGTAGCCAAATGTAGCCATTGGCTTCAGGGTTATCCTCGTTGGCTGAACCGTGGAAACTAAACTGATGTCATTTCCTCTAAATCTTACTTTAGTCACAGATTATTGACCGCAATTCTTATGATCGAATCCGCTCTATGTGTTTTCGTACTGTCAATACTCGGTTTTTATAGGCCGACTTCACCTCGAACCACAGTACGTCAAATAGTAAGTACGGCATCAGATGAACAATGACGGCAAGTACTAATGACAGGTCATGTGATCAGTATCTGCGCATGTCATTGAAACCAATGATACCGTGCCTTGAGGAATGCGCACTCATGAACACTCTTTAAAATGGAGGTATCAGTCTTTGTTTTTGATTGGCTGTTTATGGATTTGCCTAACTTTGAACCTTGCCGTGATATTGGAAAATGGCCAGCAACCGAAGTAGCCAAAGGTAACCATTGGCACCAGTCGAAGTCTGTCATAGTTGATTGTTCACACCGTGTGATCATCGGAACAACTCGGTTAATCCCAGAACAGAGAACAGTGCGATTCGCTGGGGGTATATATTATTTCCGTTATTTTTGCTCAAAAATGTAGATTGTGAGTACTCGTTAGATCCGGCCCTCGTCCATCGGGGCTTGATGAAATAGATGGGCTGCATGATGCTTCCACGCAGAGCTGAAACCGGCCGCACATGAGTACTGTTTAGGCGCTTAGCGGTCTAAGCCTGCCCAGGCAAAGTAGTGCGAGTCGGACCGTCCCTACACATTAACCCTTTTGGTTTGTTTAGGCGGTAGGTCATTTTGGAGAAGGTGCTTCCGATTTTGTGGGACTGATATGGAATGACAGTGTCGGGTAAAAGTCCCACAAAATTGGAAGCAACGTCTCCAAAATTACCTGAACAGTGTTCACGGAGACGTAAAACCTCAATTCTCACAAACAAACACACTCGTTAGAACAATGCCACTGAGGCAGTTTTAACAAACATCCAGGATCTATCTTCAGCGAGACGGATCTAACCAGCACCAACAATCTACATTTGAAAAAGCAATCCGAATCATACTACAAATTCCCCTCATGAAAAGCTCACACTGCTTGTCACGAAAAAATGACATTGTGTTACGTAGGTGTGTGTTTCATGTTGTAGGCAGGTGCCATTTTTATGACATTTCACACTACAAGGTGTGAAAGATAATAACAGGTTCCCACCTCTGCTTCGAATATTGGCCATCTGAGAGCAATGCTGAACGGACTCGGTTAACTATAACTGAATAATTCATGTGCTCTGTCAATAAAGAGAATGGGATGGAAATAATCCAATGTAAGATTACAACGTAACATGAAAATATTCAGGATATGATTGCAAGATCATATACCAATATTGTAATGTTACTAATCAAGTAATTTCGTATTGGCCCAGGTACAGGTCCGAGATCTGTTGTATTGGCCCGAGGCCGAAGGCCGAGGCCAATACAGCTGACCGAGGGCCTGTAACTAGGCCAATAAGAAATTACTTGATTATTGACAGTTTTATTAATTGACGGCATTAAAAACATGTGTTTAATAGTGTTAATACGGATGAACTCCGAACAATACAGGATAGTCAATTAATAATGGTACTTATAACGGACATATCCTTATGCCTTCTGGGAATACCATATTGCACTTTCCCATATCAACACGATACCCCTTGGCCCCCGCAAACGGGGCTTGAAGAAATAGATCGGTCTGCATCATTGAAGCTGAAACCGACCGCACATGAGTTCTGGTAAACCGCTTAGGAGCTCTTCGTAGCCTGCCCAGGTAAAGTGATGCGAGTCGGCCGTCCATACATATAAACTGTTTTGATTTCATTGTGTGGCACGGATCGAGATGCCATTTCATCTCAATTCCGGGTAAAACATCACGAAAACACGCCGATATAATTTCGAGCCCCTTGAACCCCACTTTTATATAGTAAAACTGGTGTTTACAGGGGTCAGCTTTTTTTTATTTCTACTCCAAAATATAGATTGTTTTCAACTTTTCATCTCAAAATGTTCGTTTTTTCGGCGGTAAAATTTACAATGTATTTATTTAGGCGTGTTTTCGTAATGAAGTGCCAAAAATGTGATGCAAGGTCGCCAAAATGACCTAAATAGTGTTGACGGGGACGTCTTCCCCCAAACAAACCAACAGCACGATACCACCATAGTGATCAAGAGGCCGAAGACCCGAGGGCTGAAATGGGTCGATGGGTGATGTGGAGTATGCTGTCAAAATGCCACATCATCATCTATTTCACCAACCTTTCAAAAGTTTGTCGAGATAAAGACCTGCTACGGCCCACGCCCATCGGGGCTTGAAGAAATAGATCCGGCTGCACGATGCTTCAACGCAGAGCTGCAACTCACCGCACACCCGTACTGGTAAAACGCTTAAAGGTTCTAAGCATACCCAGGAAAAGTGATGCGAGTTGGACCGTCCATGCATATACACTCTATTGGTTTAATTGAACGGCAGGGCTTGAGATGTCATGTCATCTCAGTGTCGGGTAAAAGTCCCACGAAATTGGAAGCAACGTCGCGAAAATGACCTATACAGTATTGACGGGGACGTTAAACCTAAAAACAAACAAACAAACAAACAAACAAACAAAAGAGATCTGCTTAAAAGGCATTTTTTGGTTAAAAAACCAACCACCAAAACATAACCATTGTCATCACTTGAAAAAGTTCGTGAAATAAACACCCCTGAACCCCACTTTATATAGAGAAAACTGGAGTTTAACTATTTTTCTTATTTCTGCTCCAAGACATAGGCTGTGGGTACTCATTTGAACCGCCTCTAACGAGCACCAACAACCTATGTTTGCTGTATAAATAAGAAAAATATTACGGATTTTCATCAGAAAAGGAGCCATTTGGAAGATGTGAAAAATGCATTCCATCACGTGAACAAGTCCGTGAAACGAACACCCCCCACTAAACCCAACTTTACATAGAGAAAACTGGAGTTTACGGGGGTATACATTATTTTTCTTATTTCTGCTCGAAGACTTAGGTTGTGGGTACTCGTTAGAACCGCCTCAACGAGGCGGTTCTAACGAGTACCCACAACCTATGTTTGCAGTATTTATAAGAAAAATATCACGGATTTGTCACCAGAAACGTATCCATTTTTGAGATATGAAAGAATGCACTATATCACACGGGTGTGTTATCGTAATTCAATGATGATATCGCAGGGGTTTGTTATCACAATTTTATGGTTCTTTTACGTGTTGCAACAAACATAAGAATAATGTTAACCTGTAAACACCATTTTCTTCTATATAAAATGCTTTTTACTCGTACCATTACGAAAACACGCCTATACAAATTCATGTACATTGTAAATTTTACCACCTACAAACGAAAATGTTAGATGAAAATGTTAACGAGTACCGACAATGTATATTTTAGAGCAGAAATAAGATTCTGCTTTTAGAGCAGAAATAAGGAAAAATAAGGTTTACCCCTGAAAACCCAAGCTTTATTATATAAAAGTGCATGGGGTTCAAAAGGGTCAGAATTATTTAGGCGTGTTTTCGTGATGCAGTGCGTTCATGATACGGACCGATGGCCCTATAAATCCTGTGGACCGAAGCACTCACTCTTGAAAACAGTGTAGATCCAGATGAGCCGTCTTACATTTATCAGGATATTCCCTGCTTGCCAACCTGTCAATGATTTTGACTTAGCTGTAAATTTACAGGAATTGATGTGTCCAAATCTAAATATGGAAGAGCCAAAATCAGAGGCTTAGGAGTGAAAAGGTTAATGTTGTTGTCAACTCACATACTCACACGCACATACGCTTGCACACACGCATGTACGCGCGTCAGTACGAGAAGCAGCTTATGAGCACCAAATGCCAGTGTTTTGTCCATCACTTATAAACTGATGCATTTTTGTTTAAACGGGTGCTTGAGCCATAAAGTATACCATGCTAATTTGTTCTACATCACGAAAACACGCCTATATAAATTTGACCACCCCCCCCCCCCCCTTGAACCCCACTTTTATATTGTAAAACTGGGGTTTAAGGGGGTAAACCTTATTTTTTCTTGTTTCTGCTCTAAAATTTAGATGTTGGGTACTCGTTAGAACCGCCTCGATGAGGCGGTTCTAACGAGTACCAAAATCTATATTTTGAGCAGAAATAGGAAAACTATCTCAATTTTTTCATCTTAAAATGCGCGTATTTTCAGTGATAAAATTGACAATGTATTTGTATACATGTTGGCATGTTTTCGTAATGGCCTTTTGTATAAACGCAGGCAGAACTGTCCAAGAAGGACAAAAAAGGCATATTCCAGACACGATATAGAGGTTTAGGATTACAGAACAATTCTTTAATTGCATCACGTGAACAAGTCCGTGAAATGAAGACCCCCCTAAACCCCACTTTATATAGAGAAAACTGGGGTTTACGGGGTTAAACATCATTTTTCTTATTTCTTTTCCAAGACATAGGTTGTGGGTACTCGTTAGAACTGCCTCAATGAGGCGGTTCTTACGAGCACCAACAATCTATGTTTTGAGCAGAAATAAGAAAACTATCACAATTTTTCATCTTAAAATGCGCGTATTTTCAGTGATAAAATTGACAATGTTTTCGTCTGGCCTTTTATATAAACGCAGGCAGAACTGTCCAAGAAGGACAGAAAAGGCATATTGCAGACAGGATATAGAGGCCTAGGATTACAGAACAATTCTTTAATTGTATTAGTTTCTTGGTGATGAGTCACAGAATCTGTATCGATTGTTGTCTCAAGGTAAACTAAAAGAAAGACAAATGCACTCTCTCACGAGAAAACGTGTCTGCGAGACTTGCGACACACAGCGGTAACAGATAAACACATCACGAAAACACGCCTATATAATTTTGACCCCCTTGAACCCCACTTTTATATAGTACAACTGGGGTTTCCTGGGGTATACCTTATTTTTCTTATTTCTGCTCTAAAGTATATATTGTGGGTACTCGTTAGAACCGCCTCGATGAGGCGGTTCTAAAGAGTGCCCATAATCTATATTTTGAGCATAAATAAGAAAAAAATCATAATTTTTCATCATAAAATGTTCATTTTTTTCGGCGATAAAGGTAGCAATGTATTTGTATAGGCGTGTTTTCGTAATGCTTGCGACACATAACGGTAACAGGTAAACAAGAGTCTTCGAATTTCAGATTATATAAACTAAATACATTTTACTATCCTAGCTGCGAGCACACATGTGCTGATCAGACTGCGCAACAAATCTGGCAGTTCACAGTCACCTAATGTTACACAAAACGTTTCGGGAAAATTGGCCCGGCATTTCCGGAAAAGATTTTTGACAGGATTTTACTGTATTTGCGCAGGGGTCATCTTGGTCATGTGACCTAAACCGTTTTATCAAGGTTTCATTCCCATTGTTAGGAAGTTGCATATAAAAATTAATTGAAGATGGTCCAGCTGTTTGAGAGAAATGGTCCTTCGAAATGTTGATGGACCTGTCATCCAAATGACCTTGGATGACGGTTGTCCAATGACCTTGACCTTTGGCATTCATAGACCTTCAGTTTGTACCTAACCTCATGACAAAGACCACAATAGTTTTTGAAAAAATGCATTGTTCTACCTTTTACCCATTGAACAGCCTTAGGACCACAGTCGACCATGTCGTAAAATAAGTCGAAGTCAATCCAGGGTTATCATTTGAACAAACATGGTAGTACTCAGTCAGCCAATGCTACATCCTAAGTTTCAAGGTAATTGGCCGAGTGGTTCTAGAGAAAATTTGTTAAAGGTTTTTACCATATTTGGGCATGGCGGTCATTTTGCTGTGAGATTTAATTAAAATTGGCCCGTTTCTTTAGAGATTAAAGTCCTTTTTGCAATGTCAATGTACCGATAATCCAAGCGACCTTGGACCAAGGTTGCCAAATGACCTTGTTCTTTGGCATAACCAAGACGGCTGCCATGGTAAAACCCTTCAAAATCTGTTAAGAAACCAAATAGCTCCATTAATGCTCAACACTCAGGTGGGCGGGCCATAGACCTTGTTGCAGAAGACATTTAAGTCGAACATTGAATTGAAACTAAATCGGAATGACATCTATAGAACTTAGAAAAGGCTTTTCGTAGTTTATGGTACCGATTACCTGATTAAGAAGTCTAGCAGTTGACAATTTATTACGAGTGTTGAAGTCAGTTTACATGACTGGACACTCTGAAAATCGAATTGATTGCGAAATATAAACACCGTAGTACTCCGCACGAGGAACATAACCATCCAAGAAAGGAAAATTTACAAACTCAAACTCAAAATCATTGCGCTTATAATAAATTTTGTAAATCCAAAAACGGGGTTTCGGTATCAGAAGAGTTTACTTTATTTAACTGGGGCCAGTTGTTCAAAACTAACGACGTCGTTAGTTAACGTATCGTTAAAACTTTGATCGTTTATTATGAAAAATATACTAATATTTTTTGCTGAAAAAATGTGAGCAGCTTTTGCATTCGCATATGCTGCTCACATTTTTTCAGCAAAAATACCAAAAATTTAAATATTAAACTTGCTAGAACAGTTAACAATATGACCACTAACGAGCTCGTTAAGCTAACGATGCTTTGAACAACTGGGCCCTGGAGTTCTGGAGGGTCATTACGAAAACACGCCTATTTAAATACATTTTCGGGTGAAAAAATGAGATAGTTTACGTCTTTCTGCCAAAAACAGAGACTGTGGCGGTTCTAACGAGGTTCCCCCAAAATCTATGTTTGAGAGCAAAAATAAGAAAAAGGTTTGCCCCTGAACTCCAGTTTCACTTAATAAAAGTGAAAGTCGAGGGGATCAAAACTATATAGGCTTGTTTGCGCGATGTAAATATGAAGTTATCAAACCATTGAAGTAGGTGCTCTCAGTATTTAATAAATCATCCAAATATATGCATCTAGACGTCGAGCCAAAAGCGCATTTGTCACGATTTGGCTTAAACTACTCATTGCGGGTACTCTTTAGAACCGCTTCAATGAGGCGATTCTAACGACCTCTCACAATCAATAATTATATTAGAAATGGATAAAAAATATATATAGATTATTCATTCTCCTAGTTGAAATATGGGATTTATAAACCGAGGGAGGTAAAACAATCCGATAAAGAAACGAGTGCGAAGCACGAGTTTCTTTAACGGATTGTTTTACCTCCCGAGGTTTATAAATCCCATATTTCAAATAGGAGAAATGTATAATCTGTATATTACATGCACTTCCATAGACTTTTAGGAGAGTTTGGATCTTGAATTTTGGATCTGAATGCCCGTTCAGTCGACTGTTTACAGCTCATGTAAACGGTTCAATCAGCGAAGTGTTACAGCATCTGGGTGGAAGAACAACTGGATGGGCGCCATTTTGAAAGCGCTTTCTACAGTTTTGAACAAAAATAGAAGAAACAAAGTGTTTCAGTGATAAAACAAGTAAAACGTTAGATTAAATAAAGCAAAACTTACATCCTAATCAATGGTCATATCCGTGTTTTCTTTTGTTTCAGCGTTGCATCCGACTCAAACGTCACGCATTCTGAACGTCTGTTGATATTTCTCAGACGCCATTACAATGACGTCATGAATAACGTCGCCGTGATTGAAAATTTCCCGCGTTTGAATAGAACAATTTCACTGCAAAGCGGTATCTCGTATCTTGTACATAAAGTAGTTCCAGCTGAAGGGATTTATTTCCCCGGCTAAGAGGAAATATTTCTTCTTAGCAAAAAGGAAAATACCAAGTTTATGTCTGGTAGAAATCATGGTATTTCTCTGTAATGCATGTAATATAAAGTATTATCGACCTACGTTAATAAGAGCGCGAATCCGTGCCTCGCTCGGGCACACATGGGACGCCGTGTTCTGCAACGGAAGGTCAGGTGGGGGTGCCACACATTGCTTTTCTATGCAAAGACGCATGGTTTCCTCCGTATCACGCTGTAGCCGTGTAATGAGCTAGCTTGCTACCCCCCCCCCCCCCCCCCCAACACTTTATGTTTAGAACAGTGGTACATGTACATTCACAGGGGCAGCTGGGATAGATAGACCAACCAACGTCACAGAACCAAAACGAGCTGAATAAGTTGTAGGATGAACCAGCGTGACCTACATATATCAGTCAACATTTCTGCAGACCTGCTTGAATTATCCAATTTCTGTCTCTTAAAATACAGCGAAAATTAGTTCCAGAAGTGAAAATGGGACAAGCAATATTGATCTGGCTCTGCTCCTCTGTAGTTCTGTCTTTTAAATTGTTCTAGACTTTCAAATTCGCCTTCTACAGACTATTTAGAATTTAAATTATTTTAAGAAATACTTTGTTTTTAATTTATGAAAAACCGCGACCACCAGGAGACCAGTTAGCAGACACCGAGGTCGGTCGATTCCAACGCTAGGAAATGCAGTAAAAGTCGTATATTAAGACCACCCCTCACACCCATATCCCAAAGGTGGTCTTTCACTGGAGGACTCTACATGTAGATGTAGAAAACACATAGAAATATAATGAAACCTTTTAATTATACCTTTAAGAGCAGAATTAATAATACTTATATAGACGTTTTTCTCTTATGACGTCGCGTCTGAGAGTGTAATAACGCCATGTAATATTTTCGATAATTCACTAGTGCATTAAATATGCAATTTAGCTAGATACGTCCCGTAACGTTACACGTACGACGACCTTAACGACGTCGCGTTTACTTATGACGGAATATTGACATTTTTGTTAACAATCGTGGATAGAATGCGTTTAAATGTCATATGATAAATAGAATCTTGCATTCGTGCTCGTGAATTATTGTATTTATTAAACTCGTTCAGGAAAAGGGATAAAATGCTCGGCAAAGCCTCGCATTTTATCCCTTTTCCTCAACTCGTTTAATAAATTCAATAATACATGAGCTCTCATGTAAGATCCTCTTTTTTCGTTATCATCACGAAGACATGCCTATATAATTTTTACCCCCCTTGAACCCCACTTTTATTTTGTAAAACTGGGGTATACAGGGGTAAACCTTATTTTTCTTATTTCTGCTCTAAAATATAGATTGTGGCTACTCGTTAGAACCGCCTCGATGAGGCGGTTCTAACGGGTAGCCACAATCTATATTTTGAGCAGAAATAAGAAAAATATCACAATTTTTTCATCTGAAAATTGTCGTTTTTAGGGCGGTACAGTTTTCAATGTATCAGTATAGGCATGTTTTCGTAATGGGAATTTTAGTTAATGACCACATGCAGAGGACCCTCGTTATACTCATCACGTGAACAAGTCCGTGAAATAAAGACCCCCCTAAACCCCACTTTATATAGAGAAAACTGGGGTTAACGGGGGTAAACATTATTTTCCTTATTACTGCTCCGAGACATAGGCTGTGGGTACTCGTTAGAACCGCCTCAATGAGGCGGTTCTAACGAGTACCCAAAACCTATGTTTGGTATATAAATAAGAAAATTAGCACGAATTTATATCAGAAAAATAGCCATTTTGGAGATGTGAAAAAATGCACTTTGTCGCACGGGTGTGGTATCGTAATGCTGACAGCATTTGTTCCCTTACTATTTGCCATCATAAAGAATTAGCCGTTCAAAAAATCCCACTAAGGAGAAGTAAAATAGGTATTAAATAAAGGTTCCTTTCCCCTCAATTAAATGTTGTGGACATTAGTTAGAAAAGCCTCGCCCAGGCGATTCTAACAAATATCCATAACATTTGTTTGAAGTATTACAAATACAATAGTCCTGATTATCACCTTTAGCCCCTCCAATCTTGATATTACGATAAAACATCCTTACGACTGTCTGTCTGATTTAAAGTTTAACGTCCCCGTCAACACTGTAAGGTCATTTTGGAGACGTTGCTTCCAATTTTGTGGGACTTTTACCAGACACTGACTGTGACTGAGATGAAATGACATCTCAAGCCCTGCCGCCAATGCAACCAATAGGGTTTATAAGCATGGACGTGCCGACTCGCACCGCATCGCCTGGGCAGGCTTAGATCCTCTAAGGGGTTTACTAGTACTCGAGTCGGTTTCAGCTCTGCGTGGAAGCATCATGCAGCCCATCTGTTTCTTCAAGCCCCGATGGGCGGGGCGACATCCTTACGACATAGTGCATTTTTTTCATATCTCCAAAATGGCTACTTTTCTGATGAAAATCCGTGATATTTTGTCTTATTTATACTACATATATAGATTGTGGGTGCTCGTTAGAACCGCCCAATTGAGGCGGTTCATACGAGTACCCACAACCTATGTTTAAGAGCAGAAATAAGAAAATATTGTATACCCCGTAAACCCCAGTTTCCTCTTTATAAAGTGGGTTTAGTGGGTGTTCATTTCTCGGGCTTGTTCACTTGATGAGCTCGTCACAAAAACATGCCTATTTAATTCTGACCCCCTTCACCCCCACTTTTATGTAGTAAAGCTGGAGTTTACGGGGGTAAACCTTATTTTTCTTATTTCTGCTCTAAAATATAGATTGTGGGTACGCGTTAGAACCGCCTCGATGAGGCGGTTCTAACGCGTATCCACAGTCTATGTTTTGAGCAGAAATAAGAAAAATATATCATTTTTTTTTCATCTGAAATTTTTCATTTTTCGGTGTTAAATTTACAATGTATTTGTATAGGCGTGCTTTTGTAATTTAAGGAACTGTCGTTGAAATGAGTTTTGCCGTTACACATGTATCAAAGGATTATCTGTATTTGTGTTCGTTGCAGGTCATTATACGTCATATCCACGTGCGGAAGGATACTACTCTGACGAGTATGGAACTGTTTACTCATCACCATCATCCGCGCTAGTAACAAAGTCCCTGTCACCAGTCCCTGTGAGAAAGGCAGCAGCAACACAGACTTCCACCGGTGTAAAATTGTTACGTAAGCATAGTGCAGACTGTTTATTGTCCTACAGAACATATCAGATGGAGTCCCCTTATAGCACCCCTGTATCTCAGGAATCAAGATACCCTGCGCCACCTCATATACATTCCTCTTCAACGAAGGGGCAGAAACAGCCCACAAATCACACCGGTACTACCTCAGTTTCTACCCCAGTGATAGAAAGATCAAAATCTATTGACACAAACGGTCGTGCTATCACCAGGAACTCAGCATCCAGGTTCCGGGATTTACAGCTGGCTAAACGTCCGCTGCAGATTCCATACGGCGAGTTCGAGTGTTACAAAGTGGATGTTCGTAAACGGATGGAATTCATTCGGATAAACGGGTACGACGGTGCACTCGCTGTACACGTCTTATGTGGTCAGGGTTTAAAATCAACCAAAATGACGCTTCGTGATTTATACTGCGTGATCTCTGTAGACTCCTTAAACAAAGCGAGAACTATGATACGAACAGGTGCTGTTAACTTTGACTGGGATGAAGCGTTCGAAATAGAACTGGAGGATGCCAAAGATGTTTCATTCCTTATATACAACTGGGATCCTAATTTTAAACATAGGTTGTGTTTTCACGGTTCTATTTTAATTCCCGGTTTCCTCGAGTCTAGTCGTAAGAAAAACCTAGCTCTTAAAATGGAACCAAAAGGTCTTCTGTACATAACGCTACTTTATAAGGAACCTAGGATATTTCTACAACGATCCCCGTCTATACGAAAAGATGGTTTATTTGGAATTGATCTGGATACTGTGATTAAACGTGAACATTCGGGCCTTAATGTCCCACTCTTGGTTGTGAAATGTATAGCGGAAGTAGAACGACGTGGTTTAGATGTAGTCGGAATATATCGGTTGTGTTCGTCAGCAAGACGGAAAGCTCAGCTCCGTGAGGTGTTTGAAAAACATACAATGAATGTGGATTTGTCGCCGGAGAATGTTTCTGATATACATGTTGTTACGGGTAAGTGACAGTTTTGTTGGCTCGATTGTTTATTAGCTCACCTGTCACGTAGTGACGAGGTGAGCTTTTGTGATCACTTTTTGTCCGTCGTCCGTCATGCGTCCGTGCGTCCGTCCGTTCGTGCGTGCGTCCGTGCGTCCGTAAACAATTTCAAATAAGTATATTTCAAATACCCCATGGCCAATCTTGATCAAATTTCATGTGAAGCATCATCAGGTAGGGGGAAAGGCTGCATAAGGTTTTTGGGCGGATCAGATTGGAATTCTGGTTGCCATGGCAACATATAGCTCCCATAGACTTATAATGGGAAAAATTTAAAAAATCTTCTTCTCTGAAACCACAGGGCCCAGAGCTTAAATATTTAGCTTGTAACAATGTTAAATGGTCACCTACGTAAATCCTGTCAATCATGCCCCTGGGGTCCAAATTGGCCACACCCCTGGGCCCCTTAGCTCCCATTAGACTCATAATGCAAAAAAAAGTTTCAAAAATATTCTTCTCTGAAACCACAGGGCCCAGAGCTTTGATATTTACCATGTAGCAACGGCAAAATGTCACCTACATAATTCCTGCCAATCCTGCCCCTGGGGTCCAAATGGGCCACGCCCCGGGGCCCCTTCGCTCCCATAGACTCCTAATGGAAAAAAAGGTTCGAAAATCTTCTTCTCTGAAACCACAGGGCCCAGAGCTTAGGTATTTAGCATGTAGAAACGGCAAGTGGTAACCTACATAATTCCTGCCAATCATGCCCCTGGGGTCCAAATTGGCCACGCCCCAGGGCCCCTTAGCTCCTATTGACTCATAATGGAAAAAAAAAGTTTCAAAAATCTTCTTCTCTGAAACCATAGGGCCCATAGCTTAGATATTTAGCATGTAGCAACGACAAGTGGTCTCCTACATAATTCCTGCCAATCATGCCCCTGGGGTCCAAATTGACCACATCCCGGGGCCCCTTAGCTCCCATAGACTCATAATGGAAAAAAAGCTTCAAAAATCTTCTTCTCTGAAACCACAGGGCCCAGAGCTTAGATATTTAGCATGTAGCAACGGCAAGTGGTCACCTACATAATTCCTGCCAATCATGCCCCTGGGGTCCAAACGGGCCACGCCCCGGGTCCCCTTAGCTCCTATAGGCTCATAATGGAAAAAAGCTTCAAAAAGTTTCTTCTCTGAAACCACAAGGCCCAGAGCTGAGATATTTTGCATGTAGCAACGGTAAGTGGTCACCTACATAAATCCTGCCAATCATGCCCCTCGGGTCCAAATGGGCCACGCCCGTGGCCCCTTAGCTCCTATAGACTCATAGTGGAAAAAAGTTTCAAAAATCTTCTTCTCTGAAACCACAGGGCCAAAGGCTCAGATATTTCGCAGGTAGCAACGACAAGTGGTCACCTAAATAATTCCTGCAAATCATGCCCCTAGGGTCCAAATGGGCCACACCCCAGGACCCTTCGCTCCCATAGACTCATAATGGAAAAAAAGCTTCAAAAATCTTCTCTGAAACCACAGGGCCCAGAGCTTAGATATTTCACATGTTGCAATGGCAAGTGGTCACCTACATAATTCCTGCCAATCATGCCCCTGGGGTCCAAACGGGCCACACCCCGGGGCCCCTTAGCTCCTATAGGCTCATAATGGAAAAACGCTTCAAAAAGCTTCTTCTCTGAAACCACAAGGCCCAACGCTGAGATATTTTGAATGTAGCAACGGTAAGTGGTCACCTACATTAATCCTGCCAATCATGCCCCTTAGGTCCAAATGAGCCACGCCCTGGGGCCCCTTCGCTCCCATAGACTCATAATGGAAAAAAGCTTCAAAAATCAACTTCTCTGAAACCACAGGGCCCAGAGCTTAGATATTTAGCATGTAGCAATGGCAAGTGGTCACCTACATAATACCTGCCAATCATGCCCCTGGGTCCAAACGGGCCACGCCCCGGGGCCCCTTAGCTCCTATAGGCTCATAATGGAAAAAAGCTTCAAAAAGCTTCTTCTCTGAAACCACCTGGCCCAGAGCTGAGATATTTAGCATGTAGCAACAGCAAGTGGTCACCTACATAAATCCTGCCAATCATGCTCCTGGGGTCCAAATGGGCCACGCCCCGGGGCCCCTTAGCTACCATGGACTCATAATGGAAAAAAAAGTTTCAAAAATCTTCTTCTCTGAAGCTTAGATATTTAGCATGTAGCAAAGGCAAGTGATCACCTACATAATTCCTGCCAATCATGCCCCTGTGTTTCAAATGGGCCATGCCCCCGGGCCCCTTTGCTCCCATAGACTCATAATAGAAAAAAGCTTCAAAAATATTCTTCTCTGAAACCACAGGGCCCAGAGCTTAGATATTTGGCATGTAGCAATGGCATGTGGTCACCTTCATAATTCCTGCCAATCATGCCCCTGGGGTCCAAACGGGCCACGCCACAGGGCCCCTTAGCTCCTATAGACTCATTTTGGAAAAAAGCTTCAAACATCTTCTTCTCTGAAACCACAGGCCCATAGCTTAGATATTTAGCATGTGGCAATGACAAGTGGTCACCTACATAAATCCTGCCATTCATGCCCCTGGGGTCCAAATGGGCCACACCCTGGTGCGCCTTAGCTCCCATAGACTCATAATGGAAAAAAAGCTTCAAAAATCTTCTTCTCTGAAACCACAGGGCCCAGAGCTTAGATATTTAGCATGTAGCAGCGGCAAGTGGTCACCTACATAATTCCTGCCAATCATGCCCCTGAGTTCAAAATGGGCAACGCCCCGGGGCCCCTTCGCTCCCATAGACTTATAATGGAAAAAAAGCTTTAAAAATCTTCTTCTCCGAAGCTCTAAGGCCCAGAGCTTAGATATTGAGTGTAGCAATGTCAAGTGGTCTCCTACACTAATAATTTTCTGGTACACAGGTGAGCGATATAGGGCCATTGGGCCCTCTTCTTAGTTGTTTTTTTACAGTTTCCCCATGTCGCGGGTCGTCAGCTGGTGGGGTACCAGAGAACGAATCCATGCTGGCACTACACCTGTACACCGTAGCCGTTCGGTGGTACCCTTATTCCTCGTTGTCGATTGATTATTAGTCGTCACAAACTTATAAACCACAGTAGCTTTTCAATACTGAAGTCCACGTGCCTACATGTACCGCTGACTTGTCGGAAATCCAGGTAACGGTTATTTACACCAAAAAGCCACCATCACGTGGACAAGTCCGTGAAATGAACACCCCTCTAAACCTCACTTTATATAGAGAAAACTGGGGTGTAGGGGGGTAAACCTTATTTTTCTTATTTCTGCTCCAAGACATAGATTGTGGGTACTCTATAGAACCGCCTCGATGAGGCGGTTCTAACGAGTACCCACAATCTATATTTTATTTCTGCTCCAAGACATAGGTTGTAGGTACTCGTTAGAACTGCCTCGATGAGGCGGTTCTAACGAGTGCCAAAAATCTATATTTTGAGCAGAAATAAGAAAAATATCACAATTTTTCATCTTAAAATTTTCTTTTTTTTCGGCGGTTCTAACGAGTACCCACAATCTATATTTTATTTCTGCTCGTAGACATAGGTTGTAGGTACTCGTTAGAACCGCCCCGATGAGGCGGTTCTCACGAGTACCCGCAATCTATATTTTGAACAAAAATAAGAATCAAAGTACTGAAAGTACTGAGGAAAGTTGATTTATGAGGAATTATTATTATATAACAATGTTAGTCGTAGATCAAGCAGTTATCTATATATTTTGTTGAAAAAAATACAGAGACTAACTTCCCATATCATAGATCCTGGTGTATGAATGACATTTGACGTGTCACCAGTAATAATTCTGATTCTGTTTCTGATTTGACAAGGTCCAAGTGGGTTATAAAATTCGACAGAAAAAATGATTCATCGATTGTTTTGAGTTTAACGACAGGTCAACCCTAGTGGATCATTTTGTCTTCTCCAAGCGAAAGGGGAAAAGAGATAGAAGAGACAGTACGTAGAGGAGATGATTTGTTTGTTTGTTTGTTTGATTTGAGGTTTAACGTCCCCGTCGACACTGTAATGGTCATTTTGGAGACGTTGCTTCCAATTTGTGGGACTTTTACCCGACATTGAGATGAAATGACATCTCAAGCCCTGCCTCCCAATGAAACCAATAGGGTTCATAAGCATGGACGGGGCGACTCGCACCGCTTTGCCTGGGCAGGCTTAGATCCTCTAAGCAGTTTACCAGTACTCGTGTGCTGGTCGGTTTCAGCTCTGCGTGGAAGCATCATGCAGCCCATATATTTCTTCAAGCCCCGATGGGCAGGGCCGTTGTAGAGAAGATGAAAGTGAGGGACAGAGGAGAAAGAGGAAAATGAATGGAAGTGTAGAAACATAAGAAATATCAACACTCCCTCACTCTACCGTTACCTGCTGCAAGGACAGCAGGTGTTGCCCAACTGTAAGTCAATATCAGCTGGACTCCCCAGTGACACAAGATACACATCGCCATTGCCCCACTCAACTACCCCCGCGAAGAAAATACGGAAGAAAGAAAGAAAAACGTACCTGCCAATTTCTTCGTGGTCCAACCATAAATTTTTAAATAAGCTCAGTACATGTCTGCTAATAATCTTACAGAGAACTTCTCTTAGCGGGAACATGGTGTCTTAGCAACGTCGCATCAACGTCGCATTGATACGACGATGCACATACGTTGTGCAGCCGCTTGGAGTTATGTTCCTTCGGGCGTCGGGACATAAAAAGGAGAATAGCCTGACAAAAATGATCATTTGTAACCATTTGATTTAGACATTATAACTCAGACGCCGCGTTACCCAAGGTGAATTAAAATACGTTTATTCCCACCTGTACGGGGTCCTAAAACATTAACCCATAAATGTCAATTGTTTCAATACTGTGACATTTGGAAACAGTTAAGATAGATTAGATGCCACAGAATGTTGCGTCTGAACGGTGTCTTCATATTTGCTAAAGTACGGAACTAGATTTAAACAACACGTGTTTTGTAATATTAGAGCTATCGAAAGCAGGCGAATTGTAGGTCAGTAAAGGGTTGTGATAAGCTAACTCTTTTAACCCTGTAGACCGGTGCAGACGCCGAGGTAGAAATACACTGTATCTATGCAAACCTTGTAGATCCTGATAAGACGGCACGTAGCTAGAACGTCTCGCCAGAATCTACATGTACACTGTTTGCCGTCCTGTCAGTGAACTAATCAGAAATCCTTTTCTGTAAGAATATATTTAAAGCGAGAAGAGTCCTGTTTAGAAACTTAGGAATGAAAGAGTAAAACATAAATATTACCGAAAAGCGCGTAGGAAAATAGTTCCAGGGTACTGTTTTCTTTTCAGAATTCGTCTTTCTGTGCCAATTTATATTCAATCCGTATGAAGTCTCGAAAACTGAAATATTTTGAAAGACGTTCCATGCGGGGCCGGCAATCAAAATTAATTTTCATTTGGACTCTTTTATGCAGCGAACGAACAGCGGAAGTGGAGCAACGCGGTCCAGTACCGGAAGTAGAAATATAATGACAAAGAAACTTGATTTAAAAAATCAACTTTCAAAAATATCACAATTTTTCATCTTAAAATTTTCTTCTTTTTTTTCGGCGGTAAAGTTTACAATGTATTTGTAAAGGCTTGTTTTCGTAATGATTCTTATGGCTTTGAGGTCAGAATGTTGCGTAAGATGGGTTTGGCGAACGGTGTAGACCCAAATCAGACGCCACAGAACGCGATGTCTGATCGGGGTCTGCAAGGTTTGCTTACAGTACAGGAATTTGAGGGTTAAACAAACCAGTCTAAAGGAAGGAAACACTCTAAGCCTCAGTTCAGGGCGATTTTTGAAGCGATCCATCCATCACTGAGGCGGCAGGGCTCAAATTTACCTTTTGCGTACTTGCACCAAGCTACTTAATTTCTTCTTCTTCTTAAAAAAAAGAAAAAAAGAAAAAAGAAAAAGCAAGCTGCAATTTAAAACACTTGCTAACTCTACCAAACTGAAAACAAATCCTTTCAAGAGGCATTGTTGCTAAAGTTTTGCTGTTTCATTTGAAAAGCATATTTGCTTAGATGGACTGATTTCGAAATTATCAACAGTGATTGTTTTATTCATTACGAAACCACGCCTGTACTGAAACAGTTTATTTTTTTCGCCGAAAAAACTAAAATTTTAGGATGACAAATTGTGATACGTTTCTAATTTCTGCTCAAATTATAGATTGTTGTTACTCGTTAGAACCGCCTCATCGAGGCGGTTCTAACGAGTACCCACAATCTATATTTTAGAACAGAAATAAGAAAAATGACGTTTACCCCTGTAAACCCCAGTTTTACTATATAAAAGTGGGGTTCAAGGGGGTCAAAATTATATAGGAGTGTTTTCGTGATGTCAACATAGATTGTTAAATAGCTAGAGGAACTGAGTGATTTTTATTGAACCATTGGGCTAATTCAGCAAACAACAAAGTGATGATATTTTTCTATATTACATTTTTCTTACTTTAATTAGGAAACAGGTTTAGAAATTGCTTGAAATGCCAAAAACCAAAACTTTTGCATGTAATGCCAATATCAGTTTTCTGAGGAAAATACGAAAAAAATACCTTAAACTATTAACTAGTGTGAAAAGGCAAGATGACTGAAAGATTAAGCAAGTAATACATAATGCAACGTGCTAATTTTAGCAAGCCATCAAAAAGTTAAATTTGAACCCTGTAGTGCCATCAGCGCTTTGATTCTTAATAGCGACAATTGTTCGAACACATTTAAGCCAACGCATGACAAACCCTACAATAAGACATGTGCGCCCAACGAAGACTCAGATCAGCCTGCGCATCCGCACAGTCTGATCAGAGTCTTCGTTGTGCGTTCTAAGCATATCTAAGGGCCCAATGCTACTTCATGCAGCAAGAAAAGTCTCTGGTTAGACTATATGGATGCGCGGGCTGATCTGAGTCTTCGATGGTCGCACATGTCTTATTGTAGGTTTTGTCATGAGCTGGCTCATTTGAAATCATAAAAATGATTCGTGCTACAGGTACCTCCAGCTACTTACGGTCAGACAGCGCCAGATCACCATCACAATAACAAGTCCGTGACACGAACTCCCCTCTAAACCACACTTTATATAGAGAAAAGTGGGGTTTACGGGGGATACATTATCTGCCCTTATTTGCTCAAAATATAGATTGTGGGTACGCGTTAGACCCGACTCAATGAGACGGTTCTAACGATTACCCGCAATCTATGTTGAAAGCATGCAAGCAGAAATAAGAAAGATGTTATCATTTTTAGCCAAAAGTTGTCATTTCTTACACTATGTTGGACGCCATTATTTAACACGGACATGTTGTTCTAATGTCATTCTAGCTCACCTGAGCCAAGCTTATAGTATGACAAGGGTCCGTTGTCTGTCGTCTGTTGTCTATCAACATTTTCAAACATCTTGTCCTCTGAAACCACTGGGGGATTGAAGTCAAATTTCAAGTGGAGCATAAATGAGGTTTGTTCGCGGGGTCCAGGTCACATGATCAAGATGGCCACCATGTCTGTATATGGTAATAACCCTTAAAAATACTTCTTCTCCGGAAAGAGTGGGTCGATTGGCATGAAACGTGGTATGTAGCACTGGGGTCTCGGGCCCATCATAAGTTGTTTAAATGATGACCCTCAGTTGGCGATGGCTTATTTTACTTCAAGGTCAAATTTGGGCACATCGATTGTGTATGGGTAAAAGTCAAAATGGTGTATTTTTGGAAACTTTTGCAGCCTGTGATCTGAAAATTGGTAGATGCAAGTAGCAAAAGGAGTGGATGAAACTTCATGAGTATTCAAGGTCAAGGTCATGCTTTGACCTTGGCCCAAGGTCATTCAGATATGAAAATTAAAACTTACTTTTCTCAGAAACCAGAGCCTACTGTTACCAAATTTCATTTGAAAAGCTTTTGGGAACAAAAAAATGAAAATTAATTAATATGAGTTTGGGCACATGACCACTGTGGCCGGTTAAACCATTACAATTCATTGAGGTGGTGCTAACGAGCATCCACAGTCTATGTTGAAAGCAGAAATTATTATGATGTTATTATTTTTACCTAATATTTATCATTTTCTGACACCATGTTGGACGCCATTATTTCTTACGGACATGTTTTCCTAATGGATAAACGGGTCCTCAGTGGCAGACTAAGTATAGTTTCACTGACGCTTGCCTGTCTTGATAAATGGTCAAATGTAAAAAAGTACATAATCCTTTAGAATCAAGGACAACGACACAGAACTGAAAATCTGTTCAAGTCTTCTTTGGGGGCCAGACTAACTAATGTCGGCCAATTTGTCCTCAACAGTGAGTCTCGTATATTTTCAAGACTCCGCAGTGGAATCTATGATTCAATGTTTTTGAGTAGGAATAAGGAAAATAATTTATATTACATGTATCTCTATATAATATAAAGTAGAGAGGTGCTCATTTCACGGACTTGCTAACATGATTTCACATCATGTGAACAAGTCCGTGAAATAAAGACCCCCACTAAACCCCACTTTGTATAGAGAAAACTTGGGTTTGTGGGGGTTTCAAATATTTTTCTTATTCCTGGTGCAAGACAGGTTGTGGGTACTCGTTAGAACCGCCTCATTGAGGCGGTTCTAACGAGTACCCGCAACCTATGTTTGGATTATAAATAAGTAAAATAATCATGGATTTTCATCAGAAAAGTAGCAACTTTTGAGGTGTGGAAAAATGCACTATGTTGCATGGGTGTGTTATCGAAATGAGAGACGCCATTTCAGCGCACGGCTAAGTTATCATAATGCATTTCCTCCTTCGAAGATTAGATTCCCCGGCTGATCAAACTAATGGTGATAATTGGTATTTTTTCGCATTTTACGCCAAATATAGATTGTTGGAGCATCTTAAAACTGACTCAGTGAGGCGCTTCTAACGTGTACAACTAAGGCGGGTCTAACGAGTACCCACAATGCTTTTGAGCAGGAATAAGTTTGTTTGATTTGAGGTTTAACGTCCCCGTCGACACTTTAAAGGTCATTTTGGAGAAATTGCTTCCAATTTTGTAGGATTTTTACCCGACATTGAGATGAAATGACATCTCAAACCATGCCGCCCAATGAATCCATTAGGGTTTTTAAGCATTGGCGGGCCGAATCGCACCGCTTTGCCTGAGCAGGCTTAGATCCTGTAAGCGGTTTACTAGTGTGCGTGGAAGCAACATTCTTAAAGCTCCGATGGGCGGGGTCCGACGGCCATTTCAGCGCACCGCTAAGTTATCGTAATGTCTTTCCTCCTTCGAAGATAAGATTCCCCGGCTGATCAAACTTCAGGTGATAATTGATATTATCATATGACGTCGTTGATAAGCAGTTGATAACGTCGTGTAATAAAAATCGTATGACCACACGTGTAATAACACTTTGGCGGGATTAAGTAACGTCAGGACGACGTCCATGTCAACAATGCATTTTTCGTGTGAAAATTGTCAAATTAAATGGCGATAAAATCCAATTTAAAGTGGTCATATGATAAACAGAATCTTACGCTCGTCGTGTTTCATATGATATTTATGAAACTCGCCAAAGGCTCGTTTCTTAAATATCATATGAAATGATCACTCGTGTAAGAATCACTATTTTTTCGGATTTTTTTCGCATTTTCAAATCAAACAAATCATGACATATTGTCATAGTTCATGGGTATCATATCCTATTGATACACGAGACATTGGCGGCGTAAACAGCGTTTTTCCTATCCGGAATTAGTTTGGAGATAAAAGGGTCTATTTACAGAAAACATTTGCATACTGTAATAGATGGGATTTATAAAATGAATAAATCAAAGCATATCTGGAGGACAGGAAATTATGTTCATTTTTCTCCTGATACCGTATGCCAAACCCTTAATCCATTTGCACTGTCTTGTCAAGAGTCACATCTGCTGAACGAATACATGGAGTGTTCATGTATTATTGAATTTATTAAACGAGTTGAAGGAAAGGGATAAAATGCGAGGCTTCGCCGAGCATTTTATGCCTTTTCCTCAACAAGTTTAATAAATTCAATAACATCACGAAAACAGCGAGTGTTCATGTATTATTGAATTTATTAAACGAGTGGAGGGAAAGGGATAAAATGCGAGGCTTCGTCGAGCATTTTATGCCTTTTCCTCAATGAGTTTAATAAATTCAATAATATCACGAAAACATGGAGTGTTCATGTATTATTGAATTTATTAAATGAGTTGAGGGAAATGGATAAAATGCGAGGCTTCGCCGAGCATTTTATGCCTTTTCCTTGACGAGTTTAATAAATTCAATAACATCACGAAAACATGGAGTGCTCAGGTATTATTGAATTTATTAAACGAGTTGAGGGAAATGGATAAAATGCGAGGCTTCGCCGAGCATTTTATGCCTTAACCTCAACGAGTTTAATAAATTCAATAACATCACGAAAAAACGCCTATATAATTTTGACCCCCTTGAACCCCACTTTTATATAGTAATACTGGGGTTTTCAGAAGTAACCTTATTTTTCTTATTTCTGCTCCAAATAAATATTGTGGGTACTCGTTAGAACCGCCTCATAGGGCGGTTCTAACGAGTACCCACAATCTTTATTTGGAGCAGAAATAAGAAATATATCACAATTTGTCATCTAAAAAAATCGATTTTTCGGAGGTAAAGCTTACAGTGTATTTGTATTGGCGTGTTTTCATAATGCAAGCCTCGCATTTTATCCCTTTTCCTCAACTCGTTTAATAAATTCAATAATACATTGGCACAAATGCAAGATTCAATTTATCATATGACATTTAAAATATTATTCACGATTTTTAGCTCGCTCATGGAAAAACGCGTTAAAATCTTCTTCTATGAATCCTCGAGGCTCAAAGGTTGGATATTTAGTTGGTAGCAACGCCAAATGGTTACAAACATAAATCCTGCCATACATGCCCCTGGGGTCCAAATTGGTCACGCCTCGGGGGCCCTAAGTTCCCAATCATCAAATAAGTATGTCTTTAAATAAGTATGTATTTAAAGCCAGTTGGCCAATCATGATTAAATTTCATGTGAAGCATTATCAGGTAGGGGGAAAAGAAGCATAATGTTTTGGGGCAGATCAGATGGAAACTTTTGTTGCCATGGCAACATATAACTCCCATAGACTTACAATGGGAAAAAACATAAAAAAATCTTCTTCTCTGAAACCACAAGGCCAAGAGCTTAGATATTTAGTATGTAGCAAGGTCAAGTGGTCCCCTACATAAATCCTGCCAATTGTCCCCATGTGATCCCAATTGACCACGCCCCCGGGGCTCCTTAGCTCCCATAAACTTACAATGGAAAACCTATTCAAAATCTTTTTCTCTGAAACCATAGCAACGTAAAATGGCCACCTACATAAATCCTTCCAATCATGCCCCTGGAGTCAGAATTGGCCACGCCCCGGGGCTCTTAAGCTCCCATAGACTTACATTGGAAATATTTTTTTAAAATCTTCTTCTCGGAATCCACAAGGCCCAGAGCTTTTATTGTTTATAATGTAGCAACACCAAGTGATCCAATACACAAATCCTGCCATCACGCCCCTTGGGGTCCAAATTGGCCACGCCCCGGGTCTCCTTAGCTCTCATAGATTTATAATGGAAAAAGCTTAAAAATCTTCTCTGAAACCATAAAGCCCATAGCTTTAGATATTTACTATGTAGCCATAAGAAATGGTCACCTACATAAATCATGCCAACAATGCCTCTGGGGTAAAAGTGGCCACGTCCCGGGGCTCATTAGCTCCCATGGACTAAACATGAAAGAAAAAAAACTTTAAAAATCTGCTTCTCTGATCATAAGACCCTGATCTTAGATATTTAGTATGTAGCAACGTCAAGTGCTCACCAACATAAATCCTGCCAATCATGCCCCTGGGGTCCAAAATAGACATGTCCAAGGGCTCAATAGCGCCCAAGGACACGTATTGGAAAAATAACTTCAAAATTCTTCTTTGAAACCATAAGGCTCTGAGCTTGGATATTTCATATGTACCAATGCTAAGTGGTCACCTATATAAATCCCACCAATCATGCCCCTGGGCTCCAAGTTTGCCACACGCCAGGGCTCATTAGCTCCCACTTGACTTATCATAATAATAATAATAATAAAAAAAGCCACTTTAAAAATCTTCTTTTCCGAAACCATAAGGCCCAGAGCTTAGATATTTAGTATGAAATCCTGACAACCATGCCCCTAGGGTCCAAATTGACTACGCCATGTGGCCAATTAGCTCCTGTAGAGGCCTCTGTGGTGTAATGGTTACGCTATACGCCCGACAAACCAGGGATTGCAGGATAGATCCTGGGCTTCTCCAGACTTTCGGATGAGTCTTTAAACTGAGGTTCTGTCTCCGTATCACCTTAGCTGTTGGTGGAACGTAAAACTAAAACCCACACACACTCATTAGCTCCTGTAGACACAATTAAGAAATATTTTTCTGATTCTATATGGCCCTGAGATTAGATATTTAGTATTGCAACATCAATTGGTCACCAACATAACTCCTGACAGCCATGCCTATGACATCCGAATTGGCCACACCTCTTGGCTCATTATCTCCCACTGATTTATATTTTGAAGAACTTCAAAAAAAATCTTCAGCTCTGAAGCCATGAGACAAACAGTTTTCTAAAAAAAATTTCTCAGGTGAGCGGTTAGGCTCCTTAAGCCTCTTGTTAACAAAAATGTCTATATTTCGCCATTAGTAATCGCGACGTCTGAGATGATGTATGGCTTGTTATCGACAGACAAAAAATAGTGATTATTAAAGACAGCTCAACATGGATGTACTAAAAGAAAAATAAATGAGGAGACACCTCTCCATGATTTATGTTTCTTTTCACTTGCTTATATTATATTTATGCATATATCACAATGGTGGTTTTGAGAAAAATAAATTTTGAAATAAATAAATACACCAGAAGAGAAATTCCTATTTTTGCATCCAATTTTTTGCTATTGAGTTAACCCTGGCTGTTTAATAGAGGGAATTTAGATTTGGTAAAGTGACTACTGGCTGAAGGAGAGAGGTGGCTGCTGAGCAGAGGTTTAATATATAGAAAATGCTATGGGAGAAATTATTGTGGCTGCTGAAGACAGGTGGCTGCTAAACAGAGGTGACCATTAGTGTAGGTGTTACTGTATTAATATTAACATGTCTAGTGTAAAAACTAATGTAAACCTATAGAAAACAATGTAGTTCATACTTCCATGAACGCATCGACTCACATGATTTTCAGCTACGTCAAGTGACGTATGTCTAAACCATGGTTCTATTCGATCTGATGTGGCATTGGCGACGTTAACGCTGTTCCGCTCTTTGTAGAAAAACAAGGCGTATTTTTTTTCTTAAAAGTTTGTCATATAAGCATTTTTCGCCCAGTGATGAGGAGCAAAGAACGTAAATATAAGAAATAAACTTATTGTTTCTGCAGTTAAAAAAATTAAATCCATTTCTGAATTGAATTTATTAAACGAGTATAGGATTTTACGTCTCCATCAACACTATTTAGGTCATTTTGGAGACTCTGCTCCCAACGTTGAAATGACATCTCAAGTCCTACCATACAAACATACCGTGCAGGGACGGGACGGTCTGACTCGCATCACTTTGCATGGGCAGCCTTAGACTTTCTAAGCGGTTTATCAGTACTCATGCGATCAAGTTCAGCTCTGAGTGGAAGCACCATGCAGCCCAATATATTTCTTCCGATGGACGGGGGCCCCTCTATCTGTCATACGTATATGCTAAATCAACTTTTCAAACTTTGATTCAGTCTTGAGTCTTCGAAAAAAAAATGCATTGGTTATATCAGGGTAATCAGACACACCATTGCAGTCATAGAATATCAAAGACAAACTACAATCGAGTAATTTTCACGCCCGTTTGAAATCAATATTTAACAGTCTCTGGGAATATCAATCTTTTGACGGAAGCTTCAAGATCTTTACAATTAATCAATAACGCATGTTAACCATGTGAAACAAAAAAAGGTCTCATAGCATTTTCTCATTTCTGTTTGCTAGACTAGTGCGCGAATATTTGAACTGTGAACAACGTATATTCACATGTGACGTCGCGCGCTTAACAGGCACTGCTTTGTAATAAGTCTCAAATGCGTATCCGTGCAAAATGGTGACCCATGTTTCCTAACACACGTTTTGATAGGATGCGGTTCATTGTTGTCATGAAGAATTGCCTAAAACGCTAACTTTGCAAAACCTTTAATGTAGGCCAATCAAGTATTTTATATTCAGCAGAATTTATCCAGCACTAATCTGTATTAGCTACAGGGTTAAATTTTGTATTTAATGTCATCTAGATACATGTAATACACGTGATTGTTTGTTTGTTTGCTTGCGGTGTCATCACGTGAACAAATCCGTGAAATGAACACCCCACTAAACCCGCCTTTATATAGAAAAACCTGGGGTTAACGGGGGTATACATTATACATTATGCTCCAAGACAGAAGTTGATTGGTGCTCGTTAGAACCGCCTCAATGAGGCGGTTCTAACGAGCACCAACCAGCTATGTTTGAAGTTTGAATAAGAAAAATATCACGGATTTTCATAAGAAAAGTAGCCATTTTTGAGATTTGACAAAATACTATTTTTGAGATTTGCCTCGCACCACTTTTTTCTGGGCAGGCTTGGATGTTATGAGCGGTTTACCAGTATTCATGTTCTGCCGGTTTAAGCTCAGCGCGGAAGCACCATGCATCCCAATCTATTTCTCCAAGCTTAACGCGCTCGTAATTGGTCAGATTGTAAACACTTCTAGCAAGTACAATATTAAATACTCTGGTATTGTTGCTAAACAATGTGAATGGCTGCTATACGGGACCATTGGTATCCTGTCGCATGTCCAATCAAGGAAAGTAATCTGTACTGGCAGTTTTTCCAGCTCCGAAAAAAATGTGACCCAATTTGTTTTTATTTGATTTTCTTAAATTTGGATTTTCTACTTAAATTGTAAAGCACTTTTTTCATGGCATAATGGATGTTTTAATTACTACAATTTCAAACCAGACTCTGTCGCGTATTTTTGGTTATTTACTATTGAAGTACATTATAGATGGGGTCCTATTTTCATTCTAAAATTAACCAAACTTAATTTAAGATATGTGGCAAAACACCAAACAAAATTCTCTATCGTAGCACCGGATCCTTAACGGATGCAAAATGATTTGATGGAATTATAAACGGGGATTTAATCATTTAACGATGCAAATTTGGTTTTTTCAACTAAGCGCTTTCGGCTTTATGCCTTCATCAGAGTTTTCACATTCACACACACATAGATAAACAAAACAGTTTTCAAGGCGAAAATTTAACAAATTTACATTAAAAGTGGTACGAAAAGCCCTTATCGGGCGCATAAACTTAAATTTTGCGAACGACAAAATGGCGTCGCTGTATATTGCCTTTGTGCGAGTGCGATTCATAAACACATCGCTACAAAATCGAACTCAAACAAAGGCTCCCAAATGAGCTTGAAAATATCTGGAATATCTGTAAACGCACCGCTACAAAACTAGGGTAGGTGAGGATTGCGTATCGTGCGGAAAATGTCTTTATATCGGGAAGGCATAATGAGCCTTTAGGGCCGTCAACTAGCAAGCTGAACTGAGGTCATGGATTAATCTCCTTTGTTGATACCACTGGGGTTCTTTCAAACCTCTTTTGTCTCAAGTCATCTCTATGGCCATTCATTCTTTTATTGAGCTTGCCCTTGGTTTCCCCAACATACTGTTTCCTACATTTACCGCACGATATCAAGTATACCAAGTTTTATGTTGTACAATTGGTGTCGCGTTTAAGCTTCACTATAGCACCATTGGACGATTGGGCTGTCTGAGAGTGGTTATCATTCTGCAGGTTTGGCATTTTGCTTTGCCACAGGGTTCGCATACACCCAAAGGATTATCATCGATGGGGTCTGGCTTGAGTCTAGCACGCACAAAAAGATCTCTGAGACTCTTTGGTCGTCTGTATGCCATGATTGGCTTCTCTGGGAAGACTGTTTTCAGATGTTTGGATGATTCGATGATGAACCAATGTTTGTCGACGATGTTCCTGACTTTAGGAAGGTTCGGGTGGTAAGTCATGACGAATGGCAGAACATCTTTGTTTCCTGTTGGTTTTTACTGGTATGATAAAAGTCTGCGTCTGTCCATTTGTCTAACCTTCTCTATGGCTTGAGCAGTGACCTGCTTTTGATAACCACGCTTATATACATATAATTATATTCAAATTAAAGGTCAAATATAGAATTTGTATAATCTTTTAAATAACCATATTTTCGCTATCTAGCGCAATAATGCAAAAATTTATGTCATAGAAACATGTTCCCTATTAATTCTTTTCATATAGTTTGTCGCGTCACTAAAATCAGACACAGGCAATTTACATGTAGTGGATAATAAATGTCCCAGATGCACAGTTTTTCAGCAAACATATCAGCACATATGCCATTTTGAATGATTGAATGATAAACATAAAAATGCCTAACGGCAATGTGGACGGGTTTTTAGTACAGTTCTCCTGCTCCAAAACTGTAATGAAAAAATGTAGCGACTCAGCCACCAACGCTACAACCTTCATAATGTAACAGTCCACTGGCAAATGTAGATGTATAGCATTTTGGAAACAGGTTAGCAAAAATCTTTAATTGGATATAGATATTGCTTGCTGGTTTAACGATTCCGTCAACACTGTATAGGTCATTTTGGAGACATTGCTTCCAATTTTATGGGAATTTTGCCCGACATTGAGATGAATTGACATCTCAAGCGCTGTCGCCCAATGAACCAATATAAGCATGGAAGGACCGACTCGCACCACTTTGCCTGGGCAGGTTAAGATCCTCTGAGCGGTTTACCAGCACTGGTGTGCGGGTCGGTTTCAGCTCAGCGCGGAAGCACCATGCATCCCAATCTATTTCTCCAAGTTTAACGCGCTCGTAATTGGTCAGATTGTAAACACTTCTAGCAAGTACAATATTAAATACTCTGGTATTGTTGCTAAACAATGTGAATGGCTGCTATACGGGACCATTGGTATCCTGTCGCATGTCCAATCAAGGAAAGTAATCTGTACTGGCAGTTTTTCCAGCTCCGAAAAAAATGTGACCCAATTTGTTTTTATTTGATTTTCTTAAATTTGGATTTTCTACTTAAATTGTAAAGCACTTTTTTCATGGCATAATGGATGTTTTAATTACTACAATTTCAAACCAGACTGTGTCGCGTATTTTTGGTTATTTACTATTGAAGTACATTATAGATGGGGTCCTATTTTCATTCTAAAATTAACCAATCTTAATTTAAGATATGTGGCAAAACACCAAACAAAATTCTCTATCGTAGCACCGGATCCTTAACGGATGCAAAATGATTTGATGGAATTATAAACGGGGATTTAATCATTTAACGATGCAAATTTGGTTTTTTCAACTAAGCGCTTTCGGCTTTACGCCTTCATCAGAGTTTTCACATTCACACACACATAGATAAACAAAACAGTTTTCAAGGTGAAAATTTACCAAATTTACATTAAAAGTGGTACGAAAAGCCCTTATCGGGCGCATAAACTTAAATTTTGCGAACGACAAAATGGCGTCGTTGTGTATTGCCTTTGTGTGAGTGCGATTCATAAACACATCGCTACAAAATCGAACTCAAACAAAGGCTCCCAAAGGAGCTTGAAAATATCTGGAATATCTGTAAACGCACCGCTACAAAACTAGGGTAGGTGAGGATTGCGTATCGTGCGGAAAATGTCTTTATATCGGGAAGGCATAATGAACCTTTTGGGCGGTCAACTAGCAAGCTGAACTGAGGTCATGGATTAATCTCCTCTTTTGTTGATATCACTGGGGTTCTTTCAAACCTCTTTTGTCTCCAGGCATCTCTATGGCCATTCATTCTTATATTGAGCTTGTACTTGGTTTCCCCAACATACTGTTTCCTACATTTACCGCACGATATCAAGTATACCAAGTTTTTTGTTGCACAATTGGTGTCGCGTTTAAGCTTCACTATAGCACCATTGGACGATTGGGCTGTCTGAGAGTGGTTATCATTCTGCAGGTTTGGCATTTTGCTTTGCCACAGGGTTCGCATACACCCAAAGGCTCATCATCGATGGGGTCTGGCTTGAGTCTAGCACGCACAAGAAGATCTCTGAGACTCTTTGGTCGTCTGTATGCCATGATTGGCTTCTCTGGGAAGACCGTTTTCAGATGTTTGGATGATTCGATGATGGACCAATGTTTGTCGACGATGTTCCTGACTTTTTAAATAACCACATTTTCGCTATCTAGCGCAGTAATGCAAAAATTTATGTCATAGAAACATGTTCCCTATTAATTCTTTTCATATAGTTTGTCGCGTCACTAAAATCAGACACAGGCAATTTACATGTAGTGGATAATAAATGTCCCAGATGCACAGTTTTTCAGCAAACATATCAGCACATATGCCATTTTGAATGATTGAATGATAAACATAAAAATGCCTAACGGCAATGTGGACGGGTTTTTAGTACAGTTCTCCTGCTCCAAAACTGTAATGAAAAATGTAGAGACTCAGCCACCAACGCTACAACCTTCATAATGTAACAGTCCACTGGAAAATGTAGAAGTATAGCATTTTGGAAACAGGTTAGCAAAAATCTTTACTTGGATATAGATATTGCTTGCTGGTTTAACGATTCCGTCAACACTGTATAGGTCATTTTGGAGACATTGCTTCCAATTTTATGGGATTTTTACCCGACATTGAGATGAATTGACATCTCAAGCGCTGTCGCGCAATGAACCAATAGGGTTTATAAGCATGGACGGACCGAAACGCACCGCTTTGCCTGGGCAGGTTAAGATGCTCTGAGCTGTTTACCAGCACTGGTGTTCGGGTCGGTTTCAGCTCTGCGTGGAAGCATTATGTGAACAAAGACCACCTGTCTACAATGACCGCCTCCAATTCCTCCCATCCAAATAGACTATATAATGCACCTGTCAACAGAGACTACATGTGCACTAGGACCAGAGGACACTCAAAATCCTTCCCAAATGCGTATTTTTACCCTGAACAAAGACCACTTTGTGCTTTGAATAGCACTGACCAAAGTTTGAATTTGGCAGTTAATTGTTTTTGGACATCCTTTAATGAGTCAATTTGATATTTTAGTGATTCATTATTTAACCTGACATATTGATACCTTTAGGGGATTTAATCAGTGAATCATTCAGGTGTAACTGGGATTATCCAATACATATCTGCATAAATACAGGGAAGTAATCATTGTCGTCTAAAGAGGTAGAGCAGTTGTTGCAAAACTGACCCTCTGAATAAAGACCACCTGTGGACAAAGACCATATTTCTTCTTTCCATTGAGTGGTCTTTGTACATGTAGACAGGTTAGACTGTAGAAACAATCTACTGAAGAATAAAGAAGACACAGCACTTTCAAACAAGTATTGTCAGAAGACAGCATAGCTTCTTTGGGGGCTTAAGTTGGATAAGGGCAAATAAGAAGTGGAGGCTATGATCAGGAATCGATACAATTAACCCACAGCTCCCATCAGAGACCCCAAAGGGAAAGAAACATAAACATAAAAGAACAAGACTCAAATGGAAATATCTATAGCGGAAAGCCAAAAGTACAGTCCGTTTCCCTTAAAATGACCAATTGCCTACCCAAAACAAAATAATATAAGCGATACACACACTCAAAGACAAACCATAACAAAAATAAACCTTGGAAGAAGAACCGCCTTGGCACGGACAGTGAATCGAATTCCACTGAGGGGGCGGGGGGTTGAGGGTGGCTTAAATCAATTTTACGTGGCCACAATCCTCGCCCTTATTTCAATCGCGTTTTAGACAAATAATTTGTTCAGTCCGCATGAAGGCCTCATCAGTGCAACACCTCCGTGAACACAGAAAAATCAAACAAACACAGAGATGAAACAACGGTGAGGACTCGACAGCAAGAAACCACTGAAATGCTGGAGCAAAAGAAGATCAACAGTTAGACTCCGATGGGCCCGACAAGAGACACAGCCTCAGGCACCAACCAACATTTCATAAATTAGATACTCTCTAATTCTCAGCAAACCTTTACGCTGGAACCGTTATAATATCCTAGGCCTGACCCGACGGCGTGCAATTAAAGAGGGAAGCAAAGTTGTCAACCGTGATTGGGTTAACTACCATGTATGCAGTCTGTCGTATAACATTTATGTCGAAGAATACTTTTACTCCAGCATTTCAGTGGTTTCTTGCTGTCGAGTCCTCACCGTTGTCTCAACTCTGTGGTTCTTTGATTTTTGTGTTCACGGAGATGTTGCACTGATGAGTTAGGAGGCCTTCATGCGGACTGAACAAATTATTTGTCTAAATCGCGACGGAAGTAAGGGCGAGGATTGTGGCCACGTAAAATCGATTTAAGCCCCCCAGTGGAAATCGTCCACTGACCGTTCCAAGGCGACTCTTTTGTGGCGATTTATTTATGTTGTTGTTTGTTACTTACTGTGTGTATCACTTGTGTCTTCTTATTTTGGATGGCCATATGGCCATTTTGTGGGAAAGTAACTGTCCTTATGGCCTTCCTTTGTTTAGGTTTCCATTATGGTCTTGTCGCTTAATGTTTGTATTTCTTTTCCTTTGGTGTCTTTTATGGGTGGAGTAAGTTAATTGTATCAATTCCTGATCTTTGTTTTACTTCTATTTTACGAAATCGGGTGCTAATAACTACCTTTATATACTTTTCTGAAGTGATATACTAAGTAACCATAAACTTCTGAAATGCTGGAGCAAAAGAAGATCAACAGTTAGACTCCGATGGGCCCGACAAGAGACACAGCATCAGGCACCAACCAACATTACATAAATTAGATACTCTCTAATTCTCAGCAAACCTTTACGCTGGAACCGTTATAATATCCTAGGCCTGACCCACCGGCGTGCAATTAAAGAGGGAAGCAAAGTTGTCAACCGTGATTGGGTTAACTACCATGTATGCAGTCTGTCGTATAACATTTATATCGAAGAATACTTTTACGAAATCGGGTGCTAATAACTACCTTTATATACTTTTCTGAAGGTATATATACTAAGTAACCATAAACTTCGGGTTCCGATAGACCTTATTGCAGAAGAGATTTAAGTCCAACATTGAATTTTGAAATTAAATATAAAAAAAATGAAAAAGGTTTTGCGCAGTTTATGATACCGATGACCCTGATTAAGAAGTTTAGCAGTTAACAATTGAGTACGACTGTTGAAGACTACCCAGCAGACAACGTCACGACGTTGCGCCGACGTTGATATGACGTTGCATAAGCGTCATGACGAAGCACCGACGTTGATGTGTCGTCACAATTACGTCATGTGCCTGCTGGGTACATACATTGCGAGTCAATCGACCCATCAACGCTGTCAGAGCTTTGAATTGTTTATTGCAATATCTAGTATGTGCTGAAAAATCAGTCGTATTTAATTACATTTTCCCTCTCAGATGATTTTATATAATGTTGTACATGACCATGACATAATTGTCAATAATTGTAATATTGTTTAGTGCAGGATATGATTATAATCTACCGATTATAAAGTCTCCCAAACAACCCCATAAATGTTTAATGTTGTGATTTGTCCGTAATTTTAATTGTTTTCAAATGATGAAATATAATCAGATAACAATGTTGGTGTCAATTTTATTGTACTTTTCCTTTTGAATTATGAAACACATATACATGTATCACTGGAAATCCAGTCCCTGTAAAATATATGATATTGAATGTCTCCAGATTTTTACACCAAATACTGATGATGGGAGTGATTGTGTTTGAGTTTTAAGTCCCACCATCAGCTAAGTTCATACGGAGACAGGGCTACGGTTTTAAAGACTCATCCGAAAGTCTTGGGAAGCCCGGGATCGAACCCACGACCCCTGATTTATGAGGCGAGTAGCTTATCCACTACACCAGGCGGCTTCTGCTGATGTTGGGAAATCCAAACATAAAACAAATATAAAACTTTAGCATATTTGCGTTGCAGCCGGAAAATCCGAACTCAAAATTTTAGAGTGACGGAAATTGTCTTTCAAAATACGTGTAGTCTGTGTGTGAATTCGGGTTTAACGTCGCTTTCAACAATCTTTCAGTCATATCACGACGGTGTCTGGTTGCGACAGGGAGCTCAATGCTCACTTTTATAGTGCTGCCTCACTGAAGTATCGACCAGTCCTAGCTCTACCCCGTAAATCTGAGTGCCAAGCGAGGAGCAGCTAGTACTACATGTAGTCATTTTGTCGCTTCAGGTATAAACAAGTCAACATATTTTATGGCGAGAAAAGACGGAAAGGCACATGTAATTGGTCAAATCTAAAAATTACAGATACTATACCTGTGAAACAAATTACATATATTAAAGATGCCCAAAAGCCTAACGAATGGATATAAAAAAGCAATTTCTCTGAAAGGTTACAATGTGTCAAACTTGGCTATTGCCGACAAACTGCTGTTATCAGTTGCCTGAAATAATTGGTTTATGGTGTAACTGACACAATTCAGAAAAGATAGGATATAGCCTTTGCAGACCTCTGGTTGGTGTCACAGAATGCATCTGGCCATAAGAAACAAGAAAACATATTGTTTAGGGGCAGGGTTATGAACGGTTCCTTAGATATAAGGCCTGAGCATAAGTTTGGTGTCTTTACATCTGTCTTATCATAAGGACCAAGAATATATAAAGTTTAAGGGGGGAGGTCTGAACGGTTTCTTAAATATCAGGCATTTTATGAAGTAGAGTGATGGGGAATGCCTCTGCCGACCACGTTGGACCCCGAAGTTAGTGTGACTGAATGTGCTTCATAATAAGAAACAAGAATATATATGGTTTAAGGGGTGGGAATCTGAAAACTCTCTCATATATATAAGGCCTTTTATGACGTGGAGGGGTGGGGCATCACCCCAGCATACACCCCGGGGTCTCCAGGTTGGTGTCACTGAATGCCTCATATCATAAAGGAAAAGAATATATTATTTCGTTTAAGGGTGGGAATCTCAACAGTTTTTGAGATATAAGCATTTATGAAGTGAAGGGGTGGGCTAATGATAGCCCGGGTGCACCCTGGGGGACACCTAGGTTGATGCAACTGTATGCTTATCATCATAAGGAACAAGGATATATATATACTTTAGGTGTGGGGATCTGAATGGTTCCTGCCCCTTTTTCTAGTGGAGGGGTGGGCATTGCTCTGGACAACCCGGGGGATCCAAAGGTTGTTGTCACTGAATGCATCTTATCGTAAGGCACCGGAATGTATTTGGTTTAGGGTTGGGGATCTGTACGGTTTGGGAGATATTAGGCTTTTAATTAAGTGAACGGGTCGGTCACGCATGGCCCCAGTGCATCCCAGGGAAACTAAAGGTTGTTGTCACTGAATGTGTCTTATCACAAGGAACAAGAATATATATGCTTTAAGGGGTGGGAACCTGAACAGTTTCTGATATATAATACCTTTTATGACGTGGAGGGTGTGGGGCATCGCCCCGGCATACTCCCCGGGGGACCTCCCAGTTGGAGTCACTGAATGCCTCATATCATAAGGGAAAAGAATATATTATTTGGTTTACCGGTGGGAATCGCAACAGTTTCGGAGATATAAGCATTTATGAAGTGAAGGGACGGGCTGGTGATGGCCCGGTTGCTACCTGGGGAACATCTAGGTTAATGCAACTGTATGCTTTTCATCAAAAGGAACAAGGATATATATAGTTTAGAAGAGGGATCTGAATGGTTCCTGAGATATATGGCCTTTTTTCAGGTTGAGTGGTGGGTATTGCTCTGGGCACCCCGGAGGACCCAAAGGTTGTTGTCACTGAATGTATCTTATCGTAAGGCACCAGAATATATTTGGTTAAGGGTTAGGGATCTGATCGGTTTGGGAGATTATAGGCCTTTAATGAAGTGAAAGGGTCGGTCACGCATGGCTCCAGTGCACCCCAGGGAACCTAAAGGTTGGTGTCACTGAATGTGTCTTATTATAAGGAACAAGAATATATATGCTTTAAGGGATGGGAACCTGAACAGTTTCTGATATATAATACCTTTTATGACGTGGAGGGGTGGGGCATCACCACGGCATACTCCCAGCGGACCTCCCAGTTGGTGTCACTGAATGCCTCATGTCATAAGGGAAAAGAATATATTATTTGGTTTACAGGTGGGAATCGCAACTGTTTCTTAGATATAAGCATTTATGAAGTGAAGCGGCGGGCTAGTGATGGCCCGGGTGCACCCTGGGGGACCCCTAGGTTAATGCAACTGTATGCTTTTTATCTTAAGGAACACGAATATATATAGTTTAGGTGTGGGGATCTGAATGGTTCCTGAGATATATGGCCTTTTTTCAAGTGGAGGGTGGGCATTACTCTGGGCACCCCGGAGGACGCCAAGGTTGTTGTCACTGAATGTATCTTATCTTTAGGCACCAGAATGTATTTGGTTTAGGATTGGGATCTGATCGGTTTGTAATACATCACGAAAACACGCCTATATAATTTTGACCCCCTCGAACCCCACTTTCATTTAGTATAACTGGGGTCTACAGTGGTAAACCTTATTTTTCTTATTTCTGCTCTAAAATAGAGATTATGGGAACTCGTTAGAGCCGCCTCGATGAGGCTGTTCTAACGTGTACCCACAATCTATATTTTGAGCAGAAATAAGAAAAATATCACACATTTTCATCTTTAGATTTTCGATTTTCGGCGGTAAAGGTTACAAGGTTAAAGGTAAAGGCGTGTTTTCGTTGTTTCACCAATTTTATCTATATTTTGAGGGAAAAAAATGATATTCAGGCAGGTTAAATGCTACAGGATGTGACCATCATCGTTTGCCAAAATTGGAGTATGGTGGAAACGTATATAAGCTTGTAGATATTTTGATTATTTTGGGCAGAGAAAGATATTGTCAAGACCTTGCAATGAGATTCATATAACTAGCAATGTTTCATTATCTGACACGTATGGAAGCCGATAGGGGACATTTTGACTTGTGACTACCGACTTGTGACTACCGACTTGCGACTTATGACTTTTTACTTGTGACTTTTGACATACCTCAAGCTACGGCCGATTTCGGACAACGACGGCTAAGATTCCCGTGAGGCAAGCGATTTTTCTCCTTCTGTTTTATATTGTTTGAAAAATGCCACCGAAAAGATCATGTGGTAGGTTATTTACTCTGATTTTGTGATTTTTTAAGACTTATGACTTGTCACTTATGAATTTTGACTTATGAGTTTTGACTTGTCACTTATGACTTTTCACTTTCGAATTGTGACTTTCGACTTATGGCTTGTCACTTATGACTTTTGAGTTTTGACTTGCAACTTAAGACAATTTCTTGGCGCGAATCTAAAGTAATAGGGCATAACAACACAGGCGGTAGTAAATTGTCACTAAAACAGAGTTGATAATACATGAAACAGGGTCTTCTAAGTGGCATTTCTAAACAATATACACCGGAATTGTCGGCGCCGTTGTCCGCTACCCGATATTTTTCGGGTTTGCACCAAAATTCAACAATGTTCTATAAAAGGGTTATCCTTTGGAAGCAAGGAATACACCACAGAAGTGAAAAATATGGAGAGTACATGTTTTCTGGGCCAGACTAGCTAGTTTCGGCCAATTAGGCCTCATCAGTGACCCTCAGATATTTTCAAAATTCCACAATGGAATCAATGATCCCAAAGGACAAGAAAATATAATCTACACTATGGTGTAGGGCAGGGAGACGTTTTACCGCCGCCACACATTCCCACACACCAGCTGTAGTGAAGTCAAATATGTTCTATAAAAGGGTTATCCTTTGGAAGCAAGGAATACACCACAGAAGTGAAAAATATGGAGAGTACATGTTTTCTGGGCCAGACTAGCTAGTTTCGGCCAATTAGGCCTCATCAGTGACCCTCAGATATTTTCAAAATTCCACAATGGAATCAATGATCCCAAAGGACAAGAAAATATAATCTACACTATGGTGTAGGGCAGGGAGACGTTTTACCGCCGCCACACAAGTCATAAGTCGAAAGTGATAAGTCATAAGTCATAAATCACAAGTCAAAGTTATAAGTCGCAAGTCATAAGTCATACAAAGATAACAAAAACAGAGTAAAAAACATAAACAAGTCTTCTTAATGGCATTCATCAAGCAATATAATACAGGAGCAGCAAAATCGCTGGATCGACACCGTCGTTGACCGCCGTCTTCCACTGCGTCAGATTTGTCGAAAGTCAAAAGTCATTAGTCGCAAAAATTAGGCATGCAACTCCGACGTCGCAAGTCATAAGTCACAAGTTCAAAAGTCACAAGTCAAAATGTCCCCTATCGGCTTCCATAGACACGGCCGTTTTACTGTCACACGCTAGGAATATGTTTAAAGCAATGTATATTGACAAGATCTAACATCTAATGATATTGTTTAATGCCACATTGTTTTAAATAAATACCATCGCCGGTACAAAATATTTACAAACTGATTGTAGACAAATAAACCGTATGAGTGAGTGTTTGAGTTTTACGTCCCACCAACAGCTAAGGTCATACGGAGACGGGACCTCGGTTTAAAGACTCATCCGAAAGTCTGAAATAAACCGTATGAAGGTATATTTCAAACCGTTTTGACATGTAGATTTCTATTGACAAGTCTAATGAGTGATTTCTTTATGAAAATTTCCTCGCCGTGGCAAATTTTTCACTGACTGATTACTGATTATGGGCGTATAAATTTCAAACCGGTAGGAATGGCATAAAGATGTATATTGACAAAATCTAATCTGTAATGTTGTTTAAAGCCAGAGTTTTTCAGAAATAATCTAACAGAAGCAAACTTTTTGTCGACTGATTATGAACATATAAATTTTCAGCCGCAATGAATATTTAGATATTGTTAGGCAGGCGTTAGCCCGTCGATAGTCACCGTTCACCTCATACATCAGATTTTCGTGCACCTCTTTAGACATTCCTTCTTGTAGTCCTCCGCTCAAAAAAGAAAAACTAACATATCTAAACCTGAAAAAAGCAATACACGCAATAAATTCGATTAAGTTCGGTCGGACTGTTTGAAAAATGACAAAAGTTTGTAAAAATAGACCTGCTTGTTGGATTTTACAAATAAATTTGCGCTGAAGACTGATTAAATTAAGAAAAAAAAAATGGCACTATATTCCTACGCCGTTGCTGTTTATGCTTGAAATCATTCCCTTTCATCCCTCAGTTTCTGAACAGAACCCTTCTAGGTTTGACATTCAGTGTGCCAATTCTTATAGAAAGATGTTTTGTTCAAGTCATTGACAGCGTTCCAACAGTGTAGATTCTGATTGAGACTGCTGGTCACATGCCGTCTGATCTGAATCTATAAGGTTTGTATCGGTATCTGTACCTGAATCGGCATCTGCAGCGATGTACAGGGTTGAAAGAGTTGACACGTAGTATTCCGACCGCTTTGGAGCGGACTAATTACAACGCTGTGAATTTACATAAAGTTCCATACCTCAAGCCATTAATGATGACACTTATCAGTCGCCGCATTATGTGGCCTTTCATCAGGGTCTAGTGTTTTCGAATGTCCCTGTAAAGGGACACTCGGCATTTATGGGCATATCAGCTGCAGAATCTGTGAACGCGTTTATACGCCCTTAGTAAGACGAATCAGTTAAAGTTGAAGTTAATATAATGCAGCATCTGATCAGGGCCTACACTATCAATTTCAAATACAGAAATTAAAGGGTCAAACGACTGACATTGAAAATTTAGCAATATTGTATTCCCCACTTCCGAAGGAAATGGTGGGGCGTGTCCATTTTACAGAGAGGGGGGGGGGGGGGCAGAACAGAACTTTATTTGTGACGTAAGTTGAGCTATTATCTCAAATTTACGGTTCTAACATGAAAAAAGAAAAATTATCAGGCTCGTCTATTTATTTATTTATTTATTTATTTATTTATTTATTTATTTATTTATGTTTGCCTTTCCTCCGTCGTTTTTTGTATGTCTCCATTTTCGACTAAGATAGTTTAACTCACGAGTGCGATGCACGAGTGAAATTTCTGATGTTTTCAATACTCAGAATGATAATTTGTAGGTGGTCCTCATCATGAAAACGCCTATATACTTCTGATTCCCCTTGGACCCCATTTCATGTAGTAAAACTGGGGTTTACAGGGATATACATTATTTTCCTTATTTCTGTTCTAAGACATATGTTGTGGCTACTTGTTAGAACCGCCTCCATAGGGGCTTGAAGAAATAAATGGGCTGCATGATGCTTCCAGGCAGAGCTGAAACCGACCGCACACAAGTACTGGTAAACCGCTTAGAGGATCTAAGCCTGCCCTGGCAAGGCCATGCATATAAATCCTATTGGTTTCATTGGGCATCAGGGCTTGAGATGTCAATTCACCTCAATGTTTGGTAAAAGTCCCACAAAATTGGAAGCGACGTCTCCAAAATGACCTATACAGTGTTGACGGGGACGTTAAACCTCAAACCAAACAAACAAAATAAGGAAAATATTTCAATTTTTCATGTAATTGTATAGGCGTGTTTTCGTAATGTCTATAGATATGTGATCGTCAGCAATGTCGGAGGAAATTATTTCAGATAAAAGAAGGTAAATGTAAATAAATAAATAAATAAATAAATAAATAAATAAATAACAGTTTCTTCCAGCTAGAAAAACAGTCAACGTGTTGAAGAAATGCATCGTGTATGTGAGCTTTTATTAAATTTGCCCGTTTGAAGATAAAAACACTCATTGATACGTTCAAGAGCTGTTATATGTGATTAGAGCATAAAAGACTGTATTTTCTTTTCCAAGTTTTATTAGATAAATCCGATATAAAGTTTAAAACGTTCGCTTCTTTTCAAGAGCGTTGTACAGAATTGTCATTATTCGCCCGCCTCTCAGTACTTTGATTTTTTTAACGTAACAGAACAGCAAAAATAAAGGTAGTAAATCGTAGGGAAAACATTGTTACATATGGCTGCACACGCTACAGTCTAACTCGGTCCCGCCCATCGGGGCTTGAAGAAATACATAGGCTGCATGATGCAGAGCTGAAACCGACAGCACACGAGTACTTGTAAACCGCTTAGAGGATCTAAGCCTGCCCAGGCAAAGCGATGCGAGTCGGTCCGTCCATGCTTATAAACCCTATTGTTTTCATTGGGCAACAGGCTTGAGATATCATTTCATCTCAATGTCGGGTAAAAGTCCCACAAAATTGGAAGCAAAGTCTCCAAAATGACCTATACTGTGTTGATGGGGACGTTAAACATCAAATCAAACAAACAAACAAACAGTCTCACTATCGCGTGTTAGAAGCCTCCGTGGTGTAGTGGTAACGCTACTCGCCTTGTAAACCAGGGGTCGTAGGAACGATCCCGGGCTTCTCCAGACATTCGGATGAGTCTTTAAACCGAGGTCCCGTCTCCGTATGACCTTAGCTAAGTTGGTGGGACGCGAAACTCTAACACTCACTCACTCTCACTATCGTGTATTGATGTAAAGCTTTTACAACGCATCACGAAAAGACGCCTTTATAATTTTGATCCCTACGAACCCCACTTATATACATAGAAAAACTGAGGTTTACAGGGGTTAACATTATTTTTCTATATGTCTGCTCTAAAATTTAGATTGTTGGTACTCGTTCGAACCGCCTCGATGCGGCGCGTATGAGGCGGTTCTAAGGAGTACCAACACGCTAAATTTTGACCAGCAATAAGAAAAATATCACAATTTTTCATCTGAAAATTTTCAGTTTTTGGTGATTCAATTTTCAGTATATTTGAATAGGCGTGTTTTCGTAATGACTCCTGTTAAGCCTAGTTTTCTCTGTTTTAAGTGGGGTTTACAAAAATGTTCATTTCAACCATTTTGTAATCATGATGTCAAGCATGTGACACATCGGACCTTCGATCATGTACCTTTCCAACATTACGATAGTGCATTTTTCACATCTCCAAAATGGCTACTTTTCTGATGAAAATCCATGATACTTTTCTTATTTATACTGCAAACATAGGTTGTGGGTGCTCGTTAGAACCGCCTCATTGAGGCGGTTCTAACGTGTACCCACAACCTATGTTTTAGAGCCGAAATAAGAAAAGTAATGTTCACCCCCTTAAACCCCAGTTTTCTCAATATAAAGTGGGGTTTAGGGGGTGTTCATTTCATGGACTTGTTCACGTGATGAATATAAGCTTGCAAGTATTACAAACCATTCCTGTGCAATAAGCCAACCGTGAGACACTGATCAGACGCCGCGTTATCAGTGAAGTCACAGATCAGACGCCGCATTATGATCTGTGACTTCACTGTTTTCAGATCTCACTGTATATATAAGGCATACGTGTACATGTATATGGGTTATATCGAAACTTGGAGGTTCTAAAAAAGCCAAGGGAAGTAATCGACTCCGAGATTCCAAGAAATGTTCAATATAGTTGCCATTCCTATTTAACGTATATACTCTTCGGCCCCCGGCCATCGGGGCTTGCAGAAATAGATTGGGCTGCATGATGCTTCCACGCAGAGCTTAAACTGACCACACATGAGTACTGGTAAGCCGCTTAGAAGGTCTAAGCCTGCCCAGGCAAAGTGGTGCGAGTCGGACCGTGCATGTATATAAACGCTATTGGTTTCATTGGGTGGCATGGGTTGAGATGTCATTTGATATCAATGTCGGGTAAAGGTCCCACAAAACCGGAAGCAACATCTTCAAAATAACCTAAGTAGTGTTGACGGGGACGTTAAACCTCAAACAAAACAAACAAACCATAGGGGCTTGAATCATGAAAAAAATGGGTACTAATTTAATATAATTTTTTTTTGTTTGGTACTATATTAGTACCCAATTTTTTGTTTTTGGTATTATATTAGTAAAAAAAAAATTTTTTGGTACTATATTAGTACCCAATTTTGTTTTTGCTACTATATAAGTACCCATTTTTTTCTTCTTTTTTCATGATTCAAGCCCCTATGAAACAAACAATTAAAAAACCCAGAGAAGTATAATCGATTCCGAGATTGCATAGTTGCCTATATTTGCGCTTCCTCCCGGGTTATAAATGACGGGGGCATGAAGCAACATGAGAAAAAAAAATAAAATTAATAATAAAAATAAAAAGGAAACAACAACGACCAAAAGAGAAGGAGAGAGAGAGAGAGAGAGAGAGAGAGAGAGAGAGAGAGAGAAAGAGAGAGAGAGAGAGAGAGAGAGAGAGAGAAAAGCATAAACAAGAAATATTGTAATAATAATAATACATGTCATAATGATAATAATAATGATAATAATAATAATAATAATAATAATAATAATAATAATAATAATAGACAACAGCATGTTGCCATTAAACTGCTACTTGGCTACTACATGTACATGTACGCAAATAACTCGTTGGAACGTCGTTTTAACGTAACCTGCACATTAGGTGAAGGTATTACACAACAAATGTTCAAATTGGCCTCCATACTCACTCAGTTAAATCACAATCTCCCGTGTCTGCATAAAAAAAGCTTTGCGATCATGGTCTTTGTTTTTTCGCTGAGTTTAGAAGGTAAGGTAACATTTCAACGGTCATAGAGAGCCGGTCCGTTTATTTAACCCCAATTAATTCGGAAAGGCTTCAAACACATACGCGATTTGCCAGTGCGGCGTGCGTTCACAACTGGCAATAGAAGCTTCTGTGGTGTAGTGGCTAAGCTACTCACCTCACAAGCCAGAGGTTGTGGGTTCGATTCCGGGCTTCTCAAGACATTCGGATGAGTCTTTAAACTGATGTCCCCTCTCCGTGCGACCTTAAAATGACATTTCTCGAGAGCATTGGTCCAATTACTTTATGGATAAATTACAGTATTTCAATACAAATAACCAAATTGAAAATTGTTTTGTTTGTTTGATTTGAAGTTTAACGTCCCCGTCAACACCGTAAAGGTCATTTTGGAGACGTTGCTTCCAATTGTGTGGGACTTTTACCCGACACTGAGATGAAATGACATCTCAAGCCCCGCCGCCCAATGGAACCAATAGGGTTTATTAGCATGGACGGGCCGACTCGCACCGCTTTGCCTGGGCCGGCTTAGATCCTTTAAGCGGTTTACAAGTACTCTTGTGTGGGTCGGTTTCAGCTCTGCGTTGAAGCATCATGCAGCCCATCTATTTCTGCAATCCGAAAATTGTTTAAAAGGGAATGTTCATTTGGTCGTTAGAGCAAGCAAAATAGGGACTTTGTCGTCATCTTAACCCATTACATGCGGTAAACCCCTAAAGGGGAACCTTGACAAACAGTGCATGCCCAGATCAGACGCCACAGAACGCGGCGTCTGATCAGGACCTGCACTATTGCTAACAGAATTGTCCGTCAAAAATAGAATAAAAACGAAAAAAAAAAAAAAAAAAAAACGCGGCGTCTGATCAGGACCTGCGCTATTGCTAACAGAATTGTCCGTCAAAAAATAGAATAAAAACGAAAAAAAAGGGGGGGGGGGGTGCATGACACCCCTTATATGACAAATGGAATTGTCCATAATACAGTAATGGAAGAGTCCACCAGTATACAATGGGTTAACGCCTCAACGTAGACGTCGCGTAATTATGGGGTCACCAAAAGGCTCGGACATTGCGCGCAGTCTCACCAGAACATTTGCTGCTCGCAAACATGTAAAGGAGACCTTAACCCATTGTATACCAGTGGACTCTTCCAACCCTCTGGTTAATCTTCAGCTAAGCAGTCATTCCATTCAAATTGCGGTTATAACGAGTTTTGCCGTTCTAACGAATGTCGGTATAAAGAGGGTTGACTGTATATGCCTGTCCAGGAAAATTACGGTTAGGTAAACTGAAGGCTCAACATAGCCTAACTAGTGTTGACTGGGCATTTTAAGAGAAATAGATAAACTAATAACGTGGTCTATTTTGCAGGTGTTTTGAAAGACTATCTGCGGGAGTTACCGGAACCACTGGTAACTAACGCCCTCTACCAGATGTTGCTGGATGCTCTAAGTGTGAGGTTGCCAAGTGACCCAGACGGAAGTGCCAAACTCATGCTCAGCATTCTGGAGTGCCTTCCTAAAGCCAATCAGGTATGATCAATAAAACCCTGTCCCACATAATTACAACCATACACCCGTGTACATCGCAACCGCCCATCGGGGCTTGGAGAAATAGATGGGCTGCATGGTGCTTTCACGCAGAGCTGAAACTGACCACAGATCAGTATTGGTAAACCGCTTAGAAGTACTAAGCCTGCCCAGGCAAAGGGGTGTGATACAGACCGTCCAGTGCATATAAGCCTTTGTGTTCCATTGGGTGGCAGGGCTTGAGATGTCATTTCATCTCAATGTCGGGTAAAAGTCCCTCAAAATTGGAAGTAACGTCTCCAAAATGACCTAAATAGTGTTCACGAGGACGTTAAACCTGAATTCAAATAAACAAACAATTCACCCGTGTACAACCATTACGGAAACACGCCTATTAAAAAACAAAGTGATAAATTTTCCACCAAATTATTTTTCAGATAAAAATTCTGGTAGTTTTCGTTTTTCTGCTCAACACATAGATTGTGAGTACCCGTTAGAACCGCCTCGATCAGGCGGTTCTAACGGGTACCCACAATCTATGATTCAGGGCAGAAACAAGCAAAATTATACAGGTAGAAGAAAGTTGTTTTATTTAAAGACTGTCCTTATATTTAAAGACTTTTTAGTCTGTAAATTTAAAGACTATCACTGAGTAACACAAAGGAAAATCATGAAAATGAATGTAACACGAAAAAATCGCTTTCTCATACGCAGCCTCAGTCTTCATCTCATTAATAAAAGGTGCTTTGCTATAGACTGCATGTATTTTATTGTCTTTTAATATCGTTTTAATGATAGAAATAATTAAGAAATAAAACAACACATGTCCTTCCCTTAGACCACAAATGCCGTGAAAGTTCGCAGTAAGGGAGGAAATATCTGTCAAAGGTCGAACATAAGATGAGTTTCGTACTGATGTCATTTCGTTTTCGGACATTTTACTGTTGTAGTCCGTCTGAAACTTTCATCAATTTTAGTTGTCAGAAAAACTATCTGTCGAAGCGAGTGGTCTTAATATTGAAAAAATGATAAAATCATTATACACATTCATTCCTGAGTTCATTTTACCAATGATTCTTATTACAAAACCTGTTTTTCTGAGAACTCTTCAATTACGGTGGAAGGAATTTAATTAAATAGAGACAACTATATAACTTGCAGTTACACATAATTAAATATTCCATAGGTAACGGCCAAATTACTATAAACAGCAAAGTGCGATTTTTCCTTTTTACACCATTTTCATTATTTTATTTGTGCCAGTCTCTAAATTTACAGACTAAAATGTCTTTAAATTTAAAGACAGTCTTTAAATTAAACAACTTCCTTCTACCTGTAAACCCCAGTTTTACTATATAAAAGTGGGGTCAAAATTATATAGGCCTGTTTTCGCGATGAATATCATGAATTTCATTTATTGGATCGGAGGATTGGTGCCATGATACCCCTGTTTAATCTCGTCCGTCTTATGACGTATCTGGGAAATCCATTCCGATAAGGCTGCACACCATATATTAAAGCGTGATTTTAATCCTGGTACAAAGAATGCTTAGTTTGTTTTGGTTGACGTTTTACGACCCAGTCAACACTTTTTAGGGAATTTTGGAGACGATGCTTCCGATTTTGTGGGACTTTTACCCGACATTGAGATGAAATGACATCTCAAACCCTTCCGCCCAAAGCAACCGCTATGGTTTAAGGAGCGCCCGACTCGCATCACTTTCTGGGCATGCTTAGAGCTTCTAAGCGGTCTACCGGTACTCAAGTTCGGCCGGTTTCAGCTCTGCGCGGACGTAACATGCAGCCCGATCTATATCTACCAGCCCCCACGGTTCTACGATCGCTTATTATATTTTACGGCCCCGCTGACGTGTCGCCGTGAAACGAAATTATCGACAGTTAAACCGACGAGTTACCTCCGCAAATGAAAATTTGCATTACAGTTATCCCCTGAGTACTTGTATCTTTACGCCCCCGCCAATCGGGGGTTGAAAAAATAGATTGAGCTGCATGATGCTTCCACGCAGAGCTGAAACCGATCGCACTTTAGTACATGCACTGGTAAACCGCATAGGGATGCTAAGCCTGCCCAGGAAAAGTGGTGCGAGCCTGGCCGTCCATGCATATAAATCATATTGGTATGGTTTAGTGGGCAGCAGGTCTTGAGATGTCATTTCATCTCAATGTCGGTTAAAAGTGCCATAAAATTGGAAGCAACGTCTCCAAAATGACCAATACAGTGTTAACGGGGCGTTAAACCTCAAATCAAACAAACAAAAACTGGTATCATTCTTGTTGTAGGCTACTATGGCTATGGTGCTAAATCATCTACAGAGAGTGGCTGCCAACTCCGACAAGAACAAGATGCCCCTTGATCAGCTGGCGGTCTGTCTCGGACCCGCATTACTGTGTCCCTCACCATCCTCCTCTGACAATGCCGACCTCGAGTTCAAGAAACATATAGATGTCTTGAAATACCTCCTGGAGATATGGACAGAGCAAAATGGTTAGTTTAGTCTAGTTGTATTGCAATGGCTGAAACACTTTTGGGATCATGGCACTTTGAAGAGCTGATGGATCATTTTGCATCTAATTCTAAGTACAGTTCGCTCTTAACATACCAGAGTCCATGTAAACGGTGGTGGGCGCAGTGGCACGTAAGCTGAACGAAACAAAACTGTATATACGCCATCTTGAAAGCGCTTTCTATTGTACATGTACTGAATGAAAAAAGAAACTAAAATTATTATCGTAACAAAACAAATAAAAACGCCAACTCAACGTTGCACCGACGTTAATGTGACGTTGCATAAAGGTCATGACGTTGTACCGACGTTAATATAACGTCACAATTACGTCATGTGCCTGCTATTTCTTAACTGCTTCGTAATGAAATACTGAGCTGTTTCAGTGAAATAAAAATCGTATTTTCATGTAAATTTTCGTGTAAATATGATTTAATACGACTGTTGATTTCACTGTTCGGTTTACCATCAGAAAAAATAACTTAAGGTAATGTGTGTCAGAAATTGATTCACGTACGTTTGCATTTTTTAAGACGTTGAGTACGTCATTTTAGTAAAATAATTCGTGGAACGCCAGACAAGCTACATTGTAATTTATGCGGGCATTATATGTTTGCCAAATTCAAGTAAACCAATTGTTAAAGTCACATTGCAAGCTATTTCCCTGGTGCAAATTTCATGTTATACTCTTTGTCATCTACGATAGACTTTCGGATGAGTCTTTAAACCGAGGTCCCGTCTCCGTATGACCGTAGCTGTTGGTGGGACGTAAAACAAAAAACTCACTCACTTGTCATCTACGATGTATGTGTACCTCCAACTCCGACATGTGCTTAGCATGTGGTACTGTTGAAAAGTTGACACTAAATGTTTGTCTAAAAAACTTACAAAATTGTGAGTCGCCTACGCTGGCATCAAATCCATCGCAAACCTTGGTCAAACAATCAGGATCATTTCTTAACTCTCCCCAAATGATAGACAATCACATTGAATCCCCCTACACACGCTTTAAAACTAGAAGCCTCCGTGGTGTATTGATTACGCTACTCGCCTTGTAAACCAGGGATGGCAGGATCGACCCCGGGCTTCTCCAGGCTTTTGAATGAGTCGTTAAACCGAGGTCCCGTCTCCGTATGACCTCAGCTGTTGGTGGGACGTAAAACTCAAACACTCAATCACTCACAGGTTAAAACTGTCGTGTACAACATGACAGCCAGAAAGCAGTCAGATGAAATTAAAAAAGAAAGAGGCAGGTTTATCCCAAAAACAGAAAGAACTGCGCCAGCTTGAAACAAAATTAACCCTTTTTGTACCAAATGGAATCTTTCTCCTTATATATGGCTGGAGTTCATTTCTTAATTTAGGGGTGTCAGGTTGCTTTTTTTCTTCAAAATTTATTTGGAAAACGAATGAGCTTTTAGCAAAAAGTGTAGGCCCTGATCAGACGCCGCGTTTTGCGGCGTCTGATCTGGGCCTGTGCTGTTTGCTAGGGTACCCGTTTTGGGGAGTCTGGTACTAAATAGGTTACGGAAAAAAGAGGATGAAATTAAACTCAAAGAAGCACGAATTAAGGATTATGAAAAATATAAAAAATAAAATAAAACAGTATGAAATTTGAAAACAAAATAGAAAGAATTTGAAAGTACCATTTCAACAATTATAACAAGGCTTAACTTACTGGAGAATCCTAACCCACAGACAACCCAGCATTTAACAGTGAATACTAGCTACTCTAATCAAAATGTGCAGTATACAGATAATTTTAGAACCAAAAACGAACTTCTCATTCAAGGGATACATGACAGAATATCTGCATACGTCAAGCTTGAGGTTGAAAAAACAATGAACACTTGATTGATCTAGACAGTGGTGCATCACGTGAACAAGTCCGTGAAATAAAGCCCCCTAAACCCCACTTTACAAAGAGAAAACTGGGGTGTTCGGGGGTAAACATTATTTTCCTTATTTCCGCTCCAAGGCATAGGTTGTGGGTACTCGTTAGAACCGCCTCAATGAGGCGGTTCTAACGAGCACACAAAACCTATTTTTGGAGTATAAATAAGAAAAATATCACAAATTTGCATCAGAAAAAATATCCTTTTTTTTAGGTTTGAAAAATGCACTATATCACACGGATATGTTATCGTAATGTTGAAACAGAGGCAGCGACGGTTAGTCAGACTGAAAATAAATGCTCAGAATCTGAAATTAATGCTGAATGTAGACACAACCAATATATTATCAATAGCAGTTCACGCGCGGCAAATATGGAATATGATGTACAGCAGTTTACAGATCCTGTACTTACACAGTTATATGTACCTCTGAAAGGAGACACTAAATCTTCTGATATGCTCCCAGAATACAACATTTAACACTCCAGTGGAATACATGGCCAGCCAACCACTCTACTATCAACAGAAAGATAATAAGAATAGTAAAAAAACAACAACTTTTTTACGACCAACCAACTTAATACAACTAACGCAATAGCAACAATAAAACCCCAGCCGGTGTGCAGAACGCTGAATTTAACGACCTTTACGTGCATGTGCACCTGTAGTTCTTGAATTTGCCAAGCATTGGTTATTTAAACGTCAGTTTGACCTCCTAAATGAACTTAACGAAAAGTATTTAGCCTCAGGAAAATCTATTGTTCAAAATTGAACAATTACAAGAACTGATACACACCTACCAAAGGACTCATGAAATAATAAGTGGTGGTTTTTAACGAAAATGCCTCTAAGAAAACCATCTCTAAACAAAATATATGTCTTGATCGATTTACGGAAGAGAATGACCTCCTGACAAGACCAACAGCATTTACCTTGGAAAGGGTACATCCACAATAGACATTTTCCTATATAAACAAAATTTAGATAAAACATAATAATACAAATTAGTAGACAGGAGAACTATATGGAAAACGTATCTGATTATTATCCCGTCTCAATGTCGGTAAAGTTTCAGTATGAGAAAAATTAAAAAAGACACCCTCTACCAATTATGAAATAGAGTTAACTTGAATAAAATAGATAATGAACAGTATGGTAGTACAGCACTATTAGAAAACTAACCAATACCGGACTTGGCATACACTCAATAGAAATATTGAATAAAACTTAACCATATACTGACAGAAAATGCAAAAGAAAGAGTTCCTGTAAGGCAAAAATGACATAAAAACCTAATCTGCAGGTTATGACCCCCAAGATACAGACTGCCATTCAGTAAAAGAAAAAAAAATCTTTTATTTTTGGAAACAAAACGGAAGACCAGATGACCCAAACAATGTTTTTCTATTAGGAAAGAAATTGAAAATAGCTGAACATCGTAGACAAATAAGAATAAAAGAAGCTAAACGTAGACAGCGATAGAAAATAGAAATAATGAATGCTCGACAGTCAGATAGATAGTGCAACGTTTCACCGCCTGATGCGACATCAACGAAAGCAGTACCATAAATTTATTGACGACATCTATGTAGGCCAGAAGCATATATGGCTGCCGCTAAATGGGAAGGACAGTGATCGTGAACATACGTAAACAAGCAAGGCGTCAGGCAAGGAGGGGTGCTGAGTGCAGACTTAATCAAAGTCTATAACAATGATCTTTTAGACATAATATAGTTATCAGGAAAAGGTACTATAATAGGCATCAAAGGTATACAAGCTTCGACTTGTGCTGTTGGTACGACATTGTTAGCTAACGACGCAAATAGCTTACAATATTTAATTAGAATATCCAAAAATGCTAGTGATATAGACGGCCGTATCTTACAAGAAACCAAAAGTGTTATCCTTAAAATGGACTGTATGAAATCATTTCCAGAAGGAGAAACGTGGCGTCTCGGGAACAATGGTGTGCCAGTTTTTGACAGTACAATCGATATGGGTATACTAAGATCATCCACAAATCAGGAAATGCAAACTATTGAATCGAATATCCCCCAAAAAAGCTAAAAGAACTGTGTTCAGTCTCCTGGGAATAGGCTTGCACGGTGAGAATTAAATATACCCAGAAACTGCTGTGACGTTGTTACGAAAATATGTATTTCCAGTTCTGTTTTAAGGACTTGGAATATTACTCTCAAGTGGAAAAGCATTGAACGCGCTAGAAAATCCAACAAAAAGATCCTGAAAGAAATATTCTCATTATAAACGAATGTTACTGATCCATCAATTAGCATATTATCTGGGACCTTACCAGCTGAGGCTGTGATATATAAAAGATGTTACCAGATACTTCAAAACTTCAGTCGAACATATGCTAGCAGTGCGCCAGTTGGAAATTAAAACATTTAAAAGTAAAAGTTCGCTCATTGCTGTGAAAAAGATACTACTACAGTATGAATTTCCAAGTCCCGAAGAATTACTTGAGAGCCCCCACTGAGAAAACTTAAATGGAAGAAAAATGTTCAATTCTGCCATAAATAAAAATTTGACTGACCAAGCTCTATCTCAATCAAAACTATACTCATCACTCAAATACGTGTCCAAAAGCTACGTCGTTGGAAAATGTCATCCAGTTATGAAACCATACACATGGAATGATAGAGATATACATAGAATCCCAATAAAGAACAAAGTCGTAACTAGCAATTATATAGTTTAACTAGGACGAGGTGAATTCTATCTGTCTATTGTGTCATGTAGATGATGAAACTCTACAACACTTCATCGTTGACTGTAAAATACTGGAAGAAACCAGAAAACGCAATTTAAATGACTTTTTAAGTGTACTTAGTGAACTGTTAGCCTAAACATAACCAGATATAATCTCCTCGAACTGATACCCATACGCAATAGAAATTGAAAGGGCAAAGCAACCCACACACAGGTGGATATTACAGATGACGTTTTACTACTGTGCATATGTGGTGGAGGAGTATTTGTAAAAAAATGAACTTTTAAATATACACGGCTCTTAACATGTGTATTTTATAAAGTGCTTTGACTTTTATAAAAGACTGTTTTACTGGAATATCCAGGTGTGCCTATAAAGGCAGAATATACAGTACAATAAGAACAAAATCAATGGCTAGTTTTCGGATAAATATCGGTGATATTTTTCTTTACTGCAAACATAGGTTGTGGGAGTACCCATGGGTTTGGGAGTACCCACAACCTATGTCTTGGAGCAGAAATAAGAAAAATATGTAATGTATACCCCCGTAAACCCCAATTTTCTTTTTCATAAATAGGGTTTAGGAGGTCTTCATTTCACGGACTTGTTTATGTGATAGACAGACACCATTGTACATGTAGTATACCGCTATCTACATGTACATGTAAAACGTAATCATGGCACTTGTAGCCTTCCCTGCTTGTTTCTTTACAGGTCAGTCATTGACGACAAGTGGTTCGACGTCACCGAAGTCAGATAGATCTCAAGCAGACCAGACTTAGCATGCCGTCTCGGGTCATTCCACATTCTTGATTAAAATGGCATATACGGGTATAAAAAGACGAGATTCCATTCACATAAGTTTTTTACAAGATTTTACTCTATTAGAACAGTGTAGGGTGTGACAGTTTCTGAAAGACAAAACATTTAGTTTTTCAGTCTAAGAAAGCCTCATTTGAGTCAGTCGATTCGATGGGGTTAAAGCTGCAAGTGACTGGTTCCTGACGTGACTGGTTCCTGACCGTGAGCAAACTTAGATATTATTCTTGTGATTGGCTGAGAAAGTGAAAATACGACTTCGTGCATGCGCACTCAGTCTCAGTACAGGATTCTTCAGAACACGCCTATATAATTCTGACCCACTTGAACCCCATTTTTTTACAGTAAAACTGGGGTTAATAGGGGTAAATCTTATTTTTCGTATCTCTGCTCTTAAGAAAAATACCACACTTAATTTTTCATCTTACCGACAAAATAAAAAACGCACACAGTAGGATTTTCCCGTTAAGTTTACCTTTTTAAGTTCAATTTTAACCATCGATAAATTCCTTATAAGTGGTCGAAATCGATTGAAATTTCAGCATGGCATAGATTGACATCAAATTTTGATTTTTGTTACCGTTGAATAAGTTTTCCATGATCATATCTAAACCTGCTGTGTACATGGAGTTTCCACTGTTTATGTGTGTAAGGATATTGTTTCTTTGCCTTGAGTGTACTTTACTTGATCTAAATAGCGTAATGCCAAGACTGCAAAGCCATGAAAGGGACAGGGCAATCGGCATGCTCTCCGCTGGAGCAAGTGTGCGACGTGTAGCCAGAGCCTTTTTTGTGCACCACACAACCATTAGTCGTTTGAGGTTTCGATTTCAAAACACTGGATCTGTTAGTGACGCTCAGCGTTCTGGACGCCCCAAAGTTCTGTCAAACGCTGACAACTGTTTCGTTCGACTGGCGTCACTCAGAGATCGCTTTCGGCCGGCGACGTCAATTGCCAGCGATCTTAACAGAGTAAGAAAAGTTCACGTAACAGCGCAGACAGTGCGGAATCGCTTACGTCAATTTGGACTCCAAGCAAGACGTCCAGAAATAGGCGTTCCTTTAACTCGTAACCATCGACGTTTACGAGGTGAGTGGGCACTCGTGCATCTAAGGTGGACTAGAGCACAGTGACGTAATGTCCTATTCTCAGACGAAAGTCGCTTTAGTATTGACTTCGCGGACAGACGTCAACGCGTATGGAGACGTAGAAAAGAACGTTACGCACGTTGCTGTACTGCAGAACATGATTGGTATGGCAAGGGCAGTGTTATGGTTTGGGGCGCAGTAAGCTGGAAACACAAGTCAGATTTGGTGGTCGTGGATGGAAATTTAAATGCACAACGATACAATGACGAGGTCTTGCGACCGCAAGTAGTGCCACTTGTTAGGCGATACCGTCTGAGATTCCAACAGGATAACGCACGAGCGCACACAGCCAGAATATCACAAGACTACCTAAATACCCAAAACATCGTGTTACCTCCCTTCCATTATCTACCTTGGTAGATCATATGCATAGCTTCTAGGTTTATAACCACTCTCTGACAACTGCGTCAGGGAGTCGACTCTTTGGCTCAGGGGTAAGAGCAGTGGACTGTCACCCGAGCGGCCCGGGTTCGAATCCCACCATAGGCGGGGATTTTTTCAGGCTATGCATCTTTTCCTTTGTTACGGCTTTCAGGTCGTAAGATGGGGGCTCGTCCGGGATGCCAGAATTGGCTTGTGCCGAAGTTGGTATCCTTCACGTCATCATAAATGATGACTTCCTTGAAGAGGGGGTGTGTTACCTCCCTTCCATTATCTACCTTGGTAGATCATATGCATAGCTTCTAGGTTTATAACCACTCTCTGACAACTGCGTCAGGGAGTCGACTCTTTGGCTCAGGGGTAAGAGCAGTGGACTGTCACCCGAGCGGCCCGGGTTCGAATCCCACCATAGGCGGGGATTTTTTCAGGCTATGCATCTTTTCCTTTGTTACGGCTTTCAGGTCGTAAGAATCGCAACTCTACCTTGGCCAGCTAGAAGCCCCGATATGTCCCCCATAGAGCATGCTTGGGACATTCTTGGACGTAACGTAAGAAAACGCCACCAGGTTGGGCAAGTCAGCAGATGATTGCGGCTTTGCATCGCGAATGGAATGCAATTCCTCAGAATGACATCAGAAACATCATTCGGTCAATGCGTCGGCGATGTGCAGCGTGTCTAAATGCTGAAGGTGGACATACTTCCTATTGAAACGGTTTGTGACTTTTGATTTTGACCCATCCCTTCTTCAAGACTGATAACTTACTCCAGTTAAGACCAACTCTAATGAAATTTTGGGCATAGACTGTTGGATTATTGTACCACAGATCTGTTCAAATAAAAATTTCTGAAGTATTTGTTATAATTCTGAAAAGCGACAAAACCTACTGTGTGCGTTTTTTATTTTGTCGGGTATATGTAGATATGTGTTCACCTAGGCTTGTTTACATTTCGATGGTGTGAGTGACAGAAATGGACTTAGTTTTTGTCGAAAAATTGAAAACTTATAAAAAATCCATCTTATTAGGGCCAAAACATTTACCATTCAGGAGCCTGAGTCCTTAACGAGAAGTTGGCGGAACGTGTCCTCCACAACTTTCTCGCTGGATGCATTGATCAAAAATCAAAAATAAAAAAGTCATCGCCCAAATAACGCGGCAAAAATGATTTAAAAATCGACTTTAGATCAATAACGGTGCAGCCATTAACATTATGAAGGGTGGAATGCTTTCTTTCAGCTTTCATGGTTGTAAAAATGAGATTTGTCTGATGAAAAAATGTCCCGTTTTTCTTACTGTTGCTTCAATAAGAAGAATAATACATGTACCATTGTATATTCTACTTTTCTCCATACATTCGAACTTGCATGGCTCGAACACCTTTGGGACCACAAACATCTGTTCGAGACTGTGGAAGTTCGAACCACTGAGGGTTACTGTCAGGAGGCATAACGGAGTTGATTTAAGGACATTTCTTCGGTGTTGTATAATAAAAATATATGCTGTGTGTTCTCATTATAATCACCTCACCGATGCGATTCTAATGATTACACACAGCATATAATTGCAAGATAAAAGTTGAAAATCTCCTTAATTATTCCGCACTTTTTTATGCAATGGAATTCCCTAGGGACTAGAGAATGGGTTAGACTCAGCTATGACAAACTAGCCATCGGCGTTCGAGCCATCGAAGTTTTATTATATGGACTGAAGTATACAGGGGTCTTCAGCTCACGGACTTGTTTACGCCATGAAGCGTAGTCAGATCAGAATCTTTTCTCACATGTTCGGAGACAATAAAAGCTTAAATGAGTGGGAGATGGGGTGGGGAAATAGAAAAATCCGTCTCGAGGGTCACTGTCCGGCATCACGAGGCTTGCCGAGTGATGCCCGGTAGTAATCCCAAGGGACTGAATTTTCTATCTACCTAGAATCCTTTCGTTTCTAAAAGTGGATTTGTTTTATTATACTGTCACTTCGATTGTTGAAGATCGTTATCGTTTGTTTGATTTGGAGTTTAACGTCCCCGTCAACACTATGAAGGTTATTTTGGAGACGTTTTTGTGGGACTTTTACCCAACATTGAGATAAAATGACATCTCAAGGCCTGTCGCCCAATGAAACCAATGGGGTTTATATGCATGGACGGTCCGACTCGCACCACTTTGCCTGAGCAGGCTTAAAACCCTCAGGCCTCTAAGCTGTTTACTTGCACACCTGCTTTCGGTTTCAGTTCTGCGAGGAAGCATCTCGACGTCCGTTATATTTAGATAACAATAATAGGACGCTTCTAACGTCAATGTACGTGTAGAACATGCAGTGACGTCACACTTTACGACAGCGTACATGACATCCTATTCAGACAGACCGAGTGCACAAGAGACACGTGAAAATTCTCGATTTTCATCCTACATGTATCCCTGAGTAGGATAGTCTGGGTAGGATAAGGATTTCTATCGTAGGGTTTAATCTAGGATTTACTTAATTACGAAAATACGCATATACAAATACATTGTAAACTTTACCGCCGAAAAACGAACAATTTTAAGCTGAAAAAGTGTGATTTTTTTTTCTTATTTCTGCTCAAAATATAGATTGCGGGTACTCGTTAGAACCGCCTCATCGAGGCGGTTCTAACGAGTAAGCTTTGGGAGCCTTCCGTACTTCTCCCGTATTAAGCCTTTATGTGGAAGCAGGTGAACCATCTTTAACTTCGCGCAGAGAGAAACTTTCTCTTCAGTATGCTATCAGACTTGCTGCTAATCCATCTAACCCGGTGTAGCGTGAGATCTTTAAACCCATGAGAAAGTTAATACCAAGGTATATCTGCGCATGCGCAAGAAGGCCGTGAGAAATGTCATCCATTTCCTGTTAGCCCCTGCCCCTTTCTTCTTGAGCCTTTGTTTAAAATGCTAACATTACGAACTTTAAATAGAACACTATTTATAACAAGCTTTATTTATTTATTTATTTATTTATTTATTTACTTTCGAGAGATACCCGTATTAAATATGCCATAAATAGGTATCATGTGTTCAACAAGAACAAAATATATGCGGGTACATGTATTTTCTTGAAATTATTACGAAAACACGCCTATAATTTAAACCCCATTTTTATACAGTAAAACTGGGGTTTACAGAGATGTATATTATTTTCATATTTCCGCTGGAAAACATAGATTGTAGGTACTCGTTAGAACCGTCTCGGCGAGGCGATTCTAACGAGTACCTACAATCTATGTTTTCCAGCGGGAATATGAAAACTATCAGAATATTTTATCTAAAAATTTGATGGTTATGTTTCAATATATTTTTAATGGGCGTGTTTATGCAATTAATACTTTTAAAAGCAAGTTCTTTGGCAATTTTAAAATTATTATTCTGCCTAAATAAGCCTGATCTCAATAGAAGTGCCCTGCTACAAAATAATAATAATAATATTAATGATAATAAAATAACAATAATAATAACAATATAGTAAATTATAATGATAATATTAATCATAATCCGAGGCTTAGAGTAAGCATGTACACTCTTACCTTTTCAGTTCTACGGTGTATTCCTAGCTTCCAATTTGTTTGTTTGTTTTCCAGTTTCCCCTTGTCGAGGGTCGTCAGTTGGTGGAGGTCCCAGGGAACGAATCCATGCTGGCACAACTCCGTAGCCGTGCGTTGACCCACTTATTTCTCGTTACCGAGAAATAAGTAGGTCATCGCTCGGCTCCAACCCCGTCCGTCCTAGTCTAGCGTAAGTCCTTTAGCGTAAGTCCAAAGTCGCTTGCTTGTACCTAACTTTTTGCGTGTCAACATGTCTGAACCTGGTCAAAGCAGAAAAAGGTCCTGTAAAAGGGCTGTGTCGCCAACTTCAACAAGACTAAGTTTCAACAGTGCCTCTGGGGTGGGCTCCATGCGCGGTAAAGTCCAACGTGCAACTTTACCAGGCCCGGCCGACTCGGTGCTAAATCCAGTTTAAAGAGAGAGGCACTGTCTGTTTTTGAATTTTGAAACGCCAGTCTAAAAGTGAGCGTAGAAAATGATGTAGAGTCTTTGCCAATTCCGGCTATCAATCGCGACTCATACATCTTGCTCGAGAGCTAAGTAGGTCAGATGCTCTCTCCAGGGGCCGCGCTGGGATCGGTCCATAGGCGATTTCCAAGTTGTTTTTGCACTCCCGGGCGGTTGTTGCGGGGTTTCCAGCAAGATCACGGTCGAACGAAGACGCAGTTTACCGTCTTCATGCACTTCAGCGCCATTTCTGTGAGCTCTTTCTGTTGGCCTGTGGGGCTTTCATCCCAGCAGGCCTTGATCTTCATGTGATCTTCTGGCTTGTGGATCTTGCTGTCCATCCCCTTGTAGATTAGGAATCCTGTTGATGGACTGTGTATCCCGAAGCAGGGTTCTTTGTCAGGATTCTTTCTGTTGTGCAGTTCCAGGATCACCATGTCGAGCGGCTTGTACTTTCGTGCGTCGACGATCCTGTACTTGGATAGAGCTCTCCTTTTGGTGGTCTTCAGCCCAGATCTGTCATCGGAGTTGTTTGTCTCCATCGGTGAGGCTGTTTTGATAGGTGACACAGCGGGCGCTGGAGGCTTTGCTGGTGACTTCGCTGGTGTCCCTGGAGGCTTGGTCTGCGCGGCCTGAGGTTTGCGGTGTGCCTTGGCTGCTGTCGCTGGAGGTTCTGAAGGTCGCTGGTTTGGCGGCGGCGGTGGAATCTTGGTCGGAGAAGATGGCTGCTGTTGTGGCGGCTCGCTCTTCTTCTTGAAATCTGTCTTGGCTGTTGTCTCGGACTTTGAAGTCTTGGAGGTAGCCTTGGATGTTGTCTTAGATGCCTTTCTGGTCTGCGTCGGTTGACGCTTCCAGACAAGCTTGATTTTGACGTGATCTGCTCTCATGCTCACGTCGAAGTCTGGATGGCCTGAGAGCTGACTGGTCTTCAGCAGGCTGATCAAAGGAATCGGTAATCTGTAATTTTCCATAGTTGATGTCTTGAGTTGTGATCTCTTCGGGAGTTGAAGAGGTTGAGTATGTATGTTCTTCCAAAGGATATTGAATGGAATTTAAATTTTAGCCATATACCAAGGTGATTAACATGTGTGATTTATGGTTTCACATTTCCTGTTGTCCCCATGCTTATCAAAACACAGTGACTAATTTTCACACCTTTCTGCTTATGTGGGGTAATAATGCCTAATGTCAACTAAACAGGATTTCTCTTAACCGTTTCAATAAAAGAAACACACACACACACACACACACACACACACACACACACACACACACACACAAAATACAAACTTTACGATACAATACTTAAACTTTAAAAAAAAAAAAAAAAAAAAAACAGTAGTAATAACCGGACCCAGTGCTTCATATCAATCCGACCCACCGGGGCTCGAAGAAACAGATGGGCTGCATGGTAGCTAGGTAGTCAGGAAGGAAGGTATATAGGTAGGGTGAATGGTCTGGTGGGTGCGTGGCTGGATGTGTAGGTAGTTAGGTAGGCTTACTTTTAACTTCTCCTTTGACGCTGTAGGTTTAGTTTGTTTAAGGTTTAACGTCCCCGTCAACACTGTAAAGGTCATTTTGGAGACGTTACTTACCATTTTGTGGGACTTTTACCGAAATGGCATCCCAAGCCCTGTCGCCCAATGCAACCAATACGGTTTATAAGCATGGACGTTCCGACTCGCACCGCCTACCTGGGCAGGCTTAGATCCACTAAGCGGTTTACCAGTACTCGTGTGCGGTCGGATTCAGCTTTGCTTGGAAGCATTATGCAGCCCGTCTATTTCTGCAAGCCCGATAGGCGGGGGCTAACGACGCTGTAGGTAGGTAGGAAGTTAGATAGACAGATCGGTTTTGTTTGTTTGTTTGATTTGAGGTTTAACGTCCCCGTCATCACGGTACAGGTCATTTTTGAGACGTTGCTTTCATTTTTGTGTACCTTTGGCCCGACGTTGAGGTCACCTCAAGCCCTGTCGCCCAGTGAAACCAATAGGGTTTATAAGCATGAACGGTCCGACTCCAACCGCTTTCCTTGGGTAGGCTTAGAGCCTCTACGCGCTTTACCAGCACTCGAGTGCGGTCGGTTTCAGCTCTGCGCGGAAGCATCATGCAGCCCATATATTTCTTCAAGCCCCGATGGGCGGGGGCGACAGGTAGGTAGAGTGGAGATATGCATGTAGGCAGGCATATTACGAAAACAGCAAATTGAAATATATTGACAAATTACTACCACAAAAAACGAAATTCTTCGGGTAAAAATCCTGATATTTTTCATATTTCTGCATAAAACATACATTGTGGGTACTCGTTAGGACCGCCTCGGCGAGTCGGTTCTAACGAGTACCCACAATCTATGTTTTGAGCAGAAATAGCGATGAAACAACGGCGAGACCTCGATAGCAAGAGTTTGTCATTCAGTTTTACGACCCACCTACGGCGACGGGACCTCGGTTAAAAGACTCATCCAAAAGTCTGTTAAAACCCGAGATCGAATATGTGACCCAAGGTCTATGAGGCCAGTAACATAAAAACTACACCAAGGAGACTTCCTTCGTATGCATGGGATCGGACGGTCAGACATACATTTACTTATTTCTACTACGTACGTACGTACCTACCTACCTAAGTACCCGATTGGTTTCATAAGGCGGTATAACTTGAGAAGTCATTTCATCTCAATGTCGTGTAAAAATCCAACTAATTGGTCGCAGTTGGTCGCAATGTCTCCAAACTAACTTTCACAGTGTTGAGGGGAACATTAAATCTCAAGTCAAACAAATAAGCAAACAGAACATCTACCTACCTTCCATCAGGCCCCCACCCTTCGGGGCTTGAAGAAATATATGGGCTACACGATGCTTCCACGCAGAGCTGGAACGGACCCGCGCATGAGTACTGGTAAACCGCTTAGAGGATCTAAGCCTGACCAAGCAAAGCGGTGCGAGTCGGCTCGTCCATGCTTATCAGCTCTATCGGTCTCATTGGGCGGCAGGGCTTGAGATGTCATTTCATCTCAAGGTCGGGTAAAGTCACACAAAATTGGAAGCAACGTCTCCAAAATGACCTTTACAGGGTTGACGGGGGCGTTAAACCTCAAATCAAACAAAACCTACCTTCCCACCAACACCTTCCCCCACCTTACCTGTCTGCCTAAATCTACCCCGCCCATCTGGACTTGAAGAACTAGATGGGCTGCATGATTCCTTACAACCTGAGTACTGGTAAACCGCATAAGCCTGCCCTTAGCCCCCGCCCATAGGGGCTTGAAGAAATATATTGGCTGAATGATACTTCCACGCAGAGGTGAATCCGGCCCGCACACTAGTACTGGTAAACCGCTTAGAGGATCTAAGCCTGTCCAGGAAATGCGATGCGAGGCGGACCGTCCATGCTAATAAACCCTATTGGTTTCATTGGGCGACAGAGCTTGAGAAGTCATTTCATCTCAATGTCGGGTAAAAATCCAAATTGGTCGCAATGTCTCCAAACTAACCTTCAAAGTGTTTAAATCTCAAGTCAAACAAGCAAACAAACAGTTACCTACCGTCCCTAATGCCCCCGCGCATCGGGGCTTGAAAAAAATATATGGGCTGCATGATGCTTCCACGCAGCGCTGAAACCGACCCGCGCATGAGTACCGGTAATTAACTTAGAGCATCTAAGCCTGACCAAGCAAAATGTTGCGAGTCGGCTCACCCATGCTTATAAACTCTATCGGTCTCATTGGGCGGCAGGGCTTGAGATGTCATTTCATCATAATGTCGGGTAAAAGTCACACAAAATTGGAAGCAACGTCTCAAAAATGATCTTTACAGTGTTGACGGGGACGTTAAACCTCAAATCAAGCAAAACCTACCTCCCCCCCCCCCCTTTACCTGCCTACCTAAATCTACCCCGCCCATCTGGACTTGAAGAACTAGATGGGCTTCATGATTCCTTACCACCTAAGTACTGGTAAACCGCATAAGCCTGCCCTTAGCCCCCGTCCATAGGGGCTTGAAGAAGTATATGGGCTGCATGATGCAACCACGCAGAGCTGAATCCGGCCGCACACTAGTACTGGTAAACCGCTTAGAGGGTCTAAGCCTGTCGAGGAACCGCGGTGCGAGGCGGACCGTCCATGCTATATAAACCAATAAACCCTATCGGTTTCATTGGGCGACAGGGCTTGAGATGTCATTTCATCTAAATGTCGGGTAAAAGTCCCACAAAATTGGAAGCAACGTCTCCAAAATGACGTTTACAGTGTTGACAGGGACGTTAAACCTCAAATCAAACAAACAAACAAAGCATAAGACTGCCCAGGCAAAGTGATGTGAGTAGGACCGTCCATGCATAAAACCCCTATTGGTTTCATTGGGCGGCAGGTCTTGAGATGTCTAAACATCTCAAAGTCGGGTCCCACGAAATTGGAAGTATCGCCTCCAAATAACCTATATAGTATTGACGGGGACGTTAAACCTCAAATCAAACCTACCTACCCACCCACCAAGACACATCTCCTTACCTACCTACATACATCTACCCCGCCCATCGGGACTTGAAGAAATGATGGGCTGCATGATGCCCCACCGCACATGAGTACTGGCAAACCGCTTAAGCCCTCGCCCAAAGTTATGCGAGTCGGACCGTCAATGCATATAAACCCTATTAGTTTCTTTCTTTCCTTCTTTCTTTCTACTGATACTGCGTCGGTCATATTTGGGCATTACCGCAGGTGTACCTTACATACGCTCCAGGTTTGCAGAATGAAAGCCTACACAGTAATCATGTAATTACGGTAGGGATCTTTACCCTTAGGGAATGGTCCTCTCTGCACGGGGGGGGGGGGGGGGGGGGCTCCAGTTAACGTCCCGATCCGAAGGACGGTGCACTTTATGACATTCAACCCTGCTGCAAATCATGCCAATGGAGTGTGTCCGGACACCGAAATTTTATCGCCGCTGCCGGGGATCGAACCCGGGACCTCTAGCATCAGAGGCAAGTGCACTAACCACTGGGCTATCTCATAGTCGGGTCCCACGAAATTGGAACATCGTCTCCAAATGACCTATAGAGTATTGACGAGGACGTTAAACCTCAACTCAAACTTACCTACCCAGCCACCCATCTACCTACCTATCTAGCCACAAACCACCTACCTACTTACTCACCTACCTAAACAACGTCGAAGCAGAAGTTAGAAGTAAGAAGTCAGCTTGCCCCCGCCCATCGGGGCTTAAAGAAATAGATGGGCTGCACGATGCTTCAACGCAGAGCTGAAACCGACCGCACATGAGTACTGGAAAACGGCTTACAGGATCTAAGCCTGACCAGGAAAAGCAGTGCGAGTCGTCTATAAATAAATAAATAAATAAATATTATAATATTATAAAATCACTAGTAACACAGCTTCTAATTTCCTTAGATAGGCTTCTGCAGCATAAAATTAAAGTTTGATTAATGTAGCAGTGTAATTTATCATTTAATATACTAAGAGAGTTTCGATACCCCAGTCTTTTATAGAGTTATCGTATTACACTTCTCACGGCTGAATTATCTCACACCCCTCCGTAAGGGATTTCAGCCGCTTCCGGTGTGACTGAAGAATCTCACGGGATCAATAATCTCACGCTACACCGGCATTCCAAATTTCATTTCCACCTGAATTTGAAGTGTTTTGTTGGCTTCCGAGCCATAATGGCATTGTGGGCAATGAATATGCTGACAAGAAAGCAAAAGAATCGCTCAATCTTGATCCGTCTGTTTTTAAAATTCCTTTTAATAATTTTAAACCATTTATCAACAGATACATCTTGTCGGAATGGCAAGATGAATGGGACCATGAAATAAATAACAAACTCCATGCCATTAAACCTGTCGTTGGAACAAAATGCTCTCCTCCACAGTTTTCCAGGAAAGAGGATGTAGTATTAACGCGACTGCGCATTGGCCATACTAGAGTTACTCATTCTTATATTTTGAATGGCGATGATCAGCCTTCTTGTGTAGGATGTGATCAGCCATTCACTGTTAAACATATCTTAATTGAATGTGTAGACTTTTCACAGTCCCGTGACTTATACTTCAAAGCTGACACTTTGCAACAATTGTTTCAAGACGTACCTGTTGATAATATTATTTTATTCTTATAAGAAATTGGATTTTTTCATAAGATTTAACTGTTTAAGATTTTTATACATATCAAACTAACTTTTTTACTTTTAATATCCTCATAATTCTCAATGCCGTTAACCATTAACCGTTTGACGCTTATGACCCACAAAGAGGGTTGACGCGTCGTTAATCACGAAATCACCATCATCATCATTCAAACGAGTACCCACAATCTATATTGTAGAGCAGAAATAAATGAGGCGGTTCTGACGAGTACCCACAATCTATATTTTGAGCAGAAATAAATAAAAAAATAAGATTTACCCCTGTCAACCCCATTTTAACAATATAAAAGTGGAGTTGGAGGTGGTCCAAATTATATAGGCTGAACATACAATATACAGTACAAGCGGGACGACGAGAACTGGGATGCCGAAGCTTCGAGCGGTACTTTAAAGAACTAAAGAAGAAATGATGTCCAACATGTGTGTTTGACGAAAAGAAAGCCAAAGAATTCTGGGAATGCTGCTGTTAACGTTTAGCAGAATCAAAATATCTTAATTGCGATAATAAGTCTTTTTAATCCTTTGTTACGGATATTGGTTCCTTTATGTACATGTATGCTTTTGGAAGACAACTCGATGTAAGAAAAGTTTTCTTTCAAAACTTGATAATCATCACGAAAACACACCTTAAAGTTTTTTAAACCCCCTTAAACCCCACTTTTATGCAGTTAAATTTGGGTTTACAGGGGTATACAGTATTTTCAATATCTCTATTTCAAAACATAGATGGTTGGTACTCGTTAGAACTGCCTCCTCGAGGCGGTTCTACCAAGTTCCAACATTCAAAGTTTGGAGCAAAAAATGAAAAATATCAGAATTTGTATCCGAAAATTTTCATTTTTAGTGGTACAGATTTCCAATATATTTGAAAAGGCGTGTTTTTTTGTATTGGGCAAGCTGTTGATGACCAAATGTGGTATGTTTCCTATTTATGCTTAAAAATAGACTGTTGGTGTTCGTTAGAACCGCTTCGTTGAGGCGTTCCAAAAGAATAGCATAATTCTATGTTTATCGGATCGAGACATCGGAGGCATTTCATTACGTTAACAAGTCCGTGAAATGAACAACCCTGTAGACCCCTCTTTATATAGAGATTATTGGGTTTACAAGGGTTTTCATTATTTTGCTCATTTTTGCTCCTGAACATAGTTTGTTGGTACTCGTTAGAACCGCTTCAGTGAGGCGGTATTGACGAGCATCCACAAATTAAGTTTGGGCATTAAATAAGAAAAATATCACACTATTTCATCAGAAAAATAACTTTTTTGGATAACTGACAGAATGCACAATGCCCAACGGATGCCTATAGGGTACCTACACTCCATATTTTTAAGCAGAGCAAAAAGGATATTGTTTAGCCTTGTAACCCACACTTTCCTCTCTATAAAGTGGAGATTACAAGAACATTCATTACACGGGTCTGTTTACGTGGGGCAAATAGAGGTTTTCACCAGCCTGAGAACAATACGATAACACAACCGTACGACAGAGTGCATGTTTTCACATCTCCAAAATGATTACTTTTCTGATGAAAAAAAAAAAAAGACCAATATTTTTTTTCTTATTTACATTACGATAACACACCCATGCAAATTGGTGCATTTTTACTCATCTCCATAATGGCCAAAGTTCTGATGAAAATCCTTGATATATTTCTTATAAATACTGTAAACATAGGTTTTGGGTGCTCGTTAGAACCGCCTCATTGAGGCGGTTCTAACGAGTACCCACAACCTATGTCTTGGAGCAAGAATAAGAAAAATAATGTATACCCCCGTAAACCCAGTTTTCTCTATATAAAGGGGGGTATAGGTGGGTCTTCATTTCACGGACTGGTTCACGTGATGATACTACGAACATAGGTTTTAGGCAGTCGTTAGAACCGCCTCATTGATATGAAGTGGAATTTATTGGTGGTGGAGAGGGGATGGGTTCATTTCACAGACCTTTTCAAGTGATGATTGATGTAAAATACAAAAAAAATCAACTGAGAACACCCTTACCCAATTAACATGCGCATTCTACAGAAACACCCTGTAAATTAGAAGTGATCAGGAATCCATACAATTAACCCACAGCTCCCATCAGGGACACCACGGGAAAGACACACAAACATGCAACAACTAGACCCTAATGGAAACATCACTAGCACATTTACTTTCCCATAAAATGGTCGATGAGGCGGTTCTGACGAGTACCCACAATCTATATTTTAGAACAGAAATAAGAAAATAAGGTTTACCCCTGCTAAACCCCAGTTTTACTATATAAAATTGGGGTTTAAGGGGGTCAAAATTATATAGGCGTGTTTTCGTGATGTAAACAATTATAGCGGGATCTACCCTGTTTGCCACCCTGTTAATGATTATAGGCCAGACAACATGTTTGGACAGATTTAACTCAAATACATACATGATGAATCTTTGGAAGAACCTACATAAAGGTGTTACCTACATGTCAGCGAGCAATATGTGTCCTGGTGAGGCTGCGCCTATGCACAAGCACGCCGGTGCTCTTGCCGATCACGGATTTGTTAAGTAACTTTTCTCAAGAGCTGACCGAAATAAAAGATGTGGACATTAGTGAACAGGCCTACACAAATACATTGTAAAATTTACCACGGAAAAAAAGAAAGAAAATTTTAAGATGGAAAATTGTGATATTTCTTATCTCTGCTCAAAATTTAGATTGTGGAGTCACGTTAGGCGGTTCTAACGAGTACTCACATTCTATATTTTAGAGTAGAGATAAGAAAAATAAGGTTAATCCCTGAAACCCAAGTTTTACAAGAAAAAGTGGGGTTAGGGCGGGGGGTGTGATCAGAATTATATAGGCGTGTTTTTGTGATGTAGCCACACTGATAAAGAGAACCTTACGAGTGTTTATGTATTATTTAATTTACCATACGACTTTTCCTCAACGAGTTTAATAAATTTAATCATACATGAACACGAATGCAAGATTTTATTAATCATATGACGTTTAAAACGAATTTTATTCACGATATTTTAACAAAAAGGTCGATATTCCGCCATTTGTAAACGCTACGTCGTTAAGGACGTCGTACATGTAACGTTACGGAGCGTATCTTACTCATTTGCATATTTAATCCACGAGTGGACTACCGAAATTAATACATGGCGTTATAACATTCTCACACGCGACCTCATATGATAAAAAGTTTTAATGGGCGTCGACAATCTACACGTGTGTAGTAGACGGACATAAAGTATACATTTGTACATATCTACAACTCCCGCTTTCCTCAAAGTTCAGCTTTGAACATCAATGCGGGCATCAAAAGTTCTGACCAGATTGTATGATGCACAGGAAGATTTGAGCCTTTGCTTGTTTCTATCTGGAACTATCCTCAACTTATTTTCTCACTAGATGCACATGTTATCGAATTCCAAAACATCTTAGATGGCGCTCCTGGTCATCTTTATTGATACGAATCAGTGCCAGACAAAACCAACAATAAGATCAGTGCGACAGGCAAAGTTCTCGTCGCAGTCTGATCTCACATGATCCATCTACATCGAGATCGTCCAGTATATCCAAAACAAAATATTACGATACATGGAACAAGGCTGTGATTTTCACATCTCCAAAATGGCTACTTTTCTAATGATATTCTATGATATTTTATTACAGATGTAATGAGACAAGCGGAAGCAATATATGTCATAACTTGAGTCTTCTAGTATTTAGAATTTGAATCAAAAACAAATAACTAACCAAATTTGTTTAAACCAATTCAATTCAATGTTGGCTTTAATTTGGCCATGACGGTTATCATAATGTAATTGTAGTTTGTTAAACTGTCATGACAAGATCAACTGTTTAAAACCGTTCTCAACTGAATGTTTCAATCACAGCATATCAACTCAATCACTTTAATCAACCAGCGCATTTCAACTGTCAACTAGTCACAAACTGCTGTTATTGTTGTATCAAATTCCACAATACAACTGCATGATTCGGTGGGGGTACACCACCAAATCATGAATTTGACAGCACACGAACCAAACTGCTAAGCAGCAGTTGACAAGCAATGAAATAAACTAATGCATCTATCTAAGCCGATTGTTAAGGTCAGTAAACTGAGCTTCGTTTTTTGACTGAATTTTCAACTTTCGCCAGGGAGGGCAATTGACGTTCTAATTGACGTTTTCCTTTCACAGCGTGTTTAGGATTTGATTCAAAAACAAATAACTAACCAATTTTATTTAAAACAATTCAATTCAATGTTGGCTTTAATTTGGCCATGACGGTTAACATGATGTCATTATAGTTTGTTAAACGGTCATGACAACATCAAGTGCTTACAACCGTTCTCAACTGAATGTTTCAGTCACAGCATATCAACTCATGCAACTTAAAGGATCAACCACCACATTTCAAAAGTCAACTATTCACAAAATGCTGTTATTGATGTACCAAATTCCAGAAATACAACTGCATGGTCCGGTGGGGGTACACATCCAAATCATGAATTGCACAACAGACGATCCAAACTGCTAAGCAGCAGTTGAAACGCAATGAAATAAACTAATGCATCTATCTTAGCCGATTGTTAAGGTTAGTAAACTGGGCTTCGTTTTTTACTGAATTTTCACTTTTCGCCAGGCAGGGCAATTGGTGTTCTAATTTACGTTGTCCTTTTACAACGTGTTTAGAATTTGAATCAACAACAAATAGCTAACCAATTTTGTTTAAAACAATTCAATTCAATGTTGGCTTTAATTTGGCCATGACGGTTATCATGGTGTAATTGTAGTTTGTTAAACGGTCATGACAACATCAAGTGCTTACAACCGTTCTCAACTGAATGTTTCAGTCACAGCATATCAACTCATGCAACTTAAAGGATCAACCACCACATTTCAACTGTCAACTAGACACAAACTGCTGTTATTGTTGTATCAAATTCCATCATACAACTGCATGATTCGGTGGGGGTACACATCCAAATCTTGAATTTGACAACAGACGATCCAAACTGCTAAGCAACAGTTGACACGCAATGAAATAAACTAATACATCCCTCTTAGCCGATTGTTAAGGTTAGCAAACTGATCTTCGTTTTCGACTGATTTTTCAACTTTCGCCAGGGGCAATTGGCGTTCTAATTGACATTGAACTTTTACATGAAGTTGATAACCGTTATGACAGGCAAAGAATTTACTACTGATGCTGTTGGATAGAACACCTGTAATAGAAACAAAACAGAGCAGAAAACAGCAGTTCGTTCCCCCTGTCACCCATTACCTATCCGCTCGATTGACCTGAATTATTAAAGGGAGGACTGAGCAGGGTGGGTCTCTGATGGGAGCTGTGGGTTAATTGTACCGATTCCTGATCATTGCCTTCACTTCTATTTTGCTTGACCAGGGAACAGACCACTCCGAAAGATTATTACAAAAAAAGGCATTTGCTATGTATTACGCATGCGTGTTAACTTCCGTAAGGTCAAATGACACAAAAAAGTAATTACAGTATAAGGGAAGCGATCCTGATAAATATTACGTTTTGTCGTAATAAGACTACATCTATATGAATGACGACCCACCCTACTCGCAAAAACACAAAGTGTATATCCCTATAATAGACGAGTTTACATGTAATTCTACAGGTTGAAAAAAATTCTGTTATTGTAGAAGAAACGATCCAAGCGGAATCAATATATACCATAACTTAATTATCCGAGTATTGAGACAAATAACTATCCAATTTTGTTTAAACCAATTTAATTCAATGTTGGCTTTAATCTGGCCATGACGGTTTTCATGATATTATTAAAGTTTGTTTAACGGTCATGACAATATCAACTGTTTCAATACAACATATCAACTAGTCAACTTAAAGAATCAACCACCTCATTTCAACTGTCAACTAGACACAAACTGCTGATATTGTTGTATCAAATTCCATCATACAACTGCATGATTCGGTGGGGTACACAACCAAATCAGTAAGTTGACAACACACGATCCAAACTGCTAAGCACCAGTTGATACGGAATGAAATAAACTAATGAATGCTCTCTTAGCCGATTGTTAAGGTTAGCAAACTGGGCTATTTTCCGACTGAATTTTCAACTATCCACAGGGAGGGGACGCAATCTCCGACAATTGGCGTTCTAATTGGCGTTGTCCTTTTACATGAAGTTGATAACTGTCATGACAGACAGGCGAAGTTTACTATCGATGCTGTTGGATAGAACACCTGTGATAGAAGGAAGACACACAGCAGAAAACAGCACTTCATCCCCGTATCACATTTTACCTATCCGCCCGATTGACTTAAATTATAAAAGGGAGGGTTGAACAGGGTGGGTTTGTTTGACGAGCGAACAGACCAATCCGAAAGATTATTACAAAAAAAGGCATTTGCTATCTAATACGCATACCGAGGTGGGTCTACCGGGAGCCCCAAACTTATGTTTTAAGTAGAATTCTGAAAAATATTAGAAGTTTTTATCAGAATTTTTCATTTTTTTTGTGGTAAAATTATCATTATATTTACACGGGTGTGTTTTCATAAGGTATATAAAGGATCTCCATTACGATAACACACCATTGCGAATTGGTGCATTTTTACACATATCCAAAATGGCCATTTCTTCTGATGAAAATCCGTGATATTTTTCTTATAAATACTGCAAACGTAGGTTGCGGGTGCTCGTGAGAACCGCCTCATTGAGGCGGTTCTAACGAGTACCCACAACATATGTCTTGGAGCAAAAATAAGAAAAATAATGTATACCCCTGTAAACCCCAGTTTTCTCTATATAAAGTGGGGTATAGGGGGTCTTCATTTCACGGACTTGTTCACATGATGTCAAAGACTGGTCATTTTATATGAACTTTTCCTATGAAATGAGATAAAGTTTATTGATTTCAATTTGTTCCTTGCATTTTCTTTCTAAAATCATGTTAACAAATCCGTGTATTGAACACCACTCAATCCCCTACTTTATATAGAGAAAACTAGGATGTACAGGGGTAGCCATTATTTTATTTTTACTCCAATACTTCATAGGTTGTGGGAAGTAGTTAGCCTGAACCGCCGAGCGACGGTGTGACGCTGCTACGATTCTAACGCATGTTCTACGCAGTGGTATTTCTGTAATGAAAATTGTTATAGCTTGTATAGAAAATTGTTATAGAATGTTTGGTATTGTAAAAAGAGATGTATTACTGATTGTGTATACTCAATAGTGAAAAGACAGGTCTCTTAAGAAAGTCTTTCTTTGTATTTAACAACTTAATTACATGCGCGTAAAAAAAACTATCGCAATTTCTCTTAATTATGATAGTTAACCCATATATGCCTAATGACATATAAAATGGGCATATGCAAACAGTTTAGCCCCTGATCCGTCTAATCAGGATCTACACTGTTTGCTTATATATAGGAGTTCAACAAAGCTTCAACAAACTTAACATATCAGACACTTCTTAAAGTGGAAAAAAGTCTGTTCCTATGAATTAAAAGGAGTTCATTTGTCATGCAAGGGTAAATAGGATGTACTTTTATGTTATAAAAGAGCCAACCAACGACAAAATCTACATTACGATCAACAAACACTCGGGTCAACGTGTGAATCCGGCTGCTCTGAACAGATCTTTGCTAGAGAATGCCAATGCGCATAGACTGCGAGGGTGCACAGCTGACCTGAGTACACGCTGGTTGCACATACATGTATTTCATTCAAGGTTTTATGGTACGCCGGCTCCAAGTCTTCTCAGACAATTGTATAAGAAAGTTTATGCTGCATTTTGAATTATTAACCCTTCTCTTGCTGAATATTTAGTTAAGCCACACCCTTTTCTGACTTTGAACCAATCAGATTACTTGATGTAATTTATTCCTACGAATTCATAAATTGAATGTCAAACAGTGTAGATCCTGATCAGATGGCTTCTTCAGAAGCCATCTGATCTGGATCTACACTGTTTGAAAAGATGGGGGTTGTCGTGAACAGCATGACAAGGGTTAATCTACGAACATTATTCAGGTCCCGAGGTTATAAAACATTTTTTATGCTCAACTGTACTTGGCATATACTTTGTCCCGCTCATAAATATTACAATGCCAACAATTGTTGGCGTTTTAATATTTATGAGCAGCATAAATATAAGCTTCTATCGATCTAAACAGTAACAGTACCCATTTAATCTGTATTTTAATATTTACAATCATTTGAATTTTTATGCTCAAGTGATTTGAGCATGAAAAACGATTACGAAAACACACATATACAGATACAGTGTAACCTTTATCGCCGAAAAAAAATAAAAAAAAATAAGATGAAAAATTGTGATATTTTTCTTATTTCTGCTCAAAAAATAGATTGTTGGTACTCGTTAGAACCGCATCGATGAGGCGGTTCTAACGAGTACCCACAATCTATATTTTAGAGCAGAAATAAGAAAATAAGGTTTACCCCTGCAAACCCCAGTTTTACTATATAAACGTGAGATTCAAGGGGGTCAAAATTATATAGGCGTGTTTTCGTGATGAGTTTTAAAATCTCGGGATCAGGGTGCTTGAAGAAACCGCGATTGAAACGGGTACCTACAATTTATGAATGAGAGTGACTGAATACTCTGATTTGAGGTTTAATGTCCCGGTCAACACTATTAAGGTCATAATGGAATCGTTGCGTTCAATTTTGTGGGACTTTTACCCGACACTGAGACGAAATGACTTCTCAGTCCCTGCCGCCCAGTAAAGCCAATAGGGTTTACATGTATATACATGGACTCGCACCACTTTGCCTGGGAGACCTTGTCCGTCTAAGAAGTTTACCAGCACTCATGTGCGGTCTGTTTCAGCTCTGCGTGGAAGCATCATGTAGCCCAATCTGTTTCTCCATGCCCCGATTGGCGGTGATTACGTTTTCTCTGTATTCATACTTTTTTCAAAACATTATGCGGACCGTTATTGTTTGTGTGTTTGGTTTGGAGTTTAACGTCCCAGTCAACACTATTTTAGGTCATTTTTGACCTGCCAGGGTCGGCAACATTCTTTCGTGAAGATTGATCATGAAATCTTTTCTACGGTCATTATCTCCCTTCTGCTGATTCAAGAAGGGCAGTTTTCAGTTTCTGGCAAAAGAATGTGCACTGTACTGGATAACCGCTTACGTATTAGCCTGCCCAGGAAATGTGTGGATAGGTCAACTGACCGGCTCAAAATAACCTAAATAGTGTTGACTGGGCCGTTACGCTCAAATACAAACAAACAAACAAAGGTCATTTTTGAGCCGATCAGTTAACCTATCCACACTTTTCCTGGGCAAGCTTATACGTAAGCGGTTAATCAGTACAGTGCACATTCTTTCGCCAGAAACTGACAACTGCCCTTCTTAAATCACGGAAGGGAGAGAATCACTGTCGGACCGTTATTGAAGAAAGAATGACAAATGGCGACATGATGGCAACAAACCCATTTACTTTTAGAAGCCCTGTATGACAGAGGTTTACATTACGTATATTGCAGATGTCTGGAAAATTCCAATTGTAGTGGTCGTCTCCCGCTTTCATGTGTATCCATTCACCTTTAATACGAATATATCGGATGGAAAAGAAAATATAATACTGTTTGTTTGTTGGATTTTAGGCTTAACGTCACCGTCAACACTGTATAGGTCATTTTGGAGACGTTGGTTCCAATTTTGTGGGACCTTTACCCGACATTGAGATGAAATGACATCTCAAGCCCTGTCGCCCAATGAAACCAATAGGGTTTATAAGCACGGACGGTCAGACTCGGAATGCTTAACCTGGACAGGCTTAAATCCCCCAAGTAGTTTACCAGTACTCGTATGCGGTCAGATTCAGCTCTGCTTGGAAGCTTCATGCAGCCCATCTGTTTCTTAAAGCCTCGATGGGCGGGGCGGAAATAAAATACTCTAACGAAGAGCACCTCTCTTTCGAGCGCCATATATGCATCAAGAAAACATGCCTATATAATTTCGAGCCCCTTAAACCCCACTTTTATATAGTAAAACTGGGGTTTGCAAAGACATACATTATTTTTGCTTATTTCAGCTCCAAAACATAGATTGTTTGTACTCGTTAGAACCGCCTCGATCAAGACGGTTCTAACGAGTAGCCACAATCTTTGTTTTGAGCAGAAATGAGAAAAATATCACAATTTTTCATCTGAAATTTTTCATTTTTCGGTTGTAAGATGTACACTGTATTTGTATAGGCGTGTTTTCGTTATGAAAATGCCATATAATGCTGAAACGAAGAGCACTTCATTTTTGAGCGACATAATATATTATATGAGATTAGTTGTTGACCTAAAGCAAAGGGAAAGTTGCAAGTTTGCATATACGACCAGCGAATATTCAGATCAGTCCGCGCTTTCACACAGTCTGGTCAGTCTTGGCAAATCACATGATTCGGCCCGCGTTCGCAATACAAAATCACGCCTATTGCAATACCTGTATATAGAATAGAGAATACAACACTTAAAAAGAAAGAATTTTCAGATAAAAGAAAATCTGATATTTTCCAAACATGTATTTCTTTTCAAAACATACATTGTTGGTGTATGCACTCGTTAGAACCGCCTCTGTATGTTGTGCGCAATCATTAGAATCGCCTCATCGAGGCGATTCTAAAGAGTACACACAGCATACTCGCGGCGATTCTAACGAATACACAAAACATACTCTATTTTGGCCATTCAAGTGAGTACAAACAGCATACATATAGTTTATTTTATAGCATATCAAAAATATATCACTAATGTAATAATCTGGGGTCAGATGTTCAAAGCATCGTTAGCTTAATGAGCTCGTTAGTTTTTAACTGTTCTAGCAATTTCAATATCAAAACTTTTGGTATTTTTGCTGAAAAAAAATGTGAGCAGCTTTTGCATTTGCAAAAGCTGCTCACATTTTTCAACCAAAATATTAGCATATTTGCCATAATATATGATCAAAGTTTTAACGATACGTTAACTAACGACGTCTCGTTAGTTTTGAACAACCGGCCCCAGATAATTACCTATATTCTCTGATGCTATGGTAGCCTATCAGTGGCTCGAGCAACCCTTATATCCAGCACAACTGTCAAGGTCCCGAAGAGTTCGAGCCATTAAATGTCGACTGTATATGACAGATTAGATGCGGAGGCTGATCATAATCCTCGCTGGTTGCGCATGGCAGGTACAGGAACTTACTCCTCACGTGTTCAGGTCTTGTTTCGCCGCGCCAAGCGAAAAGACGTCTTCGTGCATATGCCCCCAGCGAAGACTCGGATCAACCTGTGGAACTGTACGGTCTGGTAAGAGACTTCGCTCTGCGCTATACGGATGTATAGGCTGATCTGAATCTTCACTGGGCGCTTTACGAAAGCCCGGTGGTGTACGTATCTTCATGCATTCCGGAAAAGATGTTTTCCATCGTTTTAACAAATTGGTTGGTTTGTTGATTTGAGATTTAACGTCCAAATCAACACTGTATAGGCCATTTTGGAGACGCTGCTTCCAACTTTGTGGGACTTTTACCCGACATTGAGATTAAAAGACATCTCAAGCCCTGCCACCCAATGAAACCAATAGGGTTTATAAGCATGGACGGCCGACTCGCACCGCTTTGCCTGGGCCGGTTTAGATCCTCTAAGCGGTTTACATGTACCAGGACTCGTGTGCGGGTCGGTTTCAGTTGTGCGTGGAAGCATCATGCAGCCCATCTATTTCTTCGAGCCCCGATGGGCGGGGGCCGTGATTAAACAAGTCCCTGTAATGGACGCCCCAGTAAACCCCACTTCGTATAGGCAAATTTGGATTTACGGGGTATTCATTATTTTCCTTTTTTTGGCTTAAAACATATATTGTGGGTACTCGTTAGAACCGCCTCAATGAGGCGGTTCTTACGAGCACCCGCAATCTATGTTTGGGCCAGAAATAATGAAAATATTAAAATATTTTACCTGAAACATGCTGGTGGTAGAGATATGAAAAAAACGCCATTAGACCGCAAAGGCTTGTTATCGTAACGTTAAATGTACTTCATGTACCGTCCTTATGATAACACCCACGTGCGATATAGTGCATTTTTCACATCTCCAAAATGGCTTATTTTCTGATGAAAATCCATGACATTTGTCTTATTTTTACTGCAAACAGAGGTTGTGGACACTAGTTAGAACCGCCTCATTGAGGCGGTTCTAACGAGTATCCACAACCTATGTCTTGGAGCAGGAATAAATAAAAACAAAAAATAATGCAAACCCACACCAACCCAAGTTTTCTCTGTAAAAAGTTGGTTTTATGGGGTGTTCATTACACGGGCTTGGTGTCGTGATGGTAATCTTCACTGGGCGTACATTCTTGACGGCCCTTTGCGCTTGGCGGGCCCCAATAGTTAGTAGTCTTAGTATAATTATTTTTCCCACACACAGATTGAATATATTAAAACGTTGAACTATATTTTGTTTTACTCATATTTTACTTCCTATTTGCGTCTGTTCATTACGATAACTCACCCGCACGATATGGTGCATATTACAACTCCAAAATGGCTACTTTTCTGGTGCAAATCCTTGATATTTTTCTAATAAATGCTCATAATATAGTTGGTGTGTCTCGTTAGAACCGCCTCATCGAGGCGGTTCTAACGAGTACCCACAACCTATGTCTTGGAGCAGAAATAAGCAAAAAATAATCAATACCCCCATAAACCCAAGTTTTCTCTATATAAATTGGGGTTTAGTGGGGGGGGGGGATCTTCATTTCACGGACTTGTTCACGTGTTGTTGTGAAATGAAATCATCAAGTGGATATGTGAAAGACATTTCATTAAGAAAACACGCCTATACAAATACATTGTAAATTTTACCGCCGAAAAATCCAACATTTTAAAATGAAATATTGTGTGATATGTTTCTTATTTCTGCTCAAAGTATAGATTGTGGGTACGCTCGAGGCGGTTCTAACGTGTACCCACAATCTATATTTGATCAGAAATAAGAAAAATGAGGTTTACACCTGTAAACCCCAGTTTTTCTTTATAAAATTGGGGCTCGAGGGGGTCAAAATTATTTAGGCTTGTTTTCGTGATGGGATGGAAGAACGGGTTCATGTATATGCTGCTAGCTGCATGTAGCTACCCAAGGGGTTATACCCCATTAATAAATTTGGTAAGAACCTCAAATAAATAAATAAATAAATAAATAAATAAATAAATAAATAAATAAATAAATAAATAAATAAAAACAAAGCATCAGCTTCATAAGTCATTGCGATAACTCATCCGGGTGATAGTGTATGCTTTCATATCTCCAAAATCGCTACTTTTTCTGATGAATAAAGACTCCTCGTAAACTTCGAATTTTACTTGAAAAAAGGAGGTCCCCAGGGTATGCAACTACATTGTATATTATTATTTCTATACTTTGGGCAAAAATAATGGAACTATCACAAATGTATCAGAAAACTACGTAACCCTGGAAGGGACATGCAATTTATTTTAATATGTTGTGCGGACAAGATCATATATTGTGCGGGCAATATATTATCTTGTGCGAACAACATAATATATTGTGCGCACAAGTTATTATCTTGTGCACGTAAGATAATACCTTGTTCGCACAACTTACAAAAATAATGTAGTTAACTATAAGGACCTAATGTAACACTATGATGTCGGCCTCCGCCCATCGGGCCTTGAAGAAATATATGGGCTGCATGATGCTTCCAGTCAGAGCTGAAACCGACCCGCACTCGAGTACTGGTAAACCGTTTAGAGGATCTATGCCTGCCCAGGCAAAGCGACGCGAGTCGGCCCACCCATGCTTAAAACCCCATTGGTTTCATTGGGTGGCAGGGCTTGAGATGTCATTGCATCTTAATGTCGGGTAAAAGTCTCACAAAATTGGAAGCAACCTCTCCAAAATGGCCTTTACAGTGTTGACGGGACCGTTAAACCTCACATCAAACAAACAAACAAACACTATGATGTGTTTTCATTATATGTTCATTCAAAGTTTATTTACATAAATGTCATAGATCATTTACAGACAAATAATGCAGTAAACTATAAGGACCTAATGTAACAGTTTTGTTTGTTTGTTTGATTTGAGGTTTAACGTCCCCGTCAACACTGTAAAGGTCATTTTGGAGACGTTGCTTCCAATTTTGTGTGAATTTTACCCGACATTGAGATGAAATTACATCTCAAGCCCTGTCGCCTAATGAAACCAATAGGGTTTATTGGCATGGACGGTCCCCTCGCACGGTAACAGTCACATGCTCTTTAAGTTACCGGTGTCAAAATAAACCTTGCTTCTCTTCGATATGAATGGTCGCTGGCAACGTAAATGAACATAATCAGTTACCCCCTGTATTTATTGCATTGTAACATCTTGACCTGATAAAGATATTCTATCTCAGGACAAGTGAGCTTTATCAGGTCCACGTGATATTGCACTTCTATAATCAGGACAACAGGAAAAATCGGCAAAACTGTAAGTGTGTACAAGGGGATAAACTGATAAATAGAATGCCAAATTCGTGTCATTTGATATTAGGTTTATCAGGCTGGGCTTCAAGAACGCATGTAGAATCGCTCGGCAAGCCTCGCGATTCTACACGCGTTCTCGAAGACTTGTCTGATAATAAAATGAACCTGATATTCTCTATTTATTGGGACATGAGCAAAGTAAGAGACTCACTTGATTTGCTTGTAGTCCGGCGTTGTTCATACTTCAACGCATTACGAAAACATGCCTATACAAATACATTGTAAATTTTTCCGCCAAAAATGAAAATTATAAGATGAAAAATTGTGATATTTTACTTATTTCTGTTCAAAATATAGATTGGGGGTACTCGTTAGAACCGCCTCATCGATGCGGTTCTAACGAGAGCCCACAATCTATATTTAAGAGCAGATATAAGAAAAATAAGGTTTACCCCTGTTAACCCGAGTTTTACAATATAAAAGTGGGCTTCAAGGCGGTCAAAATTATATAGGTGTGTTTTCGTGCTACATACTTCAACGAACGTCAAGTTAATCATTATGTAAAACACGCCTACATTTCGAACCGACAAAATGATGACTTTAAGATATTTTTCTTATTTCTGCTCAATAAGAAAAACACGGTTTACCCCTGTAAACCCAAGTTTTACTTTACAGAATGAGATTCTAGGGGGCCAAAATTAAACAGGCATGTTTTCGTGATGTTACATTCATTTCGTTTATGATGATAAGAAGAAACAATTTTGAACACTTGTTGACTGAGTCATTTGTTGTATGTGTTAATATATGTAAGTAATTAAATGTCAGTCAGTTTTGTGTTGTATGGCCATTATAAAGGGTAAAATGATCGGTGGCCATATTAATTGAAAGTATTGGTATTGACTGTATTTTCACACAACTTTTCAAGCATTGTTTAAATTTAAAATATCAATAGTTAACTAGTCATCTGTCGGTGTTCCCTGCCTAAAGAATAAACATATAGTTAAGATCATTTTCTCCAAAATATAGAAGTGGAATCTTCAACTACATGAACTGCTGTGAAGATCGAAACAAGGTATTTGTTTTACATTCAGCGATATCTGCAACTGGTCATTATTTATTTATTTATTTATTTATTTATTTATGGAGGATCTTACATGTATCTTCATGTATTAGTGGATTTATTAAACGAGTTGAGGTAAAGTGATAAAATGCGAGGATTTGCCGAGCATTTTATGCCTTTTCCTCAACGAGTTTAATTAATTCATTAATACATAAGCACGAATGCAAGATTCTGTATACCATATGACATTTAAAACGAATTTTATTCACGATTGTTTTATATGAATGTCAATATTCCGCCATTAGTAAACGCGACGTCGTTAAGGACGTCGTACATGTAACGTTACGGAGCGTATCTAACTAATTTGCATATTTAGTCCACAAGTGGATTATCGAATTAATTATATGAGGTTATAACATACTGAGACGCAACGTCATATGATTTTTGTTCTTTATTTTATTTATCATAAAACCATTTCGATAATTTTCCTTTTCGCGAGTCGCCAGCGAAAAAGTAATAACCAGAAACAAACAAGCAAACAAACAAACTTGTAAACGTCTGTATCATTGGCTTTTCACATGTGACCCAAGCTTTTTGTGCTGACAGCGCGTCAACAAGTTCATGTTAAGCACATCCTGGTAACTCCTACTGTATAGGTAGAAACGTAGAAACGTGGGGTTTACAGGTCGTTCTATTTCTTTTCTTTTCATGTCGTTTTGTTTAGTTTTGCTTTGGTTCTGTCCTTCTTCTCTATTTCTCGCTAGAGCCAGGTATGGTAAAGTATACCAGAACGATAATATATCCGTGTGACAAAGCGCATTTTTATTCGCCGTTTGAAAAACGGGACTTATAATGATTTACCCCCCCCCCCCCGGGCGCCCGTCCGTCCGTCCGTTTGTCCGTTCGTCTGTAAACTTGCCGTTTCTGGATAACTCATCCTACAGTTTACATCCGATCAAGCTGAAGCTTCATCATAGTTAGACCATGATGTGGGGCAGCGCATACTGTTTCGAGGTTACGATCCACCAAATATTAGTAGAGTTATGTCCCTTTGATATTTTTGTAAACTTTTCGTTTCCGGATAACTCCTCCTACAGTTTACAACCAATCAAGCTGAAACCTCATACATAGTTAGACCATGATGTTGGGTAGCGCAAATTGTTTCGAGGTTACGGTCCACCAAATAATAAAAAAGTTATGCCCTCTTGAAAATGTTTGTAAACTTTCGTTTTCGGCTAATACCTCCTGCAGTTTACATCCGATCAAGCTGAAACTTCATACATAGTTAGACCATGATGTTGGTCAGTGCATATTGATTCGAGGTTACAGTTCACCAAATAATAATAGTGCTATGCCCCTCTGAAATGTTTTGTAAACTTTTCTTTTCCGGATAACTCCTCCTACATTTTACATCCGATTAAGCTGCAACTTCATATATAGTAAGACCATGATGAGGGGTAGCGCATACTGTTTCAACTTTACCGTCCACCAAATAAGAATAGAGTTATGCCCCTTTGAAAAATTCTGTAAACCTTTTGTTTCCGGATGACTCCTTCTACATTTTACACCTGATGATGCCGAAACTTTACATACAGTAAGACCATGATATGGGTCAGTACATTTTATTTTGAGGTTACGGTCCGCAAAATATCACCGAGGTTATACCCCTTTACATATTTGTCAAAACATTCCGTTTACGAATATTTCCTCCTGCATTTTTCATCCGATGAAGCTATAATTTTTACATATAGTAACACCATGATGTGGAACAGTGCATATTATTTTGTGGTTACAGTCCGCCAAATGGAACCAGAGTTATGCGCCTGTCACAGATTTTTCTAAACATATTTTATTTCCGAATAGCGCCTCCTACATTTTACATCTGATGAAGCTGAAACTTTATGTAAAGTTAGAATTTGATGTGGAGCAGCGCATATTATTTCAATGTTACAGTTCACCACTTATTGTCAGAGTTATGCCCATATAATTGTGAGGTTAGGGTCCAACAAATATTACCGACCATGAAACCTTGTTGGAGACAGGTATGAAAATATATGGAACACATATTGTTCCTTGGTTGCATTCCACAAACCCAGACTTGTACAACAGTCAGTATATATATGCTCCATCTTACTAATTACCACGGGCGTATAATGCTCCGCTTGCGGAGCTCTTGTTTCATATCCAAAGAGCACAAAACAACCGATGTTTCGATTATTTACAAGCAAACTAATCACAACAAAACCGATGTTTCGATTATTTACAAGAAAACTAATGACCACAAAACAACCGATGTATCGATTATTTCCAAGAAAACTAATCACAACAAAACCGATGTTTCGATTATTTAAAAGAAAACTAATCACATTTTTTGTGGGCACAACAAAACAACCAATGTTTCGATTATTTACGAGAAAACTAATCACAACAAAACAACCGATGTTTCGATTATTTACAAGAAACCTAATCACAATGTTTTATGATCACAACCGATGTTTCGACTATTTACAAGAAAACTAATCACAAAAAGGATGTTTCGATTATTTACAAGAAACCTAATCACAATGTTTTGTGACCACAACCGATGTTTCGATTATTTAAAAGAAAACTAATCACAACAAAACAACCGATGTTTCGATTTTTCACCAGGAAACTTATCACTATAATTGTGATTAGTTTTCTTGTAAATAATCGAAACATCGGTTGTTTTATGATCACAACAAAACAACCGATGTTTCAATTATTTACAAGAAAACTAATCACAACAAAACAACCGGTGTTTCGATTATTTACAAGAAAACTATTCACAATTATGATTAGTTTTCTTGTAAATAATCGAGACATCGGTTGTTTTGTGCTCGTTAGAATGGTACTTTTAGGGCAGCTGTAACAACGAGTACCCACAACCCATGTCTTGGATGAGTTTTCTCGATATTAAGTGGGGTTTATATTTCTGGTCATTTGGAATCATCGGGTTCATTTAGAATCAATTTGAAAATGGAATGCTGTCGAAGCTGGTGCTAGAGGGCGTAGTCGGTGTTGCACATTTCAGTACTGGTCAGGAAAATTTCAACAAAATCAAGTCTGCTATTTTCGATTATTTGGAGTATTCTTTGCTTCCAAAGGATCTAACTATTCAGAACGTATTAATACGGGTGTTCATTTCACGTCTTGGTAACGTGTTGATTATTATTTTTTCTTCTTATTTTTTTCCATAAGGTATAGGTATGGATACTTTATTCAGGCAAAACATAATATACCACTACGTCTATCGGAACCGTAAATTTCATGGCGACTTAGTATATAAATTCAGAAAAAATATATACTCGCAATGACTCCAGCACCCAATTTCTTAAAATCATTCTTCGATATAAAAATATTAGGTACAACATAATTGTTATACGACAGACGACATACATGGTAGTTAACTCAATGCACGCCGGTGGGTCAGGCCTTAGATTCTATGGTGGTTCCAGCGTAAAGGCTTACTAAGAATTAGAGAGAATTTAATTTTATGTAATGCTGGTTGGTGCCTGATGCTCTGTCTCTGGTTGTGCGCATCGGGGTCTAACTGTTGGTTTTCTTTTGCTGCAGCATTTCATTGGTTTCTTGCTGTCGAGTCCTGCCCGTTGTTTCATCTCTGTGAATGTTTGATTTTGTGTTCTCGGAGATGTTGCACTGATGAGTTAGGAGGCCTTCATGCGGAATGGATAAAGTATGTGTCTAAATCGCGACGGAAGTAAGGACAAGGATTGTGACCGCGTAAAATTGATTTAAGTTCCCCAGTGAAATACTTTTCATTGACCGGTCCAGGGCAGTTCATCTGTCGCGGTTTATATTTGTTAAAGTCCGTTTGCATGTGTTTGTTGTTGGTGTCTTTTTGTTTTGGATAGCCGACTGTCCCTGTTCACAGCTATTTGTCTTAACCGCGACGGAGGTAAGGGCGAAAATTGCGGCCGCGTTAATCGATTTAAGCCCCCCCCCCCCCCCCCCCCACCCCCAGCGGAATTTGTGGAGTTCGTTTCACTGACCGTTCCAAGTAGAAGTAAAACAAAGGTCAGGAATCGATACAATTAACTTACTCCACCCATCAAAGACACCAAAGGGAAAGAAACACAAACATGAAGCGACCAAACCATAATGGAAACCTAAACAAAGGATGGCTATAAGGACAGTTACTTTCCCACAAAATGGCCATATGGCCATCCAAAATAAAAAGATACAAGTGATACACACAGTAAGTAGTAACAAACAACAACATAAATAAACCGCCACAGAAGAACCGCCTTGGAACGGTCAGTGGAAAGAATTCCACTGGGTGGGGGGGGGGGGGCTTAAATCGATTTTACAAGGCCATAATCCTCGCCCTTACCTCTGTCGCGGTATACACTAACTTTGTTTAGTCCGCATGAAGGCTTCCTAACTCATCAGTGTAACATCTCAGAGAACAAACAAATAAAAAAACTACAGAGATGAAACAAGGTTGAGGACTCGACAGCATAAAACAACAGAGTAAAGCGGTTCTTCTGTCGCGGTTTATTTTTGAAATGGTTTATCTTTGAGTGTGTGTATCGCTTGTATTTTTTGTTTTTGATAGCCAATTGGCATTTTGTGTGAAAGTTACTGTCTCTTTGGCTTTCCACTATTGATGTTTCCTTTAGGTTGTAGTTGTTCCATGTTTATCTTTCACTGTGTTGTATCTGATGGGAGCTGTGGGTTAATTGTATCGATTCCTGAACCTTGCCCTCACTTCTAGTTTGTAAAAAACACAACATGTCCATGTCCATGTTATAAAACTCATAGCAATATTTATAGCCTAACACAATCTAGCCAGCAGAAAAGACTTTACAGAATTACATACGAAGGCTGATGGATATGTTGTGAGCCTCATATTGAAGGATTTGAATTTTTGTCTGACATATTGTACTATTTTTTAACATAATCCACTTCAGTATCTATACACTTTTACCAGCGGTGTTTACTGGCCTCGACGCCACTTTTATAGAACTCCTTTTCTTGGCTGTTCGGAAAGTTATCAACTGCATACATGACGTCAACTGCGGACTGAAAGTGGGTGCCTGAAATAGCCGATTTTAGTTTTGGAAATAAATGAAAGTCTGATAGAGCGTGATCAGGTGAATAAGGCGGATGCTAAATCAATTTTAAGCCACAATTGTGAATGGCAGCCATTTAAACGACAGACGTGTAAACAGGAGTATTATCCTGATGGAACAACACACCTATAATGAGCTTTCCGCGGCGCTTAAGTTTAATATTTTCCCGTAAATGCATCAGAAGTGAAGCATGGTATGTGCCATTGTTTCTTTGTCTCTTTTGGAGACAATCTATTAGCAGAATACCATCTGCATCTCAGAAAACCGAGGTCATAACCTTCCAAGCTAACGGAACAATCGTGGCCTTCTTTGGCGGGGTTGAGCCAGGGTGCTTCCAATGTTTCGATTGTTGTTTGGCCTCTTGGGTACATTATAATGGACTTGTGTTTCATCCATAGTGACAAATCTCTGAAGACCTTCCCTAAAACGACTAAGATTAGCACGCGATAATGTGCGCCTGGTGTGCTTCTGATCAACTGTCAGAAGTCTTGGTACCCATCGGACCGAAAGCTTTCTCATGGCAAGATCCTGTGTCAGAATGGAATGTACTCTTACCTGTGAAATGCCAACTCTGCTGGCTATATATATATATCTTTCTGTGACTCTTCTATCAGTCATAACAATATCAGGTACTTTATTGCAAATTCAAGCTCTTGTACCACCACTGAACTCTCCAAATTATTAACTTCATGTTTAACTGCCATAAAAAATGTGATAAAATATTGCGAAGCCTTCGAAAGATCAGGTAGAAATCTGGTTTGGTCTATAAAAATTCTTATGGAGTTTTTAATAAATTGAAATCCAGACGTTTTCTGCTTCAAATATGTCTGCTTATGATTTTTCCACCCTTTACACTACACTTCCTCATAATCATATAAAAGAAAAACTTAATGATTTAATTGAATAGACATTCCATAGGGAAGACTCCCTCTATCTTGCATGTAATGTAAGACGTGCTTTTTCTCTTCTGAAGAGCATAAAAATTATACTTTATGGTCATGTCAGAAAGTGTGTGAAGCTCTCACTTTTCTACTTGACAATATTTACATAAGATTTTGTACTAAGTTATTAAGACAAGTTGTGGGTATTACGATGGGTACTAATTGCGCACCACTTACGGCTGGTCTGTTTTTGTTTTGTTATGAGAGAGACTTCATGTCCCTTTCTGCTGAAAACCAGTCTGAAATCATTAAAGCATTTCAACTTTTTTATGCTGTCGAGTCATCACCGTGGTTTCATCTTTGTATTTGTTTTTTTTTATGAATATATATACATATTCTCGGAGATGTTTGCACTTTGTAAGGAAATGAACGTTTGATTCGTTAGCACAACAATGTCATATATATGGACAATAACCCTGTTTAAAAATTGGAATTCAATTATCGCATTTGTTGAAACCGCTTTGTACTATTAAATAAGTAGAAGGCCTCTCATACTCCTAAAGTCAGAGGCAGACAGGAATTATAATGGTACAAATTGCTTACAACGTAAAATAGAAGCAAAGGCAATGAGCAGGAATCGATGCAATTAACCCAAAATTATACCACCTTTGTTTTAACAAGTTCGTCTAGAATATGTTCTCACCGACAATCAGAGTAACAAGCTTCCCTTTACACACATAAAAGGGATATTTGACATTTGATATTTACACGTAATCCTACAAATGGTACTCTTTTATCAATAATGCTTATTGCATGAAACTGTACTGCATATTTTATTACTAATTTAAATCTTGGGTCTTAAATGAAAACGTATGAAGTTGAAATGGCACTTTTTCGAAACCCTTTCGCAGTATTGGAACCGGATGATATGTAGTATTGGAACTGGACGATATGATGACACACAGCAAAACCAGAGAAGCGGTTGGTCATGTTGCGTGAATAGAATACAGGACGAGCTACACATTATTTTCTTGTTTGTACCAAATATCATAAGTGAAAAAGAAATCTAAAAAAAAGTATTTCTGTCATTGGTCAACTGCCTACACTTTAGCGTATTATATCTCAGATCGGTTACCGCAGTACAATGAACGCGACAGAGTACAACGAACGCTACAGAAATCATGACGTCAAGGCAGTATTTTCGGTAAGAAAAAGGTTTATTTTAGCCCAGATCCTAATCTTTTTGGGTGGTTATTTTGCATAGCTGCAGAGTAATGGTATTACCATTTACTGATACAGTTGCAGAGAATTCTGTTCCTTATAAACGAAAATACAAACAAATTCTCTTTCGTCTAGTGTGTTTTCACCAACCCCAGCATACTTCGGTAAATGTTTTTTGACAGTAACACATCTTTTGTGCACATGATTTTGCGATTTCAGAGCATCCATTGATGCATTTGCTTGAGCCCCATTTCATGTCAATACCCACTGAATCCATGGATGGCTCAATGGTTGATTTTTGTTAGGGTACACCTTACCACGGGTTATGATACACCATAACGCGGTTAGTCAGCACAATTTGGGTACAACAAACACTGATTATATTCTTCATCAATTGAAATATTTGTTTGAATTGGGATTTAATGTCACCGTAAACACTATTTAGGTCATTTTGGAGACGTTGCTTACAATTATGTGGGACTTTTAACCGACACTGAGATGAAATGACATCTCAAGCCCCGCCGCGCAATTAAACCAGAAGGCTTATATGCATTGGACGATCTGGCTCACACCGCTTTGTCTGGGCAGTCTTAGTCCTTCTAAGCGGTTTACAAGTACTCGTTTGTGGTCAGATTCAGCTCTTCGTGGAAGCACAATGCAGCCCAATTTATTTCTCAAGCCCCGATGGGCGGGGGCGAAATAAATTGAAATAAAACTCTTTAATCCGCCAGCGAAGGCATGATACATGATGCTGATTTTAATTCAAAACGATCCATTTTGCTGTTACATACTCTTTAATGCCTGTTTGATTCTCATTATGATCTCCGAACTTATACACGTGCGAATTTAAAGGGTTGGGTAAAAATCTTGGACAAAGGGGACGGGTGAACACATTTATTCTGGCTTTCCAGAACGTTTTTACCACATCCCCCACTTATGAACAACTGAAACCCAACTTATTTTCGGCATTGTTGATGAGGGGAGACTCTTGAATTTATATATTCCTTTCTTTGCTACTGAAAATAGTAAGTTTTTTATGCCATCCCCCACCCCCGAGAATCTTTGATTCGGGGGGGGGGGGGGGTGCATATAGTATTTGCCCATTCTGACCAACGGTCATAACTCTGTTTCATTTTTTGCTGAATTATCTCCCCTTGAAATTTTGTAAAAACTCAGAAATTGGCTCCCACGGGGTCATTGGTCACCTATAGTTTCAGCTCTTGTTGTAAATGATATGGACCCAATATGAGTTAATGGCGAGTATATGGAGTGTGTTCAAGTTTTGTCTGGGTCCCGAATGGGACTGTTCTTAGTCCTCTGTTATACTCCCTGTATATTAATCATATTTCCACCGACATTGACTCAGAAATAAGACTGTTCTCAGACGACTGGGTATACTGCCGGGAAATCAGAGTTACAGAGGACTAACGTAAACTTCGGAATCAAATGGATAGACTAGGATGTTGGGCATGAAAATGTGGCATGACATCATGCGAACAAGTCCGTGAAATGAACACCCTTTACTTTATATAGAGAAAGCTGTGATTTAAGGGGATATACATACTTTTTTATTATATCTGCTATAAGACATAGGTTGTGGGTACACTTTAGAACCGCCTCCTTGAGACGATTCTAACGAGCACCCACAACCTATGTTTGCAGTATAAAGAAGAAACATATCACGGATTTTCATCAGAGAAGTAGCCATTTAGGAGATATGATAAAATACACTATGTCGCACGGGTGTAATTACACCGGAGTGAGTTTTCGGGCCGTTTAATGCAATACATTAAGCAACTAGGCAGAGAACCAATGAAATTGAGGGTTCGTGCATTAGAACTCCTTGAGTATCATTTTACATGATTCTCGGACTCCCAGAAATTCGAGGGCGAATTTCAATGTGGAGGGGGGAGAATTTCATAGCGTGTTAATAGGTATATAGCACACTTGTACTGCCTTTCGGTACAAGCCGGCTTTTACAGCAACGTGGTAGATTTGCTTACCAATCCGGTGGCCCGGGTTCGAACTCCGGCCGGGCCAAAGGTGTGTTGCATTTTTGTCACCTGTTACACAATGTCAGTAAAAATGTCATTAATGTCCACAAAGAACAAAACTGGACCAAAAACGGCACCTTGTGAGACACCAGACAAAACTTGAGCCCAATCCTAAGTTTCAATGTTAGGTTCGGCAATAGTATACATGGTATTGGGGTCATCTGGATGACCAGCATCGCTGAACTCAAACTCAGTCATAATGTATCTTTCTGAAATAAAGAAACTAAGACTCTTACTTGGGTATTCTTACGACATGAATGTCGTAACAATGGAGAGAAGCATAGTTGTAAAAAAGGGGAAAATCGCTTATGGTGAGATTTGAACCTGGGACAATCGGGTAAAATCAACTACTCTAAGCACTAAGCCAAAGAGTCAACTGTCTTCCGCAGTTGTCTTCCGCATAATCAACCAAGGCAGGTATAATGTAGGTTAGGTGCTGCGGGCCGTAACACCTCGTCCCTTTTCTTCAAGTCCGTATGTTGACGCGAGCTCATTTTTGCGAAGAAAGTCAAATCCCGGGCGAGCCACCATCTTCCGACATGACAGCCATAATGAAGGAATGGAGCATAGCTGAAAAAAAAAATCGACTCTGTGCGAAAGAGTTGTATCCATTACGCAGTTGTCATTGGTTATAAACCTGTAGGCCAAGGAAGATAATTCAGGATTAGAAGTTGTGGGTCGTAACAGTATCAGGGGCGTAGCTGGAAGAAAATCATTTGTACGCAAACCAAAGAAAATACTAAAAATAATAACTCCGTTTACCAAATGGGGACCACTCTTACAGGAAAGAATTTGCTCCCATTAGGGAGCAAATTCATTCCTGTAAGTGCGGTCCCCGTGGCAGAGGAGGAAACTATGCTAGCTAATAAATAGTGTTGCGTATATCCTAGACAAATACAGTTTCTTCTTCTTCTTCTTCTTCTTCTTCTTCTTCTTCTTCTCGTTCTTCTTCTTCTTCTTCTTCTTCTTCTTCCGCCCCGCCCATAGGGGCTTGAAGAAATATATTGGCTGCATGATGCTTCCACGCAGAGCTGAATCCGGCCCGCACACGAGTACTGGTAAACCGCTTAGAGGATCTATGCCTGACCAGGAACCGCGGTGCGAGGCGGACCGTCCGTGCTAATAAACCGTATTGGTTTCATTGGGCGACACGGCTTGAGATGTCATTTCATCTCAATGTCGGGTAAAAGTCCCACAAAATTGGAAGCAACGTCTTCAAAATGACCTTAACAGTGTTGACGGGGACGTTAAACCTCAAATCAAACAAAACAAAATCTTCTTATTCTTCATCATCTTCTTCTTCTTACTTCTTCTCTCTGCTTCTTTTTTCTTTTTTCCTCTTCTTCTTTTTTCTACTTTTTCTTCTTCTTTTTCATCTTCTTCTCCTTTTTCTTCTTCTTTTTCTTCTTTTTCTTCTTATTTTTCTTCTTTTTCTCCTTCCTCTTCTTTTTCTTCTTCTTTTTCTTCTACGTCTATTTTTTACGTTTGTAATGTGTACGCAAGTGCGTATCTGCGTACAGATAGCTACGCCCCTGAGTATCATGGACAAACTTTCCTATCTATCCTTCACACTGATTTCTTTGGCTGGCTTGTTTCTTCGTTTGGTTTGGAGTTTAACAGCCCAGCAAGCACTATGTAGGTCACATCGAGCCAGTTAATTTACCTTGAAGGCTTATAAAACCAGCACAGTGCATATTCTTACGCCAGAATTTGACAACCACCCTTCTTGAGTCAGTGAAAGGGAGAGAATGACCGTGTGTGTATTTTGAGTTATACGTCTCAGCGACCCACTAAGGTTATACAGAGAGGGGGCCTCATTTAACGACTCGTCAGAAAGTTTGGAGAGGCCAGAAATCGAACCCAGGACCCCTGGTTTATGACGTGAGTAAAACAGAATGATTACCAAAGAGAACATTTCATGGCAGACCCATTTCAGATTCTTTTTCTTGCATTACTTAAATTTTAAAACATAGATTTTTAATATGCGGTCACTTTGACTGCTAACGCCCATTGTGACGTTTAGTGACGTGGCATTATGGGCAGAGTACACGACTTTCTTTACAGATAGCGCACATCAGACACCCTTTGAGTTAAACACCTCAGAATTCTCGACTTCAATGCAAGCCCTTCGTAGAAACCCCGGATAGGATAAAAGTTTCTATCCCAGGGTAAAATCTAGGGTTTCCTCGTCTGGTGTGCAAGAACTTGTAAAACGGGGCAAGTATTTCGTTGCTCGCAGAATTTAATCGCTTCCAGCATGCGCAACTTCTGTACGAACAAATTATTTTTCAGATTCTTGTGGTTGCACTGTAAGTGTTGTCTCATTGAAGTTGGTTTTGCTCAGTATAGCTCATTGTTGGCTATTTGAACGGTCCCTCTGTAGTTTTATATTGTTTATATGTTTATGTACAAGTTATTCGTGGGCCCCATCCACCGCTGCTTGTGGAAATCAATGGGCTGCCTGATACTTCCACACAGAGCTGAAACCCGTCGTACAGGACTACTGGTTAACCACTTAGAAGGTCTTAGTCTTCCCAGGCAAAATGGTGCGAGTCCGACCGTTCCTTCATATACATGTGAACCCTATTAGTCTCCTTGGACAGTAGATTTGAGATGTCGTTAAATCTCAATGACGGATAAAATTAAAGACTTGCAAAATTGGAAACAATTCCAAAATGACCTCAATAGTGTTGACGGGGACGTTAAAGCTCAGTTCAAACAAACAACAGGTTATTTTGTGACATTTTTGATGGATTATAGCGATTGTTTATTGTGCATCTGTTGTAAAAAGTTTTCTCTCATAAACACACCTTACAACCCAAAACACTTTTTTGTTTTAGGAATGGCCAAGCGCATACCGTACATATTGTAATTTTTCAACTAAAGGGCAAATATGTATCGTTCCTCTTGGCTGTTTCTTGAAAAATGGCGCTTATAATTGGTAAAAACGTCCAAATTCGGTTTTTCATATCCGTGTTTGTTGTTCCATTTGTTCCGTGTTTAGTGTACTCAGACTCAACACATGATCCGTGGTAAGGTGTACCCGTGTTTCAAGGTAGTGAGCCAAGAAAAATCGGTACGATTCTTATTCTAAATGTTTTTATGAATTATTGAAAATAGTATACTTACTTCGATGCCTAGAGGCATGAAAACCCCAAGAATGCTCGTGTATATGTCATTTATTTCTGACTGATAGACCCTTAAAACTTGAAGTTTTGTTTTTCTACCTATTTTGGCCTAATTTATGGCTTTGATTTCCCTTCTCTGGCCGTGTCATAACTTAAAATTTGGACAAAACAACAAAAACACAATCTGTTGTCATCGCAAAACCAACAGAAAAACTTAAATCGTGATATGTTCGACAAAATAGAGGAAACATTGAACTCACACTTCTCCTGTCAAAAAAAGACGGTAGCGTTTGTTGTACTCAGTCGCGTCACGTTGTACCGCGGTAACCGGTGTGTATCTGCCGCCTTGTATAGCGTTAACTCAAACATTGTTTAATTTATTTGTTGCGTCCATACAAAACGAATAACACGGCATGCATTACGATAACGCAGTCGTGTAACATAGTGCATTCTTTAACCCTTATCTTGCTGAATATTCATTTAAACCAAACCCATTACTGTCTATCAACCAATCAAATTACTTGATGTAATTAATTGCTACAAATTCACAAATTGATTGCCAAAAAGTGTAAATCCTGATCAGATGGCTTCTTCAGAAGCCATCTGATCTAGATCTACACTGTTTGCAAAGATAGGGGTTGCCGTGAACAGCAAGATAAGGGTTAAAATCTCCAAAACGGTTATGGTTCTGCTGAAAACTAAATAAAATAGTTCAGGAGTATGTCAAATCAGATAAGGGTGCATTTAGGTTTGATTAAAACAAAGAGAAAAGAAAGCTTACTTGTACATCATATTACAACATATTTCGAGTGTTGAAGTCAGACACATGACTACACACTCTGGCAAATCGAATTAATTGCGAAATATAAACGCCTTAGGATGGCCCATGAGGAACATCAACATCCAAAAAAGGACAATTTACAATCTCATAATCAAAATCATCGCGTTTATCATAAATTCTGCAAGAAACAAACCCATCTGCAATAGATAGATGTCAACCCCAAAAACGGGGCCTCGGTATCAGAAGAATTTGCTTTATTTAACTGAAGTTCTGGGGATAAATTGGACGGATCGAACCATCGAAATAGGTATTATCAATATTTAATAAATCATCCAAATCTCTAGAAGAGCTGTCACTGCAGGTGACCAATGCCCCCTACCCCCGTGGGAGCCAATTCTGAGTTTTTGTAAAATTTCAAGGGGAGATAATTCAGCAAAAATGACAATATAGTTATAGCCCATGGTCAGCATGTAGCCCTTGTGATGGTGAATAAGTGTGTGAAGTTTCATGGGGCTAGGTCAAATACTTTTGAAGTTATGGTCAAGGTTAAGGTGTTTGTGATGGACAGACAGGGCAAATACTATATGCTCCCGTCCCCCCCCCCACCCCCCCCCCCCACGAATCAAAGATCCTCGTGGGGGGGCATAAAAACAGTGATAGACAATATCATGCAAATAAAAATTGCTGTCCATATCAATAATTACAGTTATAGCCAACGAACTAACTCAGTTAGGGAGAGTTGACCATAGCTATGATTATTACAATCATCGCTATGGTCAACTCTCCCTAACTGAGTTAGGCATTATTATAGGCAAACAGCCGACTATATCAAAGATTGCAATTACAGAACATCCCGAAAACACGCCTATATAATCTTCACCCCCTTAAGACACTGCAAAAAATAACGACTGCTTTAGGACGGTCAATGGTAAAGTTACTGGGGATAGGGTCGGGGCTTCAACTCAGGAGTTTGTGAGATTTCAACCTTCGCCCTCAGTTCAAGTGCAGAATCAGAATCAGAATTCTTACTGTTGACACGTCAAACGACATTCAAACACCAGGATCTGTGATGTAGGGGGTTAGTCCCTAGCTCTAACCAAAGAGGTAAATTTAGCTCCCCAATCATCAGCACCTTCAGCTGTCGAAATAATCGAATCGGGAAGGGCATTCCAATCTTTATAGCTTCTGGGGAAGAACGACTCTTAATAAATGTCAGTTCTTGCAGTAAGGGTCTGAAACGACAACGAATGGTGATTTCTACAATGTCTAGCGGGGGAACAAGGCCATCTGTTTGAATGCTGGCAGCACACTTTAGACCTTTGTACAAAAGGATGAGCCTACTGTCTTTTCTCCTTTTCTTGAGAGACTCTCATTTTAATTTTCCAAGTATTCCAGTCATGCTCCCAGTTTCAACGCAGTAATTGCCTCTTAAAAATCTAGCAGCTCTATTCTGAATTTTCTCAATACAACTACCATATTCCAAAATTGTGCGAACACGACCATTATATGCTGCCTCTTTTACATCCTGAGGGCACCGATGAAGATTTCATCACAGGAAACAAAGCGTTCTATTTGCCTTGGTACACATGCTGCTAATATGAGTATTCCCTCTTATGTGTGTGATTGTCACTCCAAGGTATTTAAATGAGTCCATATTCTCGAGGACCGTTCCCTCAAAAGTGTAAGAAGCTTCAACTTTATTAGATCTATTCCTAGTTATCTGTATAATATTGCATTCAACTGGCTGAATTCTCATGCCCCAGTTTCGGGCCCAACATCCTGATCTATCTATGTCAGCCTGAAATTTCAGTGAGTCATCTTTATCTCTAATTCCCCGGTAACAAACATAGTCGTCTGCGAACAGTCTTATTTCTGAGTCAATGCCAGTGGAAATATCATTGATGTTCAGGGAGAATATGTGCAGACATATTAACAACAACACATGTATCCGCATTGAGGCTTCCTAGTGCAACAGCGAGTCATAATAAAATACACAATAAAACGATCATGCTCATTATGATAACACAACCGTGCGTCATAGTGCATTTTTTGCATCCCCGAAACGGTCAATTTTATGAAGAAAATGTGTGCTATTTTTCATATTTGTACTCAATAATAGGTTGTGAGTACTCGTTAGAACCGCCTCTATGTCTAGGAGCAGAAATAAGGAAAATAATGTTTACCCCCGTAAACCCCTGTTTTCTCTATATAAAGTGGGGTGTAAAGGGGTGTTTATTTCACGGACTTGTTAGCGTGATGTTTAGATTAATACAATTATGAATCAGGGTGGAGGACTCAACAACAATCCGAAGTCAGAGCAGACGAAAACCACCAGTTAGATCACAGAGGGTCGAACCTAGGAAATATCAGGCTCCGCCCCTCTTGAATTCAAAAGATTTAGGATGAGACTTTCCTAAGAGTCCAAAATCCGGCCCACCGCCGTGCCACCGAAGAGCGAAGGGTCGACAACCAAGCAAGCACTCTGTTGCATAACACCGATGCTAACCAATTTTATTGTATCTCCCATCAATTTTCCTGAACTGACCGGAAAATTATCCCTATCAAGTATACCTACGAGACTATACATAGTAATAATACGGATATTAAAAATAAAATAAAACGATTTTCACGCAGCGGAATTTATGCATTTAACCTTTTCACTGTTGAATTTCCCAAGTATACCGTTTCCTGATAACAAAAAGGTTTATGCAAAAAGGTGTTTCAGTTATAATTCAAAAGCAGTTTGGCAAACAGTGTGGATCCTGATCTCACCTGGTTTTTTACTGCTTGTACAGGTATATGTGCCTCTCTATCTGCAGTGTTGAAAGGGTTAAAAGCAGATTGATCTCAGATCGCCATATATGACCTCAATGGGCCACTCGATATCGCAATTGGACCTAAAATAATTGTAAATACATCCTTTTCACCAATGTCTGTCTCTCTTCTGCCTGAATGTTGTAAAAAGATGAGAACGTCGACCTTGAGATAAAATATTCAACTGTGCAGTAGTGACCATTTATGTATGCTTGATGCCAATAAGTTTGCGAGCCCGTACACGACGGACCGCTCGTTTGAATATTGGGTTGCTTGTTTTGTAATAACAACTTATAGAAAAAGTGAAATGCAGCTGTCCAGTCTGTTCTTTATTTCAGCCAGCGATGTTGATCCTGGAATACAGATCATACATTTTCAAACTGACAGCTTACTTGTTAATCGGTTCGATAGTTTGTTTCACCGTTTATGTTGCCTTGACGAGAAAACGGTATATGTCAACAATGCTTGAAGAAGAATTAGTTCACACCAGCGGATACGGCACAGGAACGCAGATGGAACAATTGAACCGAGTAAAAAATAAAGATGCAAAAGTCATTCTTTGGTACGGTACACACCGGCAAAGCATGCTTGTGCATTCATTTAAAGTACAATTTTCTAAGTGCCCATTCAGCGATTGTCAGATAAAGCATGTGATTTCTAAAACCGGTTTGAAGCTTACAAGTCCTTTCTTAGCCGATGCTATTATAGTTCAGTCGAATGCTATTTCTACACTGCCTCCACCACCCAGGAGAGATGAGAATCAAGTGCTTGTACTTGCGGTCAGAGACGCCTTCCGAAGTTTACATCGTGCATATACAATGGAAATCGCAAGTCAGTGGATACATAAATTCAACTGGACAATGACATTCAGGCTTGATTCCGACATTGTCTACAAGTATTCTAATATTATTCCTAGACCCTTGTCCAAGCAGACACGCAAAAACTACTCTGAAATATTCGTGAAAAAGACAAAAGACGTTCTGTGGCTTGTTAGTCACTGTGAAACACTAAGCGGCCGTGAAGATTACGTATCTGAGCTAAGGAAAGTCATTGATGTAGATATATTTGGACACTGCGGAAAGACAGCCCCATGCCCGAAAGGAGATCATTCTTGTTTCAAAGCACTAGCGAGAAAATATAAATTTTATCTGGCGTTTGAGAACACGCTATATCCTGATTATATCACAGAAAAGGTTTTTAATTGGTTTAATCGAGACATTATTATTGTTGGTCGTGCAGGTTCGAACTACTCAAGAATAATGCCACCAGGAACTGTTATTGACGCTGCTGAGTTTGATTCTCCTGTTCAACTTGGAAATTTTCTCAGTGAATTAGCAGTTGACAAGGATCGGTATATAGCGTATCTGACACGAAAGGATATGTTTTACAGTACAAATAAATATGGACCTGCCGAGGAAGCATATTGCAAATTATGTGAATATCTTCATACACTGGAAAACCACAGAAAGACATACAGTGATATTGTGAAATGGTGGCTTCATTAACCATTTTTGTACCAAATGGATGCTTACACCTTATATATAGCAGGAGTTCACTTCAAAATTTAGTGGTGTCAGGTTATGTTTTCATCAAAATTTATTTTGAAAATGACTGAACTTCTAGCAAACAGTGGAGGCCCTGATCAGACGCCGCGTTCTGCGGCGTCTGATCTGGGCCTGCACTGTTTGCTAACTACCCACTTTGGAGTTTCCGGTACAAAAAGGATTAAATGACTTGTATACCAGTCAGCATGACCGGGTGATGAAAGTATAGAAAACCGCCGACAAAAGACAAGAAATAATATCACAGCTCATGAACGGCTCCTTCTCTATAAAAAGTGTGTCGTTTAGGTGTATTTAATTTTGCATTCAAGACTACAAGTAATTACTCGCTAGAAATACAGAAACTGATGCCCAGGGGAGCCACTAAGATTACTTGCTACTTGCTGCGCCTTGGTTGAAATGCATATTCCTCAGAGTGACATTTATCACTATCACCCCCTCAGGAATGTGAAATTTATTTTGTAATAAAACTTAAAATTATGGTAAGGGATTTTTAATGAAAAGATTTTGGGTTGCTCACAAGCAATGACATTCCAAATTATCGGATAACGTCGGCTTTCTACATAAGCGACGTTAGATGGTGAAGCAGAAATTCAGAAGTTCAAACGCTTAAAACTTCGTTATTTCTGAACAAAACCCTTAAGTGTTGGTATGCGTTTTGTTAATTAAATGAAAAGAAACATTTTGGTACCAAAATTTCTCGACTTTGTTACAATTTTTAGTTGAGACTCATTTTCTGCAGCTTGACCGAACCGTAAGAGCACCCAATTCCGCGTATGTGATAGTCGAAATTATCGCAGGGTGATAGTAAACATTGTCACCCTCCGGCCTATGGGATTTTTTTTTATGGAAAAGTCACGTGAGGTATAGTAACAAAGATTACAGCCTACCAATGACACCAAGAGGAAGAGTAATTAAAACTGAAAAGAAAGAAAGAGAAAAACAAAGAATCACAAACAGCAGTGCAACCAGCTCCCTCTTTCCAACGGAAGTTGATCAAGGTGTAACAGGCAATATTAATAAAAAAATACATGAATAATATAAGAATCTTATATGGGTGTGAGGGATGGGTGGAAAAATCCGTCCCGAGGGACACTGTCCGGCTCACGAGGAATCCATATAGGAATCTTTTTGTTGCATACCTCTCATTTCTTAGTGCGGATTTTTAATGGTTACCGACGTCCGCCATATTGTGATGACACTACAGGAATGATTCGTGACGTCACGTAACGTGATGTGACGTCAACCTTAACGACGCCGCATACGAGGTCGTAATCAACATGTGCATTTATCAAACACGCGACTATATTCGATTTTGGGTCGGAACACCAGGGTCAGAACATAAATTTCTATCCCAGGGTAAAATCACGGATTTCCTTGTCTGGTGTGCAAGAATAATAATAGAAATACACAACCATAAGCACATTTAGCATTAAGAGTCCCGTCGGAAAATCCGACAAAGCTACATTTAATATAAACAACATTAGAACCACCGCCATAGGACAGTCAGTAGCGAGAACCACTTGGGAGTTGAAATCGATTTTATGTACCCAACCTTTACACCAGGTTCTAATTGTATTTATAACAAAAGTAATACAGTAGACCTGCGATGGCTCGAACACCAATGGCTCGTTTACCATGGATGCGTCGAACCCATTCTTGAGCGCCTAGCGAAATCATCTACATAAGAAACAGTGGGGGATAATTAAGGAGATTTTAGTCTTTAATCTTGCAAATGTATGCTGTGTGTACTCATTAGAATCGCCTCGATGAGGCGATTCTAATGAGTACACACAGCGTATGTTTTCATTATAGAATACCGAAAAGATGTATAAAAGTATCTCGTTATGCCTCCTGATAGTAACCTCAGTGGCTCGAACTACCCCTGCCTCGAACAGATTTTCGAGGTCCCAAAGGTATTCGAGCCATTGAAGTTCGACTATATATGGTGCACCTGAATGTTACTAACTCATCCAATAGGCCATCATATTGGAGCAAACTGACACACAAATCAAATTGAATAACTGTGATAAATTAAACATGAGTGCTTGTAATGCTTGGAGTGCAGTGGTGCAGTGGTAAAGTATCGGCCTCGGGATCGAGAAGTACCGGGTTCGAACCCCACGAGCGGCAAGTGTTGTTTCCTTGAGCAAGAGACTTTATCCACATTGATTAGTACTGGTTCCACCCAGGAAAAGAGGGCCACATGGAAGATTAGTACTAGTTTACTAAATGTGTTACCCTCTATAAATAAGGTCGATTATTATTATTATTATTATTATTTTATTATTGTAGCTTTTCACACACACACACACACACACACACACACACACACACACACACACACACACACACACACACACACTGTACGCTGGAGCTAAAGAAAACAACCCGATAGACCGCGAAGACATCGCCTAAACAAGTCCGTGAAATGAAGACCCCCCAAAACCCCACATTATATACAGAAAGCTGGGCTTTACGGGGGTATTCATTATTTTTCTTATTTCTGCTCCAAGACATAGGTTGTGGGTACTCGTTAGAACCGCCTCAATGAGGCGGTTCTAACGAGCACACTCAACCTATGTTATGAGCATTTATAAGAAACACATCAAGGATTTTGCATCAGAAACGTAGCCATTTTGGAGATGTGAAAAATGCATTATACCGTACGGGTGAGTTATCGTAATTGAGTCAAAGCAAAGACAACTCATCAGGCACCAACCAGCCTCTAATAAAATAACACTTTTAAAGTTTTAAGTTTGGGCCGTCATCGAGTCTGATACATAACCCCCGTTGTGCAAGGGAACAGGGAAACATAGTCTTGGTTCTAATATTATTGAATAATATTTTATAACACAAAAAAGCTGGTCTGAGGATTGCACGTATTTAGAATATTGATGTGACTCCCAGGCGTGGGCCCAGCACTGCCTGAGGGGTCAAAATTACATTTGTCCAAACTTTCGAGGGGCGTTTGGAAAGTAATAATAGTAGAGTACCCACCATCTATATTTTGAGCAGAAATAAGAAAAATATTACAATTATTTCCTCTGAATATTTTCGTTTTTCGACGGTAAAATTATCAAGGCGTGTCTTCGTAATACTTTTTATCCACTCAGAAAATGCATTATGAAATCCTTTTCGGGTATATTGTTTATATTCTGAAACAACGCTGTACCCAAGGCGTGACGGCTTTCGAAAAGACGTCCTGGCAGACATGTTTTAATGTATGGGTTGAGCCAGAAAGCACAGGGAGAAATGTCTGGCCATAGGGGCTTGAATAATGAAAAAAAAAAAAAAAATGATTCTTTTTTTTTTTTTTTTTTTTCATTTTTTTTTTCATGATTCAAGTCCCTATGGTCTGGCCTGTATGAAGGAGTTGGTGAAGTGCTTATGTCCAACTCCTCCAAATAGTTGATCTTCACGGCTGATCTGAGCGCCGGGGCGTTATCATGAAGAATATGAAGACCACATAGCCTTGCACATGGACGCCTTGCAACATAGTAGTCCACCACTGCAAAAATTATGTCTTCAGAAAATTGAAACTAATCCTGACACACTGATACTCTTTTTTTTACAAAAATAGTCATGTTGCATATCAAATAAAAGGTAATGAAGAGTAGAACACAATGGTACCAACACTTTACCCGGAATAATGTCTTGTGATCATCAAAGTTCAAAAAGAAATATTTTGGGTCCGTTTACTGTGACATGATTTTCACAACGTGGGGATGCGCGATGGGACGCCATCGACTTGCTCTGGTTTCCATTGAAATGTCAATGGAAGGAAGTTGGTTTTTCTGACACCGAAGCATGATCTTTGGATTGGGCTCTTTCTGTTTGTTTGTTTGATTTGAGGTTTAACGTCCCCGTCAACACTGTAAAGATCATTTTGGAGACGTTGCTTCCAATTTTGTGGGACTTTTACCTGACATTGAGATGAAATGACATCTCAAGCCCCGTCGCCAAACGAAATCAGTAGGGTTTATAAGCATGGACGGTCCGACACACACCGCTTTGCCTGGGCAGGCTTAGATCCTCTAAGCGGTTTACCAGTACTCGTGTGTGGGTCGGATTCAGCTCTGCGTGGAAACATCATGCAACCCATCTATTTCTTCAAGCCCCGATGGGCGGGTGCGGTTTAGTTTCCATTGAAATGTCAAACGAAGGAAGTTGATTTTTCTGATACCGAAACATGGGCTTTGGATTTGGCTCTTTCTGTATTCAGTAGTAATATCATCACGTGATCAAGTCCGTGAAATGAAGACCCCCCCTCCTAAACCCCAATTCATATAGAAAAAACTGGGGTTTACGGGGATATACATTATTTTTCTTATTTCTGCTCCAAGACATAGGTTGTGGGTACTCGTCAGAACCGCCTCAATGAGGCTGTTCTAACGAGTACCCACAGCCTATGTTTTGAGCATCTATAAGAAAAATATCACGGATTTTCATAAGAAATGTAGCAATTTTGGAGATGTGAAAATTGCACTATGACGTACGGGTGTGTTACCATAATGTTCATCGGGCCCCCGCCCATCGGGGCTTGAAGAAATTTATGGGCTGCATGGGTTTCCACGCAGAGCTGAATCCGACCCGCACACGAGTACTGGTAAACCGCTTAGAGGATCTAAGCCTGCACAGGCAATGCAGTGCGCAAGAGTCGGACCGCCCATGCCTATACACCATATTGTTTTATTGGGCGACAGGGCTTGGGAAGTCATTTCATCTCAATGTTGGGTAAAAGTCCCAAAAAATTGGAAACACCGTCTCCAAAATGACCTTTACAGTGTTGACGGGGACGTTAAACCTCAAATCAAACAAACAAATCATAATATTCATCAAAATTTTTAATAACCTGAATGGCGCTGACTCTCGATCTTTCTCTAATGGGGTATACAATTATACAACTAATCGTTTAGATTAAGATATTTTCTTGTCAAGGACTCAATTAATCGCTATATTGTCCATAGTGCTCACCATATTCAACTGGACTGTTCGTGCCTGTCACGGTCGCCAAAAACTGCATTTTCTACTGTAAAACCGGTTGAATGAGGCCAAGTTTTGAGATATTTTTAATAAGGTTTATCAATATTCAATACTTCTAACAAAGGGGATGATTTTGATTTTGACATTGTTAGTTTCTCTATCCTGAATGGCGCTGTCTCTTATGGAATACACATCTATTAACTTATTCATTTTGATTAGCGAAAAATGAGTGCTTACATATCAACAACTCTTATAATTACAATGAAGTCCAAAGTGTTATTTCCTTGAAAAGTTGAACAAGTCCGTCGGTATCAGAAGCTTCGAAAAGCTTATTCTTAGCTGTATCTTTGAGTCTCTGAATTGACTGGCGAATATACATGTATCACTGACTTGAAAAAGGAAATCAATTAAACGTCACGTGAACAAGTCCGTGAAATAAGACCCCCCTTAACCCCACTTTATATTGAGAAAACTGAGGTTTACGGGGGTAAACATTATTTTCCTTATTTCTGCTCAAAGACATAGGTTGTGGGTACTCGTTAGAACCACCTGAATGAGGCGGTTCTAACGAGCACCCAAACCCTATGTTTGGAGTATAAATAAGAAAAATATCACAAATTTTCATAAAAAAATACCTTTTGTGAGGTTTGAAAAATCCACTATAGCACACGGATGTGTTATTGTAATGAATTTAAAAGTTTTAAGCCTATAAATAATCCTCATATGGGTTTGCACTCTTTGCACTCTTTGGTTAAACTTTTTTTTTTGCATCAAATGGAATCTTCCTCCTTATATATAGCTGGAGTCCAATGCAACATTTAGGGTTGTCAGGCTGTGTTTGCTTCAAAACATTTTTTTGGAAAATGGTTGAACTTTTTGCAAATAGTGTAGGTACTGATCAGACGCTGCATTCTGTGGCGACTGATATGGGCCTGCACTGTTTGCTAGGGTTTCTGGTATAAACGGGTTAAAGAGAACGAAGAACCCAACTTTTATATAGTAAAACTGGAGTTTATAGGGGTAAACCTTATTTTTATTATTTCTGCTCAATACATAGATTATTGGTACATGTACATGCATATAAACACCCAAAAGTGAAAGAAATTCAGATAAAAACTTCAGATATTTTCCATATACCTGCTCAAAACATAGATTTTAGGAACTCGGTAGAACCGCCTCGGTGAGGCGGTTCTAACGAGTACCCACAATATATGATTTTAGCAGAAATAAGAAGAAAAATGTATACCCCTGTAAACACCAGTTTTACGATATAAAAGTTGAGTTTCAGGTGGATGTAGGTAAATTATAAAGTCGTGTTTTTATAATGTGTTTTATCCGCAGTGGTCACAAACCCAGAAAACAGCCTTCACTACAGCTGGTGTGTGGGAATGTGTGGCGGCGGTAAAACGTCTCCCTGCCCTACATCATAGTGTAGATTATATTTTCTTGTCCTTTGGGATCATTGATTCCATTGTGGAATTTTGAAAATATCTGAGGGTCACTGATGAGGCCTAATTGGCTGAAACTAGCTAGTCTGGCCCAGAAAAAAATGTACACTCCATATTTTCAATTATGTGGTGTATACCTTGCTTCCAAAGGATAACCCTTTTATAGAACATACAGTAGAACTTCGATGGCTCGAACACCGATGGCTCGTTTACCATGGCTGAGTCGAACCCAATATTGAGCCCCTAGCGAAATCCTCTACATAAGAAATAGTGGGGGATAATTAAGGAGATTTTAGTCTTTTATCTTGCAAATGTATGTTGTGTGTACTCATTAGAATCGCCTCGATGAGGCGATTCTAATGGGTACACACAGCATACATTTTCATTATAGAACACCGAAAAGATGTCTAAAAGCATCTTGTTATGCTTCCTGACAGTAACCTCAGTGGCTCGAACTACCCCTGTCTCGAACAGATTTTCGAGGTCCCAAAGGCGTTCGTGCCATTGAAGTTCGACTGTATTTGTCGTGACAGGACCCACAGTTCTCCTATGATACACTTAAGTTCAGTTGCGCCAGTTCTGAAGCCACCATTCGAAGATATTATTATATGACTTTCTATGCGCATCTATTGTATGTAGATATTCGCAAAGTTTACAATTCGCCTCCTGTACGGGTACAAGTTTCGAAGTTCTGACATAATTGTCCTTTTGTTTCAAATGAGCTATATACCTGTCCTTATCATTTCCTAATTCTTTAAGATATTTTCCAAGTTCTACAGGAGACTTAAAATCCCCTGCATCTATAACAGTTCCTGGTGGCAATATTTTGGAATATTTGGAACCCCCTCGAGCCACAACAATTACGTCTTTGTCAAACCAGTGGTAAACCTTTTCAGTAACATAATCCTCGTAGAATGTGTTTTCAAAAGCCAAATAAAATTTATACTTTAAAGCTAGTTTGTCAAAGCAAGATGTGTCACCTTTAGGACACGGGGCTTTTTCTCCGCAAAAACCGTATTTTTTAACATTAATAACTTTTTGAAGTTTAGTGACATAAAATTCTCGTCGACTTCTAGTATTGCAATGGCTAACAAACCAAAGGGCTTCTCCTGTTTTCTCATTGAATATACCCTCATAATTTTTATTAGAAATATCGCGGGAGAGTTGTTCTTTCAAAATATTGTCTTCGATAGCCATGTTTGAAATAGAGCTTCTCTCAATGATATTTGAGTATCTGTATACAAAGTCTGAATCAAGACGATAAGTCATCGTCCAGTTAAATAGGCTTGTCCAACGCTTTGCGATCTGGTTTCTACTCAATGTTTTCGGAAATGAATCCCTCACCGCAAAGACAAAAACCTGATTCCGGTCTCTTTTAGGTGGTGGGTTTAGATAATAAATTGCCCTGGATTGAACCATAACGGCATCAGCCTGAAAAGGTTTCGTGGGGTTTTGCTTTCCATGAAACATGTACTGGAATTTACACTTCTTGTACTCACAGCGTGAAAAGTTCACTTTAGTGGAATGCCCCACCATGCTTTGTTTATACTTGTCGTACCACAGTATGATTTTCATACGTTTATCTTCTCGGAGTTTCCCTATACTTTGTATATCTTCGTCGTGTACGTCTATTTCCACGGGTTCTGTAGTTTGTTTTTCATTAGTATCCATGTTTGGTGTCTCTATCTCCTGCTTGCTCGACTTTGGAATTTCATTTACCGGCTTCCTGTCAATTTCATAGTCCAGTTCTCGTTCTGATACATACTCGGGTTCAGAGTCATGAGTTTCCATGTGTTCTTGGTCACGTGAACTGTACATTGCTTGATCCCGTTCATGGAAGGCCGCTTGGCTTCTAAGTGGACTCGAGTAGGATTGTGGTAAGTTCGCGTCTATCTCATGCTGAACGCCAGCAGGTAGGTAGGACGCATACAAATATTGAATTTTAGATTCCTTCAGGATGTGGTATGTTCCATACAGTGCGATCGTTATTAACAACAAGGTCGCTAGACTATACAACTTCCTTTGCATTTTAAACTTCAGCTGAAAAATAGGCAAAAATGTTAATGAACCGGGAGCATTTCCTACAACTTACATGTACGCCCAGCGAAGAATCAGATGAGCCTGCGCATCCATTTAGTCTAACCAGAGACTTCTCTTGCTGCATGAAGGAGCATTGGGTCCTTAGCTATCTTTAGAGCGATCAACGAAGACTCTGATCAGACTGCGCGGATGCGCAGGCTGATCTGAGTCTTCGTTGGGGCACACGTCTTATTGCAGGTTTTGTCATGCGCTGGCTCAAATCAAATCTGAACCTATATTAAAATGTTCATGTAAATAGATAGTACCAGGTTCGTGTCTTCTGATATCAAATTTATCAGGCAAGGCTTCGAGAACACGTGTAGAATCGCGAGGCTTGCCGAATGATTCTACAGGCGTTCTCGAAGCCGAGCCTGATAAACCTGATATCAAAAGACACGGATCGGGTATTCTATTTTATCATTTTATCCCTTTGTACATCCATAAATTGACAATTCACGATCAGATGCGCGTCCCAACATTCTGGCGCGCAATAATCCATCGATATATTTTTACATAATTTTTCCAGTTTTTCCTGTGGTCTGGTTCATTCATAAAGTGCAATGCCACGTTGATCTGATAAAGGTCACTTGTCCTGAGATAGCATATCTGTATCAGGTTAATGTGTTACAATGCAATATAAATAGAGGATAACTTCAAAAAATAAACTCTTGGAATATGTTCTATAAAAGGGTTATCCTTTGGAAGCAAGGAATACACCACAGAAGTGAAAAATATGGACTGCACATGTTTTCTGGGCCAGACTAGCTAGTTTCGGCCAATTAGGCCTCATCAGTGACCCTCAGATATTTTCAAAATCCCACAATGGAATCAATGATCCAAAAAGGACAAGAAAATATAATCTACACTATGAAGCCTCATTTTTTTTAAGTGGAGCCTCTATATATTTATGAACGAAAGTTATCAGAAGTAAGACTGGTGCGATTTAATGGATAATCGTTTAATTTACTCGATACTATTGATTGCAGAAAGATTTAGCAATTGCACTGACCCACAAACTGCTTTTGAACTGTCGATTTTGTCACGTAGGCAAGTTATTTTCGGATGGAAAGTTAGAGCGTAATTATAGCCTATTTCAAAAACTGTACGGCTGCGAACGTTGATTTCTCATTTCCTATTTGTTGGTCATAAGCGTCGAACGGTTGATGATCAACGGCTCCGAATGAATACAAGTTTTTGAATTGAGGTTAACGTCCTAGTCAGGACTATTTAGATCATTTTGGAGACGATGCTTCCAATTTTGTTCGACTTTTACCCGACCCTGAGATGATATCAAAGGGAGCGGGGTAGCATCTAGAATGTGCGCGATGGCGTATGGCAGTATATAGAGAAATACAAAAAAAAAAAAAAAAAGACGAAGAAAGAAATGACATCTCAAGCCTTGCGACCCAATGAAAACAAACTGGGTTAATATGCATGGGTGGTCCGACTCGTATTACTTTGCCTGAGAGGGCTTCGACATCCTAAGCGGATTACCAGTACTCATGTGCGGTCCGTTTAAGATCTGTGTGAAAGCACCATGCAGCCCAGTCAATATTTCCTAACCCCGATGGAACATGCGTGCATACGTATGTGTTTGTTTGATTTGAGGTTTTACGCCAGTTTTACGCCACCGTCCCATCGGAACTTGAAGAAATAGATAGGCTGCATGATGCTTCCACGCAGAGCTGAAACCGACCGCCCATGAGTACTGGTAAACCGCTTAGAGGATCTAAGCCTGCGCAGGCAAAGCGGTGCGAGTCGGACCTTCCATGTTTATAAACCCTATTGGTTTCATTGGGCGATAGGGTTTGAGGGTCATTTCCTCTCAATGTCGGGTAAAAGACCCATAAAATTGGAAGCAATGTCTCCAAAGCATGACCTGTACAGTGCCGACGGCGACGTTAAACCTCAAACCAAACAAAACGTCCCTGTCAACATTCAATAGGCCATATTGGAGACGTTGCTTGCACTTGAGTGGAACTGAAATGAAATGACATATCAAGCAAGCCCTGCCGCTCAATGAACCATTAGGGTTTATATGCATGGACGGCCCCGATTCACATCAATTTCCTGGGAAGGCTTAGAACCTCTAAGCGGTTTACCAGTACTCATGTGCAGTCAGTTTAAGCTCTGTGTAAAAGCATCATGCAGCCCAATCTATTTCTTCAAGCCCAGATGGCTGGGGGCGGTGTGTGCGTGCGTTCGTGCGCACGTGTGTGCATGAGAGAGAGAGAGAGAGAGAGAGAGAGAGAGAGAGAGAGAGAGAGAGAGAGAGAGAGAGAGAGAGAGAGAGAGAATAAGAGTTTGATTTGAGGTTTACTACGCATTGCAGAAAGACGATCCTATCTCAAACTTGATGTGTCAAATTGTGACGTGATGAGGGTATTTAATTACAAGTCATTTTAGTGTGTTTCGTAATCGCGACGAGAGGCGTAGCGGTTTACGGTCGGTTTCAGATCATTTCTCCAAGCCCAGCTGGGCGAGGCCTAAGTATATGAAGTTTTAATCTGAAAATGATTATGGCGATGAATGTGTCAATTTATGTTTTATCAGCTATCGCCAGCTTTAATGCTAAATGTTGACAGCCATGGACAGAAACCACAAAAGCTCCCTGTTGTTATACACGAGCATCAAAAGCTCTGACAAGATCGGCATTATGCGCAGGCTATAATCAGACATGGACCTTTCAAGCTCCAACATTTTTATGGTTTGTCAATCGACCCAAATTTATTAAGCATAAAAACGCTTCAGTGCTCAAGTTCATGTGACTATCACTGATTTGCATGAAATCCATATAACTTATTTATAGAAAAAAGTAGCGTTAATTTTATCCCAGTAGGTTATCTATAGAATCTGGACTGGAACCATGGGTAGGGCTTGACAAATGTTCTAGACCCATCTCAGACGCCGCAGAACGCGACGTCTTATCAGGATCTGGACTCTTTGCTCGAAGTACAGGAATAAAGGATGCAAAACGCAGCGTCTGATCAGGGTCTACACTTTTTGCTTAAAAACTTAAATTTAAGGGTTATACAAAAAAATATTTTAGTCCAGGACTATTTTTCCAGCCCACACTCCGAGATAATCGACCCATCGGTATTCAATGCTTTGATTTTTCATCATGCTGACTAAGTACCATTCCGAAAAGTTTTGAGATTAATTTTGTCATACACTGTTGCCTGGCCCCCGCCCATCGGGGTTTGAAGAACTAAATGGGCTGCATGATGCTTCCACGCAGAGCGGAAACCGACCCGCACACGAGTACAGGTAAACCGCTTAGAGGATCTAAGCATGCCCAGGCAAAGCGGTGTGTGTCAGCCCGTCCATGCTTATAAACCCTATTGGTTTCATTGGGCGGCAGGGCTTGAGATGTCATTTCATCTCAATGTCGGGTAAAAGTCCCACAAAATTGGAAGCAACGTCTCCAAAATGACCTTTACTGTGTTGATGCGGACGTTAAACATCAAATCAAACATACAAACAAAAACATACACTGTTGCCACGCATCCAGCTGAAAGAGCTATAAAAACCGAAGTTGAAAATCTTAACAAGTGTTCTAATCTCTCTCTCTCTCTCTCTCTCTCTCTCTCTCTCTCTCTCTCTCTCTCTCTCTCTCTCTCTCTCTCTCTCTCTCTCTCTCTCTCTCTCTCAATCGATGGCATTGCCACATAGTCTTCTGTCGAGACAAGACAATGAACGAATGAGCACCCTGTGTCTTGCTAAAAGAGTGAGTGTTTGAGTTCAACATCTCACCAACAGCTAAGGTCATACGGAGACTGGGCCTCGGTTTAAAGACTGATCCGACAGTCTGGAGAAGCCCGGGATCGATCCGTCGACCCCTGGTTTAGAAGGCGAGTAGCATAACCATTAACCACTGCACCACGGAGACTTCTGTCTTGTTATTAAGAAGACAGTATGTATGACTGATAGCATAAGTAGTCTCAGACGCTATCTAATTTTTCGTTCGACAAATTACTGTCATGGCATTGAGCGTAGAGGAAAATCAGATTCTCCGTCACTGACACCGAGATTTTGACGATCTGGATTGATTAAACAATAAGTAGTCCTAAGTCCATGGTTTGGTCAAAGCAAGCTGAATGCTTCAGGTACCTTAACTAGAAGTATGGCGAGCTAGTTCACACTCACATTCTGACCATTTCACGGAAGACGAAGACTAGGCGGCTCTCTTGAATTCCCACATTCTGTTATTGTTAGGAGCAAATATGAATCAATTGCTGCCTTGGTTAAATTACACATTTTCAGTGACCATTTCGAGATCAAAACATGATAATCCTTATGACCTACTTTTCATCTTGCAACAGCATATCAATAATGATTATGCGTTAAAAACATGTCGAAACACTTGAAATTCTTACGCTTAGTTCTAATTTACATATGGCGGGAACTACCCACTGTCAGTTTAAACTGCTTAAATTGGTTTCTGACATTTTGTTAACAAATCACAGGCCTAGTTTACATAAAGTGGGTGTTTCAATCTATTCGCCGTACTCATGAGCCCATAAAAAAGTGTCTTTTGGGCCTCTACACGGGCACAAGCGCGGAAAATTTTTTTAAACCACAACTCGCTAGGCATATGCTATCAGTGATGGCATCTAAAATGGTCCTAGAAGATCTCGTTGACATTGAGGTTTACATGGAGTTCAGTGAGGACACCCGTTGCTCCTTAATTGAAGGGAAAATGGGTGAATTTATACAGTATGACGTATGTTACAACGCATAATGTAGTAATGTAGTAATTTCTTCATTTTGAAATTTTTACTACATTATGCGTTGGCATAGTCGACGCGAAATGAAATAAAATGTCGTTTTTACTTCATTATGCGTCGATACTAAGAGGTTTGAGCAAAATGAAAGAATTATTTCATTTTGCGGCGATGGGTGGCATACTTAATTTTACTTCATTATGCGTCAACAGTTTGTTTGTTTGATTTGAGGTTTAACGTTCCCGTCAAGACTATTTAGGTCATTTTGGAGACATTGCTTCAAATTTTATGGGACTTTTACCCGATATTGAGATGAAATGACATCTCAATCGCTGCCGTCCAATTAAAAGCAATAGGGTTTATATGCATGGATGGGCCGACTCGCAGCAGTTTTCCTGGACAGGCTTAGACCTTCTAAGCAGATTACGAGGTCTCATGTACGGGTGGTATCAGCTCTGCGTGGAAGCATCGTGCAGCCCATCTATTTATACCCCCGGCATACGAAGTATGCAAGGGGGTATATAGTTTTTGTCCATTCTGTCTGTCTGTCTGTCTGTCTGTCTGTCTGTCTGTCTGTCTGTCTGCCTGCCTGTCTGCCTTTTGTTTGATTTGTTTGATTTGAGGTTTAACGTCCCCGTCAACACTATTTAGGTCATTTTGGAGACGTTGCTTCCAATTTCATGGGACTTTTACCCGACATTGAGATGCCGCCCAATAAACCTTTTTCTTTGTGATTTTGACCTTCAGTGTGCTTTTGTGGAAGACCGTCTTTTGGACATTTCAACTGTGGTCTTAAAGACCACTTTTGAACCGTCTCAAATGTGGTCTAAATTGTAGGAATTTAACTGTATTGCTTCCTAAGTCTTTTCGAAGACAGCTATGTTCTACCATCATTACTTCATTATGCGTCGATATGGTGCATATCAACGCGAAATGAAATAATTTTTTTACTTCATTTCGCGTCGACTATGCCAACGCATAATGTAGTAAAAAAAATCAAAATGTAGTAATTACTACATTACTACATTATGCGTTGTAACAGACGTATACTGAAATTCGCAACTTATTGCAAGAGGAAATAACTCGTTAAAGTAATTTTGAGGTTCTGTGAGTTTCTTTCCTGGATTTGGAAAACGAGAACATAGAACTTACAGAACGTAACTGTCACAAATTTGTGAGACTAGCAACTAAATTTTGTGGGAGCACTGATTCATTGAGAATCAATATCAGAGTAATGAAGGGTACCTCGCCAGGTCCTGCCAAGGTAGGTCTTTCTTTAATACTTAAAACCAAGTACAAGATATGCAAAAAGGAATAATCTCTCTCAGGATTATACGTAAGCGGTTAACCAGTGCAGTGCTTTTGTCGCCCAAAACTGACAACTGCTGTTCTTGAATCAGCGGAATGAATGACCGTAGAAAAGATTTCATTATCAATCTCCACGACAACAGCAGGTATCGAACCCGCGTCGTCCTGGTCGCCAGTCAGACGGGCATCCGACTGAGCTACCGAAGCCGGCCGTTAAGTATTGGCTACTCGATCATGAGTGCAACTTTACCGAATTCAGTGCGACAGATGTGCATTCGCATGTGTTGCTAGACCAAAAAATTATGAAAAGCAAAATAGATGAAAGCCTAAATGAGAACGTCAGAGATAAAATATCTATATGGACCAAATCCCGCTAAAATGCATGTCACATCTTTAACCATGTCCTCTTGGATATTTTTGTTCGGCTTTTACGGACCTTTTAAAATCATTTCACATATCAGGGTGATCCTTAATCAGAGTCGGGCGAAAACGGGAGTAATCGGAGAAAAAACACCTGATCTTCCGTTGCAGAACTTGGCATTTCACATGTTATCACAGTGGGGTTCGAATCACAGCGGTTAGAAACCCAAAGATTAAGAGTAAGCGCCCTTACCCATCAAGCCAGGAAGGCCCGGTTAATCACATGGGCATAGTGTCACTGTTTATGTCTGCTATCAATGTCGGGTAAAAGTCCCACAAAACAGTGTTGACGGGGACGCTAAACCTCAAATCAAACAAAAACAATATCCAACACAGTCTGAAGATGTAACTGTTTACCGCAGCTCGAAGTTCGCTTGTGCACATGTGGAGAAGTTTTTTTTTGATGCACATGTACTGAAAACACAATTCCACAGGGTTGGCGCGAAAACAGGCGTGAACAAGTATTCAGTTCCTGCTTGCTCCAACATTACAGCCATAATCTGTCCGGCTCGGTAAAGTCCAACAACATCGGAGCCACGTCTCCAAAATGACCTACACAGTGTTGAAGAGGATGTTAAAGATCAAAACAAACAAAACAAACGGTGTATAGCACAGTTTGTCTATTCTAACCAGGTCCTCTGGATTTAAACACGTATTTCCATTATTGTCAAATGAATGCATGGCCTCGTGAAAAAAAACCGCATCTGTATTGCTGGCCCCACCCACAATATTTGTGCGTGGGGGGACAGGGCTTAATGAAATAGATGGGCTGCATGATGCTTCCACGCAGAGCTGAAACCTACCACAAACGAGTTCTGGAACATCTTAGAGGATCTAAGCCTGTCCAGGCAAAGTGATGCGAGCATTTATACCCTCTTTGTTTCATTAGGTGGCAGAACTTGAGATGTCATTCCATCTCAGTATCGGGTATGTCACATAAAATTGGAAGCAACGTCTCAGAATGACCTACATAGTGTTGACGGGGACGATTAACCTCAAATCAAACAATATTTGCATATGAAACACCGTATACTTCAATAAGCAAATTCAGTTTTCTGTCCGCGGAGAAATTCAACGGCCAATTCTCCCTTTCGCGTATGTCCATAATACTGGGTGACCTCAAATCAAACAGACAAAACAAAAGACAACAAACGACAGTCCGCCCCCCCCCCCCATCGGGGCTTGGAGAAAAAAGGGCTGCATGATGCTGCCACGCAGAGCTGAAACTGGCCACACATGAGTACTGGTAAACCGCTCAGAAGGACTAACCTGCCCAGGCCAGGCCGTCCAATGCCTGTAGCCTTTGGCTTCATTGGGCGACCCGAGGGCTTGAGTTGTCATTTCATCTCAGTGTCGGGTAAAGGTCTCACATACTTGGAAGCAACGTCTCCAAAATTAAATAAAGAGTGTTGACGGGGACGTTAAAACTCAAATCAATCAATCAATCAATCAATCAATCAATCAATCAATCAACCAACAAGCTGGAGTTGAAATCCAATTTCGTCAAAATAAGGGCTGATGTTGTGGAGAACGTTAATGAAAACTTGTGTGAAACGAAACGAACTATAGCTAATCATCGGTGACGCTCTTGCACAAAACTACTTCTGATTGGTTATTATGCTAGAGCAGTATGACGCTTTTATAAACAACCTGTGATTGCGCGAGCCCAATCGATTGACAGTTGGACGCCTGTTTTGCTAAATCTTTTTGCAATCGATAATAAATTCCGCTAAAATGATTACACGTATCATTAATGATTTGATAATTATCGAATATTTGATAATAAATATTCAGTTTTTTTGCGTAAAAAAAAGATCGTGATATCAAGTTTCAAAAATCTCGTTGACGAGCCCCGACAGTATATACTAATTTCCAAAAATAACGCACACCTTTTTTTGAACTCAACTATATTGATGGGAATTTGTTTAATTCTTGGCTGATTTATTATTATTATTATTATTATTATTATTATTATTATTATTATTATTATTATTGGAAAATACGACTAGCCTACCGCCTTTGTGAATTTATACATGTTCAGTTCAAATTGCCATTACTGAAAACAAATCATAAACAGATAATCAAAATAAGTTTGACGTTATCGTCAATGCATGGGACATTTATACACGCAGAAATGTAACAATACATTACATGTATTTGTAAAACGTCTACTCAGGTGCACATTACCCCATTTATTAAGGACCGACCAGCGCTTTCCAAAGACATGGTGCCGATTAAACATATCTGAAATAGAAGTGAAGGCAATGATCAGGAATCGATACAATTAAACCACAACCTCCCATCAGAGACACCAAGGGAAAAGAAACACAACCATGAAACAACTAGACCCTTCGAAACATCAATAGCGGAACGCCAAAAGGACAGTTACTTTCCCACAAAATGGCCAATTGGCAATCCAAAATAAAATAATATTAAGCGATACACACACACAAAGACAAGTCATAACAAAAATAAACCGCGACAGAAGCAGAAGAACCGCCTTGGAACGGTCAGTAAAACGAATTCCACCGGGGGGGGTGGGGGGGGGGGGGTTAAATCGAATTTACGTGGCCACAATCCTCGCCCTTACTTCCGTCGCGATTTAGACAAATAATTTGTTCAGTCCGCATGAAGGCCTCCTAACTCGTCAGTGCAACATCTCCGTGAACACAAAAATCAAACAATCACAGAGATGAAAATGAAACAACGGTGAGGACTAGACAGCAAGAAACCACTGAAATGCTGGAGCAAAAGAAAACCAACAGTTACACACTGATGGGCCCGACCAGAGACAGAGCATCAGGCACCAACCAACCAGCATTACATATAATTAGATTCTCTCTAAGAAATTGGAACACCATGTCGCCCACCAGCCATAGCAACCATATAATCGTGTACATGTTCGACAAGCACTAACCTGAAAATGCCACGGGATGCCCCAAACGCACGCTTCGTACCGTCAGTGAGTCTATGAGTCGCCACTGGGTGACTTGTGTTGTTGTAAACGGAGGTCACATATGATGATACGAGTATCTACTGATTTTCGTATGTTTGAACATCGGTTCAGACCCTTGTAATGCTTGATAAAACTCGATCATTATCCACCAGTCATTTGTACCCTTGGGCTGAGGAATAGCGGGGCTTTTAACTTGCCAAATTTGTGGTAAAAGCCCTGCTACCCGCCCCCCACCCCGCCCCCCCCCCCCGGAGGCTGACAACAATGAAGAGCAACAGATGTCTCTTGAATCATTTGATTTGTTTGATTTGAGTTGAAACGTCCCCGTAAACACTGTTTTGGTCACTTTGGGTTGCTTCCAATTTTGTGGAACTTTACGCAACATTTAGATGAAATGACAAACTTAAGTCTTGAAATTTAGGAATATTTAATATATACTGTTCACAAAAAGTAGGGGATATTCGGGTTCCTTCGAGCCCATCAGCCTAAACATTAGGAATAATGGTATACCATGCCAATTGACTATCATCTGTGTGTATTCTGTCGTTGAGCAGTATGATATTTATGCTCGAGTGGCGTAGCATATGAGCATAAATTGTATATGGGGTAGCACGTGAATTTTAACAATGTGACAAACCGGTTTATTGATGCGAGATTTCGATAAAACTTTCTGTATCGACTGTTGAAATGTTGTATGCAACGATTTCATAAACAAATTCGTTATTGCACGACCCGCAGAAAAAGCAACCGACTGAAGTCGGTTTTTTCTAAGAGTGCCCTAAAATCACCGTGTCATTCTGTCATTCTGTCAGTCTGTCAATCTGTCGTTCTGTCTGTCCGTCCGTAACCCGTTTGTGAAAATTGGTGATAGTGACTTAACCGCTTGGAATATTTAAACAATTTTTGGCATACTGATAGATATCAATGAGATCTAACCAATGAACTTACGAAATATTACATTCCATTTAGTATAGCCTCGCCGAGGCGAAAAATGTGAAAATTTTCGAACATTTTTGAACTGCTTCTCCTCGGAAACCGTTGGGCCGATTGAAGTCAAATTTCATATGGAGCCTCTATGGGATGGGGGAAACCAAAATTTGCTCATGGGGTCAAGGTCACATGACCAAAATGGCCGCCAAGCCATATATGGTTTGTCTGTCTGTCCGTCCGTAACCCGTAGGTGAAAATTGGTGATAGTGACTTAACCGCTTGGAATATTTAAACAATTTTTGGCATACTGATAGATATCAACGAGATCTAACCAATGAACTTGCGAAATATTACATTCCATTTAGTATAGCCTCGCCGAGGCGAAAAATGTGAAAATTTTCGAACTGCTTCTCCTCGGAAACCGTTGGGCCGATTGAAGTCAAATTTCATATGGAGCCTCTATGGGATAGGGAAACCAAAATTTGCTCATGGGGTCCAGGTCACATGACCAAAATGGCCGCCAAGCCATATATGGTAAAAACCCTTCAAAAATAGTCATCTCCAGAACCACTGGGCAGATTTCCACGAAACTTGATAAATAGCATCTGGGATGTAGGCCTATCATAAATTGCTAAAATGGTGACCCTGGGTTGACCTTGACCTTCTTTGGGTCCGTCTGTAACCCGTTTGTGAAAATTGGTGATAGTGACTTAACCGCTTGGAATATTTAAACAATTTTTGGCATACTGATAGATATCAATGAGATCTAACCAATGAACTTACATAATATTACATTCCATTTAGTATAGCCTCGCCGAGGCGAAAAATGTGAAAATTTTCGAACTGCTTCTCCTCGGAAACCGTTGGGCCGATTGAAGTCAAATTTCATATGGAACCTCTATGGGATGGGTGAAACCAAAATTTGCTCATGGGGTCAAGGTCACATGACCAAAATGGCCGCCAAGCCATATATGGTTTGTCTGTCTGTCCGTCCGTAACCCGTTTGTGAAAATGGTGAAAGTGACTTAACCGCTTGGAATATTTAAACAATTTTTGGCATACTGATAGATATCAATGAGATCTAACCAATGAACTTGCGAAATATTACATTCCATTTAGTATAGCTTCGCCGAGGCGAAAAATGTGAAAATTTTCGAACTGCTTCTCCTCGGAAACCGTTGGGCCGATTGAAATCAAATTTCATATGGAGTCTCTATGGGATGGGTGAAACCAAAATTTGCTCATGGGGTCCAGGACACATGACCAAAATGGCCGCCAAGCCATATATGGTCTGTCTATATGTCCGTCCGTAATCCGTTTGTGAAAATTGGTGATAGTGACTTAACCGCTTGGAATATTTAAACAATTTTTGGCATACTGATAAATATCAATGAGATCTTATCAATGAACTTGCGAAATATTACATTCCATTTAGTACAGCCTCGCCGAGGCGAAAAATGTGAAAATTTTCGAACTGCTTCTCCTCGGAAATCGTTGGGCCGATTGAAGTCAAATTTCATATGGAGCCTCTACGGGATGGGGGAAACCAAAATTTCCTCATGGGGTCCAGGTCACATGACCAAAATCGCCGCCAAGCAATATTTGGTAAAAACCCTTCAAAAATAGTCTTCTCCAGAACCACTGTGCAGATTTCCACGAAACTTGATAAATAGCATCTGGAACGTAGGCCCATCATAAATTGCTAAAATGGTGACCCTGGGTTGACCTTGACCTTCTTTGTGCCTAGGTCAAACTTTGACACATATGCTTTTGTGTTGGATTTTATCCTGCAAACGATTCAGAATACAGTACTAAAGTATAAGATATATTTTTGCCTCTTACGATAAGGCGCATTAATTGGGGGAACCGTTTTATGTCCAGGTCACATGACCAAAATGGCCGCCATACCCATATATGGTAACACTCATAAAGCTAAAAGCATCCGGCGGGTCGTGCACTTCAGCTGAAGCACTGGTTAGAACCATGATTCGGCTAACGAGGTCGACATTGGAGAACCTTTAGTATAATCCAGACCGGAAGTACGCAGTTGCAGACGGCAAATAATATGAATACGTCACAGTCAGTTGTCAGTCGACTATGGGCACGCTATCGTAGGACAGGAACAGTAGCGGATTTGCAGAAAAGTGGACTCCAGAAGAGTACTAACGGATGCGATGACCGCCTTGTTGTCAATCAAGCGTTACGCAACCTGAGACTAACGTCAACAGATTTCCAGCAATACCTGCGCCGAGGAAGAGGGGTTAATGTCTCTAGACAGACGATCCGAAATCGCTTTCACAAGTGTCCGCAAGTTGTACTGCCGTTGAAAGCTAGGCACCGTAGAGCAAGTTTTGTTTGGTGTACACAGGAACATTAATTAGTGGTCTCACGTTGAGTTCACGCTATGTTCAGTGACGAATCGGGTTTAACTTGGACTTTCGTGATGATCGTAGAAGAGTCTGGCGTCGTACTGGTATTCAAGGGGACGTAACTCTATGAGAGATCGGCAGACATAACCAATTTTCAAATTCGTTCCAACTTTTATTCCCAACCTACTTATATGCTAGTTTCAAGAAGATCAAAACTATAGGGCCTATCTTGGCGACAAAGTAGAAAATAAGCATTTTTATTCAGTCTATGAGTAAAATGCCAACAGTGTTAGTTATCAAACTCATTCAAGCTTTTTATACCTTCCTTACTTATATGTAATTTTCAGGAAGAACCATTCAAAACATAGGGACTAATGTTGATGAAAATGCCAAAAATGGGAATTTTCAGCAATCAAAGGGACATTACTTTATGATAAAATGGCCGACCTCGCAAGTTTTTGAAGTCATCCGAGCCTTTCTCCATGACTTACTTGTTTGTTAGTTATAAGAAGATCCGATCAAAACTGAAGGGGATACGGTGATGACAAGGTCAAAAATAGGCATTTTCTGCAATCAATGGGACGTAAGGCTGACCTAATCAGTTTTTGAACTCATCCGAGCTATTATCCCTGACTTACTTACATGTAAGTTTCAAGAAGATCCGGTAAAAACTGACGGCCCAGTCAACACTATTTTAGGCCATTTTCGAGTCGGTTTACCTACCCACACTTTTTTTCTGGACAAGCTTAAAGCTTATACGTAAGAGGTTAACCAGATTTGACAGAAACTGACAACTGCCCTTCTGGAATCAGCGGAAGGGGAGAATAACCGTAGAAATGATTTCTTGAGCAATCTCCACGAAAGAATGTTGCCGACCCCGGCAGGGGTCGAACCCGCATCCATCAGATCACCAATCAGACGCGCATCCGACTGAGCTACCGATGCCGCCAGGGCTACGGTGATGACAAGTTTAAAAGTAAGCATTTTCTGCAATCAAGGTGGACATAACTCCTTTGAAAAATAGACCGACATCGTCGGTTTTCGACCTCATTCGAGCTTTTATCCATGACTTGCTTATATTCAAGTTTCAACTTGAGAAGATGAAGGGGCTATTGTGGTGTCAAAATAGGCATTTCTGCAATGAAAGGGATGTAACTGTATGATTAATATTCCAACATTACTAGTTTTCGAACTCACCCGAACTTTTATCCCAGATTTACTTGTTAGATCCGATCGAAACTGAAGGGGCAGCGGTGATGACAAGGTCGAAAATAAGCATTTTCAGCAAGGTAGGGGAAATAACTCCGTGATTGGTCGATTGACATCGCTAGTTTCTAAAGTAATCCGAGCTTGTATCCTTGACTTACTTATCTATAAGTTTCAAGAAAATCAGATGAAAACTAAAGGAGGAGTTACGGTGATAAAAAAGATGCAATTTCTGCAATCAAAGGGACGTAACTCTATGCGAGATAGGCTGACCCCATCAGATTTCGAACGCATTAAAGCTTTTATCCCTGACTTACTTTCATGTAAGTTTCAAGAAGATCCGATAAAACCTGAAAGGAATGCGGTGATGTAAAGGTCAAAAGTAGGAATTTTCTGAAATCAAGGGGGACATAACTATCTGAAATATTGGCCGCCCTCGTCAATTTTTGAACGCAGCCGATGTTTTATCCCTTACTTACTCACATGTACGTTTCAAAAAGATCCAATGAAAACTGAACGGGCTATGGTGATGACAACGTCAAAAATAGCCATTTGCAGCAATCAAGGGGACGTAACTCTTTGATAGATAGGCCGAACACGCCAGTTGTTTTTAACTCTTCCGAGCTTTCATCCCTGACTTACTTGTTGTAAGTTTCACGAAGATCCCATCATAACTGAAGATACTACGGTGATGATATGGTGAAAAATAAGCGTTTTCCGCAAAGTAGGGGTTAACAGAGTAACAGAGTTAGTTTTCGAACTCGCCGAGGCGGTTCTAACGAGTACCAACACTCTACGTTTTTGAGCAGAAATAAAAGAAATAATGCATACCCCTGTAAACCTGTTTTACTATATAAAGGTGTGGTTTGAAGGAGTCACAGTTATATAGGCGTGTTTTCGTGGTGAGCATATAAACATTTCTTTTGGTCAAGAGTTAATTGGCGTACAATACATTAAGCAAGTTGTAAATTTTTTGTTACATGACGTTGTGATTTGTATTTTTTTCTATATAGCAACCTCGCTTATCTGTCATATTCTAAGTCCAAATAAATGCACCGATAAATGTGTTAGTGTCGACGGCGTCAAGATTCAGTATTTGAGTGAGTTCGAAGAGAACTTAACCCTTAAGACACCGAGAAAAACTACATCTGAAAATGTCGTCTGTTTATGTCGTCTGCTGATTTTTTCCAAAGGTTTAAAAATATTTTATCAGACAGGTAAACAGTATGGACCCAAATCAAACTGGCTCCTAGACGAGCTGTCTGATTTGGGTCCACACTGTTTGCCAAAAAAAAATGACTTTTAAAGCACTCAGCAGACGACAACTTTCGTGATTTGCATTTTATGGTTTAAAGGTTTTCAGTGTCATTTGTAGTTGTACTCGTTCCACACATTACGAAAACGCGCCTGTACAACTACAAGCGAAAAATCGAACATTTTAAGATGAAAAATTGTGATATTTTTCTTATTTCTGCTCAAAATATAGATTGTGGGTAAACGTTACAACCACCTAACCGCCTCATCGAGGCGGTTCTAACGGTCACCCACAGTCTATATTTAGAGCAGAAATAAGAAAAATAAGGTTTACCCCTGTTAACCCCAGTTTTACTCTACAAAAGTGGGGTTCAAGGGGTTGAATTCGTTCCACGTTTGTATTTGTGTTATACCTCAGTAGAGCATGTCCATAGAAAGCTTGATACGATTCTAACATTCGGCCCCCGCCCATTGGGGCTTGAAGAAATAGATGGGCTGCATGATGCTTCCGCGCATAGCTAAAACAAGGACTGGAATACTGCTTAGAGGATCTAAGCCTTCCCAGGCAAGACGGTGCGAGTCCATGCTTATAAACCCTGTTGGTTTCATTGGGATAAACCCTGTAGGTTTCATTAGGCGACAAGGGTTGAGATGTCATTTCATCTCAATGTCGGGTAAAAGTCCCACAAAATTGGAAACAACGTCTCCAAATTGTCCTATACAGAGTTAGCGGGGACGTTAAAACTCCCATCAAACACACAAACAAACAAACAAACAAACAAACAACAAACGATGCTAACATTACGACAAAAATATTGAAACTGTAACCACAAAAAAAAAAAAAAAAAAAAAAAAAAAAAAATGAAAAAAAAGTTTCATAAAAAAAATCTGATATTTAACTTATTTGGGCCCAACAGCACAGATTGTTGGTATTCATCAGAACCGCTTCGTCGAGGCGAGGCGATTCTAACGATTACCCACCACCCCTATGTCTTGGAGTAGAAATAAGAAACGTAGCGTACACATGTACCCCTGTAAACCTCAGTTTTCTCTTTACAAAGTGGGGTTAAGGGGTGTTCATTTCACAACTACATGTATATGTACCTAGTCTGACCCATAAATAGTTGCACACTCCTTACTTTTCAGGTATGAGGTGGTATTCATTGCTTCGAAAGGACATTAGGACAACACATCCGTGTGATATAGTACATTTTTCAAACCTTCAAAAAAGGCATTTTTTTCTGATCAAGATTAGTGATATTTTTATTATTTATACCCAAAACATAGTTTTTTGGTGCTCGTTAGAACCGCCTCATTTAGGCGGTTCTAACGAGTACCCACAACCTATGTCTTGGAGCAGAAATAAGGAAATTAATGTCCCCCTCCCCCGTAAAACCCCCAGTTTTCTCTATATAAAGTGGGGTTTAGGGGTCTTTATTTCACGGACTTGTTCACGTCATGTAACCATTTTTTTAAACATATTTCCTTACCACAGCAGGTGTTATGGGAATGTGTGGCGACCGTAAAAAGGCTCCCTGCCTTTCATCCCACAATGTAGTGTAGTTTGTATTTTCTCGTTCTCTGGGATCATTGATTCCATGTGATTTGTGGGTCATTGATGAGGCCTAACTGGCCGACATTAGCTAGTCTGACCCAGAATTACTTATTTCCAATGGATAACCTTTCTATAGAAAATTGTTAACGTGATATACCTTTAAGATACTGATCGCCATCGCGATAACACACCCTTGCGGCATAGTGCATTTTTCAGAACTCCAAAATGACCAGTAATCTGATGAAAATCCGTGATATTTTTTCTTATTTTTCTTTGTTTAATTTTAGGTTTAACGTCCCCGCCAACACTGTTAAGGTCATGTTGGAGACGTTGCTGCCAATTGTGTGGGACTTTTACCCGACATTGAGATGAAGTGACATCTCAAACCCTGCCGCCGAATGAAACCAATAGGGTTTATAAGCATGGGCGGTCCGACTCGACCCGCTTTGCGTGGGCAGGCTTAGATGCTTTAAGCGGTTTACCATTACTCGTGTGTGGGTCGGTTTCAGCTCTGCGTGGAAGCATCATGCAGCCCATCTATTTCTTCAAGCCCCGATGGGCGGGGCCGATTTTTTTACCTTACAAACTCTCAAAACATAGGTTGTGAGTGCTCGTTAGAACCGCCTCAATATGGCGGTTCTAACGAGTACCCACAACCTATGTCTTGGAACAGAAATAAGAAAAATAATGTTTATCTCTTTATAAACCCCAATTTTCTGTATATAAAGTGGGATTTAGGGGTTGGGAATGTTCTTCATTTCACGGACTTGTTCTCGTGATGACAACAACCGGTTGTAGTCGTTCGAACGAGTACACACAATTTATGTTTTTTCAGCCAAAAAAAAAAAAAAAAAAAAAAAAGAAAAAAGAAAAAAGAACGAGGAAATAATGTACACCACTTTAAATCCAAGGTTTTTCCACAATGAATTGTGATTTAAAGGGTTGTTCATTAACGTGATACAAGTAATATTACCTACTGTTTCCGTATCCCACCTATTTCAACAAGTATCTTAACAATGCATTGCCTACACAACCAAATAAGTAATTACATTTTAATTAAAATTTTGCTTGCGGGAATGATTCGATTTTAAAATTGATAAAAATAATTGTACAGAGAATTGCAGAAATAAAGTTGTGTGACTTTGTCCAGACAAAAAAGTATGCCATCAGGAAAACACGCCTATATAATTCTGACCACCTTGAACACCACTTTTATATAGTAAAACAGGGATTTACATGGGTAAACCTTATTTTTCTGATTTCTGCTCTAAAACATAGATTGTGGGTACTCGTTAGAACCGCCTCCATGAGGCGGTTCTAACGTGTACCCACAATCTATATTTCGAGTAGAAATAAGAAATATATATAACAATTTTTCATTTCAAAATTTTATAATTTTTTCGGCGATAAAATTTACAATGTATTTGTATAGGCGTGTTATCGTAATGTCATGTTTTGTTTGTTTTGTTTGATTTGAGGTTTAACGTCCCCGTCAACACTGTAAAGGTCATTTTTGAGACGTTGCTTCCAATTTTGTGGGACTTTTACCCGACATTGAGATGAAATGACATCTCAAGCCCTGTCGCCCGATGAAACCAATAGGGTTTATTAGCATGGACGGTCCGCCTCGCACCGCGGTTCCTGGACAGGCTTAGATCCTCTAAGCGGTTTACCAGTACTAGTGTGCGGGCCGGATTCAGCTCTGCGTGGAAGCATCATGCAGCCCATAGATTTCTTTAAGCCCCTATGGACGGGGGCCATCGTAATGTCATGTAAATGTTAAGCTATGGCAAGTGATATAATACACCAAAATGTTCGGAATAGCCTGGAGTTAATCAATCACAGGGATATATATGGACCCCTTGGTCATCACACGAACAAGTCCGTCACGGTGACATGAACAACCCTTAAACCCCATTTCATATAGGGAAATATTGGGTTTACGGGGTGTACATTATTTTTCTTATTTCTGCTCCAATATATAAGTTGTGGGTACTCATTAGAACCACCTCAAGGACCGCCTCTTTGAGGCGGTTCTAACGAGCACCCACAACATATGTTTGCAGCATAAATAACCAAAATATCACGGATTTACATCAGAAATGTAGCCATTTTGGCGATGTGAAAATGCACTTTGTCATACGGGTATGTTTTAATAGTGGCTGGCCTAGGGATCTAAGATAATCATCGGCGTCCTCTCATCGGGGCTTGAAAAAATAGATGGGCTGCATGATGCTTCCACGAAGAGCTGAAACCGACCGAAATAGAGTACTGGTACATGTAAACCGCATAGAGGATCAAAGGCTGCCCACGCAAAGCGGTGCGAGTCGGACCGCCTATGCTTATAAACCCTACACGAGTATTGGTTTCATTGGGCTACAGGGCTTGAGATGTCATCTCAATGTCGGGTAAAAGTCACACGAATTCGAGCAACGACTCCAAAATGACCTCTACAGGGTTGACGAAAAACAAACAAACAAAGATTGTCACACACCACAGAAGCAGGCTTTCTCATGACGTATATAGTTTAAATAATTTAGCGGGATACACCCCCAGCTGGTGCTAAGGGAAAGCGTAGCGGCCGTAAAAAATCTCCATGCCCTTCATCAAAGTTTGGGTTTAACTTTCTACTCATTTCGGAACATTGATTTCACTGCGGAATTTTGAAAATGTTTAAGGGTCACTGATGATGCCTAACTGGCGTTTGATTTGAAGTTTAATGTCCCCATCAACACTGTAAAGGTCATTTTGGAGACGTTGCTTCCAATTTTGTGGGACTTTTACCCGATACTGAGATGAAATGACATCTCCAGCCCTGCCGCCCAATGAAACCAAAAGGGTTTATAAGCATGGACGGGCCGACTCGCACCGCATTGCCTGGGCAGGCTAAGATCCTCTAAGCGGTTTACCGGTACTCGTGTGCGGGTCGGTTACAGCCCTGCGTGGAAGCATCATGCAGCCCATATATTTCTTCAAGCCCCTATGGGCGGGGGCAATCTAACTGGCGTAAACTAGCCATTACGAAATCACGCCTTTACAAATGCATTGTAAACACTACCGCTGAAAAAAAAAAAAAAAAAGATTTTTTTGTGATGAATAATGTTGATAGTTTTCTTACTTCTGCCAAAAATATATATTGTTGGTACTCGTTAGAACCGCCTTATCGAGGCGGTTCTAACGAGTACCCACAATCCATATTTTAGAACAGAAATAAGAAAAATAAGGTTTACCCCTGTAAACCCCAATTTTACTACAAAAAAAGTTGGGTTCAAGGTGTGCGTGTGTGTGGTAGGGGTTTTTTTTTTGGGGGGGGGGGGGGGGGGTCACAATAATAAAGGCGTGTTTTCGTGATGTAGTCTGGCCCAAAGAAAACCTGTAACATCACTTGAACAAGTCCATGAAATGATCACCCCCTTAAACCCCACTTAATATAGAGAAAATGGGGCTTATAATGTAGAACATTTTTTTATTTCTGCTCCAAGACAGAGGTTATGGGTATGCGTCAGAACAGCCCAAATGAGGCGGTTCTAACGAGCACCCACAACCTATGCTTTCGGTATACAAAAAAAAAACACCACGGGTTTTCTTCTGAAAAGTGGCAATTTTGTAGATGTGAAAAAAGAACTATGTCCCACGGGTGTGCTATTGAAATGAACTCCACAGTTTTTTGGTCGATTACTTTCAACAGACCCAAATTTACTAAATGGCAAAATTCGATTGTTGCCCACGTGCCCATCACTGATTTGGAGAAACCAATACGGCTATTAATAGAAAAAGTCGCGCTATGTCTATCAATGTTACATGTAGGTCAGAGCTATTTATAGAGTCTGAACAGCAATCGTATGCTGGGTTTGGCAAACACCGAATATCCTTGGGAATGTTGCATAAGGCGATCGCTTTTTGGCGCTTTTTAACGGTTGTCCGTGCTATGCAACGCTTCGCTCGATGGATGCGCTTTCTAAAATGTCAGTCAAAATAGAACGATTTTAAAACCGAAAAAAAAAAAAGCAGAAAAAGTTCTGTGCTTGATTCAGTGATTAGTTTTGTTTTCCGATGTCATTTCTGCACAATGTACCGCATTCAAATAAATAAATAAATAAAACGGACACTCAATACGTCTGGACGTCGGGCGCCGCCATTTGTTTCGCCTGGTTGCTATGCAATGTAGAATGAGGCTGCTCCAAACACTGTAACGAAGCGTACACTGAACTAAGCGCTTTTTTTAAACAGACCGTTGCATAGCGAAGCGCTTCAAAGCGTTCTAGAGCGCTCGCCTTATGCCACTCCTCCCAGATCAGACGCCGCAGAATGTGGAGTCTGCTAAGCCGGTTGCACAGGGACTACACTGTTAGCTTAAATAGTGGCATTTAAGGCTTAAATGATATAGAATAAGGATGCCAGGTTGTTCATGTAATGAAAGGAAAACAATATCTTAATCTAGGCCACGCTCTCACGTGACGACTTTCGGATCATTCCATTCGGTAGAGTCGAGTGTACAAAAAGTAAACAAAAAGCTAAGAACTTAAATTTGTTTAAGAGCACAAATGAGCAGCTCGGACTTTTAAAGGTGGTATCGTTGTAGACATACAGCGTACAGATTAGTCAGTACATTCTTTCGGTTCAGGGTCGACACTGTTCGCCATATATATACAGCAATAGTTTTAAACTTGGCGTGATTCAGGCCGTACGCAAACTCTGAAAAATGGGAGGGGTGCGAAATAGAGGTATTTTGCAGAGGGTGAGAAACTACTGCATGAGTTTGAGAATTTTCCAAAAGTGTGTGTGTGTGTGTGCGGGGGGGGTAGCATATGCACCCCTCCCGAACCTCAACAGGTAGAATGAACTTTATTGTTGAAACATTTCGCTGAAGGGGCTCTGTTTCTGATTCTGATCACTGTTATTCAGGAGCTGGGATGCAGTGGTGGGACTAAGCGAGGAGAAGAGAGAGTGTTGAAACTATGACAAACATTGTAGATGTAGATTCTGATCAGAAGCCATCGACGGATCTACACTGTTTCCAGCCAGATAAAATGTTATGCATGTAATAACTTATCCAGGATAGATTATGTTGCATATGCGGTTAAGCATTATCAATAAAATATTGTTAACCCTTGTTCTGCTGGGCCAGGATAAGCCTTTTCTTTGAAACAATGTAGATCCAGATCAGATGGCTTCTGAAGAAGCCATCTGATCAGGATCTACATTGTTTGTCATTCAGATTCTGAATTTGTTGTAATATTTTGCTACAGGTAATCTGATTGGTTGATAATCGGTAGTGGGTGTGGCATATATGAATATTCAGCAGGTCAAGGGTTAATTCAGAAAGATGAATCTGGTATGCTAGTTGAATACACGTGTATACAGAAGGGACACGATTACATTAACAGATAACAAGTAAATAATTTGGAAAACTTTGACGGAAATGGCTTCCATATTTTTTCAGACAAAAAATGTATTGAATACTTTTCTTATAACACGGACTCAAGCATATTTAGTCCGAGCTTATAATGAAGCGTTTTAACGAGTACCCCAAGTCTACGTTATAAAGCTTGCTATTGTCCGCCCGACTATCACTGACCATCGCCTACCGTAAACAAAATTCAGTTTATAGCGTCGATAGTCGCCGCCCACCCCCACCCCCAACCCCCAAAGACGTCAGAGAGCTGCGTAAAAAAGTACATTCACGAGTCCTGTACTCGTGCACTTGGGCATTTGCAAACACTGTATACCTAATCAGACGTCACATAACTGTCAGATCAGGGCTGCTATGCTTGCTTAAAATACTGCAATTTAAGGGTTAAACGAACCGTTCGATTCTCAGTTCAGGACAATTTTCCCAACCTACACTCAGAGACAATCGACCCAGCAGTACTCTCACTGCTTTGATTACTTCTATAATGTAGCCCTTGCTTCCAAAGGATGGTCATTTTATACATTAAGATACAAAAACGTGAGACATACAGTCATGTAATTCATTCTTTCATATCTCGAAGACAGATAATCTTCCGTATCTTTGTAAAAAAGCTGACTAGATGATATATTATTCTAGGTACAGTCAAACCTGTCATAGTGGCCACCTCTATTAAGCAAGCAACCTCTCTTAAGCAAGCATGCATTTAGTTCCCGAAATAGGCAAATGCATTTAAATTCATCTGTATTTAGCAAGCACCTGCCTTAAGCAAGCACATTTTGTTTATCCCTTAATTGCTCGCTTAATACAGATTGGACTGTTCATTGATCGGTTTACAAAATGGTTCGATGTAACGTTTATACGGATTAATCGTGCCTTTGTTTGACACCGGCGTCTGCTGAAAGACCACGTTCACCTGTCTGAATATGGTGTGTAAAGGTAGGTATATCAGTCCAGCGACGCCATCCTTAGTTAGCGGGGTCCCTTGAGCATCCGTCAATCGTAATTTTACGTTTAACACGCTATGTTTGAGGTCCCTGTAAGCGAATGTCTGTCAGGTAATGTTAAAATCTATCGCCGACGTTGAAGTGACTTGATTGGACGTTCAGTGCTCGATCCATTCCTCGACTGAAACGCTGTGCCTGATGCCTGATGGCATTGTGAAAACAGATAACACCTTGTTGATGGCAGTTATTCACGATTTATAACTGATCTTCCTGGTTATAAGCGTACCGTTTTAATCGTTTTGGTAATGGTTTGTTGGTTTCCTTTTTTCGATTTTCAACGCTTACGTTCGCGTTCAATATCTGATCTGGTCATTTCAACCGCTTGGGCCACGAGACTGACCGATTTCACCACTAGTATTTGCTGTTCCCGAATTTCTATTTCTTTCTGCCATTGCTGTTCTTCCATTTCTATCAGTTTACAGTTTCCATTACTACTGCCTACTATGTACGCCTTATGTGATCGGGCTAAACATAGCCCTCGCTCAAGTCGTTAACCCTTATCATGCTGTTCACGACAACCCCTATCTTTGCAAACAGTGTAGATCCAGATCAGATGGCCTCTGATCAGGATCTACACTGTTTTGCACTCAGTTTATGAATTTTTTTTGCAATAATTTACATCAATTAATTTGATTGGTTGATAAACAGAAATGGGTGTGGCTTAAATGAATATTCAGCAAGAGAAGGGTTAAAATGCTGTTACCATTTATCGTAGACCGGAACGTACGGAACCAATTTATCCGGATTCACGCAGTACACTTCGATCGAGACCATTTCGTTTGAAATGCAGCACACAGTGCATGTCATTGGTCTTAAAGGTTATAGGTTGAAGATTTTAGCCAAGTAGGTACAGCCTGATGGCGTTCAAGTTTGTTAAATTCACTGGAATATATATAGAGTCCTCGAACGTGTCGGTTTTGAGCTTTTTGTATGGGTTTTCGATTTCGATGTTTCGTAAAACGGATGCAGTTCTGTTTCTTACGCAAGACTCTTCTACAATATTGCAACAGAGATAAAGTCTTCTGCGTTTGGGGGTAAAATTACACACCAACGAAATCTGTGTAAGAGCGCACAATCAGGGTCCGTCTAGGGTATAGGCCTTGTGAATCCAACAATCCGAGAGATTGATGTTCTTACGCAGATCTAAAGAGTCTTAACGCTTCTCCAATTTCGTGCAAGATGGTTTGAATCAGGTACACAGTTTTAACATGGACGGTAGCACCGAAAATGTCGATAGACCAAGGCCTTCTTCCTTTGGATACTGACTGTATTTGACGCGAGCCTTCCCAGCATCAACCGTCTTCTCTCAAAAAAGTTGAACATCCCTTCTTAGAGGATTAATAGTTCCGTTCGTCAGTCTTTTTGCGACTTTTTGGTAGTTAACCCAATCACGGTTGGCAACTTTGCTTCCCTCTTTAATTGCACGCCGGCGGATGAGGCCTCAGATTCTATGACGGTTCCAACGTAAAGGCTTATTGAGAATTAGAGAGATCTAATTCAAGGTAATGTTGGTTGGTGCGTGATGCTCTGTCTCTGATCGGGCCCATCGGAGTCTAACTGTTGGGTGTCTTTTGCTCCAGCATTTCAGTGGTTTCTTGCTGTCGAGTCCTCACCGTTGTCTCACCTCTGTGGTTCTTTGATTATTTGTGTTCACGGAGATGTTGCACTGATGAGTTAGGAGGCCTTCATGCGGACTGAACAAATTATTTGTCTAAATCGCGACGGAAGTAAAGGCGAGGATTGTGGCCACGTAAAATCGATTTAAACTTTCCACTGACCGTTCCAAGGTTGTTCTTCTGTGGCGATTTTTATTATGTTGTTGTTTGTTACTTACTGTGTGTATCACTTGTCTCTTTTTATTTTGAATGGCCATATGGCCATTTTGTGGGAAAGTAACTGTCCTTATGGCCTTCCGTTGTTTAGGTTTCAATTATGGTCTGGTCGCTTAATGTTTGTGTTTCTTTCCCTTTGGTGTCTTTGATGGGTGGAGTAAGTTAATTGTATCGATTCCTGATCTTTGTCTTACTTCTTCGCTCTATGATGGAAGACAACTGTTGATCGAATAGATTCTCTAGCATCGTTTTAGGGTACGTAGGTGCAGCGACCCTCAACATCGCCAGGAAGTGAACAGATTGGTAGACTGAGGAATGTTCCATCATTACGTGTCGTTAGTTTGTGTTACATTATGTGCCGCTTCTTACGCGTGTAGAGTGCAAGTTTTACGAGGGTTGGAAAGATAACTTTGTCGATTTGATGAGAACATTTGAGCCCCGCCAAGCGAATTTGTGTCTTCGAGCATTCCGTCATGACAAATTTTAACTGCGCATGCCCAGCCATTCAGAGGGACCAGGGATATGGCTTTCTGTCTGAATGTTCCTCTTGATTCACTGCTTGTATGAGCGAGCAGCGAAGGTTCTGGCGAGACTGCGCGGATGCGCAGGCTCGCCTGAACCTTCGCTGCTCGCATAGGCGATAAGTACCAAAATCGCTTGACGGGGCACATTTTATACCAGTAATCACCACTTGACCAGTATGGAAACAAGAAAAATTTACTCCATCGATTTTGAAATTGAGAGCAAGAAACAAACTCTTGCTCGTATATCTTAGATTTTTTCTATAGCCAATATCTTTAGGTCTCGAACATCACTAAAAGAATGGCTCGCAGATTTGTCACCTGTTTGCTTTTTATTTTACCTCACTGCAGCTGGTGTTAAGTGCCATGTGGCGGCCGTAAAAAGTCTCCCACTGCTTCATCATAGTGCCGATTATATTTTCTTTTCCTTTGGGATCATTGGACCGATTCTGCGCACTTTGAAAGTCGAATATCGCTTAATATGTTCTATAGAAGGATTATCCTTTGGAAGCAAGGAATACACCACCGAACTGGAAAATATGGAGTGTACATGTTTTCTGGGCCAGACTAAGCCGGTGCTAGGAGTCGTACAAGCTTGCTTGCTTGCTTGGTTTGAGGTTTAACGTCCCCCTCAACACTGTATATGTAATTTTGGAGTCAGACCGTCCATGCTTATAAACCCTATTGGTTTCATTGGGCGACATGGCTTGAGAAGTCATTTCATCTCAACGTCGGGTTAAAGTCCCACAAACTTGGAAGCAACGTCTCCAAAATGACCTATACAGTGATGACGGGCGCGTTAAACCTCAAATCAAACAAAATCGTCTCGAGACAATGATGGTGCGGGTTCGATCCACCCCGTCAACACTAGTTAGGTCATTTGGAGAAGTTGCTTCCAATTTTGCGGGACTTTGAGCTACCGAGGCTAGCAATGTTATTTTCTGATATGCCTCTTTTCTAAAACATTCAGACACCAGTTCTTTTCATATGTGAAGGTAGCGGTTACTTTATTCAGCCACCGCATTCACACAATCTGACCAGTCTTCGCTGAGAAAAAAAAACTTTTGCTATCTGTCAAACTGTCACAGGAATTTTTGATCAGCAAGCGCTGATGCGCAGGCTGATCTTGGTGTTGGCTGGATGCGTATTTATAGGTTTAAAAGGTGTAATTCGATTTGACACATCACGAAAACATGCTTATATAACTTTGACCCCCTTGAACCCCAATTTTATATAGTAAAACTGGGGTTTGCAGGGGTAAAAATTATTTTTCTTATTTCTGCTCTTAAATATAGATAGTGGGTACTCGATGAGGCGTTTTCTAACGAGTACCCACAATCTATATTTTGAGCAGGAATAAGAAAAATAGCACAATTTTTCATCTTAAAATTTTCATTTTTTCGGGGATAAAGGTTTAAATGTATTTGTATAAGCGTGTTTTCGTGATGGTATAGCAGGCGACTCTTGAAATAATTAAAAAAATCCTAGAGCAACAAGCAACCTACGGTATACCAGCAACAGAACAGCGCACTTAGACCAATCAAGCATCATAGAAGACCTATATAACTTTGACTACACCAAATTATACGAAGACCAACGACAGGAACTGATACAATCAGATCCTAAACCCTGTCTTAAACACCATAGCACAATTTCATGTAGTAAAAGTCGGTTTGTGGCTTCCAATTTGGAAGCCATTTCGATTGGATTGGTGATATATGGGGCGCCGTTTTACTATTTAATCCGTATTTATAGATATCCATAATTATTTATGGATATCCATAATTCGAATTATGGATGTCCATAAATCGAACTGAATTAATGATATCCATAAATCGAATTATGGATATCCTTAATTCGAGTTATGGATATCCATTATTCGGCTTATTTATCGATATCCATAAATCGAATTATGGATATCCATAATTCTCCTCTGCAAATAAACCTAATGAATAATGACTGCTCCCTTTGCAAAAAAACAAACTCTACTATTCGCGTCAGGTTTCCGATTTAGATGTGTAATAAAAGCCGGGATGGAGGTGGAGGTAATGTAGGGTAGACTTAGTGGTGGCCTATGGTGTGGGAGAGAGATGTTTTGTTTGATTTGAGGTTTAACGTCCCATTCAATACTATTTATGTTATTTTGGAGACGTTGCTTCCAATTATGTTGGGCATTAAGCCTTCATTGAGATGAAATGACATCTCAATCCCGCTGTAACGTAAAAAAAGTGGACCGTGAAAAAATGAGACATTTCCGCCACTGCGCATGCGCAACACATTTGCTCCGCCTACCTTAGATACGTTCTATCGGATTGCTATTTGCTTAATTATCATGTAGTCTGACAGTTACCTCCCCTCATTCGCCCTGTTAGCGAGCTTTAAGGTGAGTTCTCCTTGTAACAGCGTTTGCAGATGGAACAGACACCACCACCAAGTCACTTTCAGTTTTAAAGTCTGTAACAATGTATGACTTCTTAAAATTCTCACATCAGTTTCTTTTGTATTCTTTTGCAGCATGTATTAGAAGAAGCATCATGTGTCCGGGACATGATACTTCAGTGAGGCAGCACTATAAAAGTGAGCATTGAGCTCCCTGTCACAACCAGACACCGTCGTGATATGACTGAAAAATTGTTGAAAGCGACGTTAAACCCGAATTCACACACACACACACACACACACACACGCACGCACGCACGCACGCACACCTTCTCAACCTTCTGTTCAACTGTACAACGACCCATCATTATTCTCACATTACGATGACACACCCGTGCAATTTCTTTTTCCATGCAAATTTGTGATATTTGTCTTATTTTTACTCCTAAAATAGGTTGCGGGTACTCGTACGAGTACCCATGACCTATGTCTTAGAACAGAAAAAAGCAAAATAACTTATACCCCTGTAAACCACAGTTTTCTCTTAATAAAGTGGGGTTTAGAGGGTTTTAATTTCACAGACTTGTTAACATGAAGAAAGGTGTTAGAGATATTGTGTTGCCAAGATTATATTCTCAGGGATGATAACTGAAATACCATGACACCCGGAGTTATGGTTCTTGCTCATAACACGTCTTTTTCCCTCATGTTTTCTTTGTTTGAATTAGTGTTTTACGTCCCCATCAACACTATTTAGGTTATTTTTGAGAGGTGGCTTCAGTTTTGTCGGACTTTAACCCAACATTGATATGAAATGACATATCAAGCCCTGCCGCCTGAACAAGCCAGAAGGGTGTATATATAGTTGACGTTCCGATTTACAACACTTCGCGTAGTCAGGCTTAGATCCTCTTAGCCGTTTACAAGTAGTCCTGTGCGGTCGGTTTCAGGTATGCATGCAAGCATGATGAACCAAATCTATTTCTCCAAGCCCCGATAGGCGGGGCGTAAATCTTCACCTCGTGTTGGTTGGTTGATTTGAGGTTTAACGTCCCCGTTAACACTGTAAAGGTCATTTTGGAGACGTTGCTTCCAATTTTGTTGGACTTTTTCCGCCTCGCACCGCGGTTCCTGGACAGGCTTAGATCCTCTAAGCGGTTTACTAGTACTAGTGTGCGGGCCGGATTCCGCTGTGCGTGGAAGCATCGTGACTAAAAAGTGAAGCACCCGATCAAACAACATATTTTGCGGCATCGGAACTGTTAGTCTATGGTCTAAATTTGATATGCCAGGCTAATACGGGTTAATCGGCGTCCGACCTGGGTTTGCACTGTTTGCAAGTCCTGAAAGAAACGCTTAGCTTACGACGTTAAAGCGGCGTCTGACCTGGGTCTGTGCCATTTGCCTTAGTCCTAAAGTAGAAGCGAAAGACTAACGCTGGTTAAGAAATGCCTGATCTCGGTCTGCATTGTTTGCCTAAGCCTTGAAATGGTTATACTATTCACCTCATTGACCAGGGTTAGTTGGTTCCAACTCGGGCTTCTCTAGACTTGCGGATATTAAACCGAGATCCCGTATCATTATGACCTTAGCTGTTGTTAGGACGTAATTCTCAAAGTCATACACAACCCTTATAAGCTTAGTGTCTCTTAGGACACAGACATACAGTGCAGACGTAGCTCAGATGTTCCTCAACCCATTTAAGCGCAGCATATCTGTTTAATGACAAAGGCAAACAGTGCAGACCAGATGATGCCCCGTATTTTTACATTGCCAATGGGAAAGAACTGTGTCTATTATGCAACAAATCACGGTGTGGAAAAGCGTACCGAGTGAAATCATTAAAAGCTGCAAATTTATGACGTCATACGTATATTCGTAGACGTTAGACGGTGTAACGTCACTGTCTAGCACCGACAACGTTTCAAAAGGACATAAATGCATGTGTTACAGTCGATTTCTTTAACAATGGTGAAAATGTTTGAGAATTTGAAGGAAACAACAACATTATCTAAGAGTTTCAGCGTGCTAGAATCGAAATAACTCAGCTCTAGTCAGTGATTTGTTGGGTAATAAATCACAGTTTGTCGGTCAGCTGAAAGTAGAAAAATCACACGCGCTACGCGCTCGTGATACGGACCTCCAAACTGTGATTTATTACTCAACAAATCACAGCTAGAGCTTATCTATCACAAGTCGCTTATACAGCCAATGGTTAAATCCGGTGATATATTGAGTGATAAATCACTAGACGAAAAGGCGTGACGTGAAGAGCCGCCGTTTTATGAAGTTTTGCGACGTAATCGATCCTTTCCTTGACGTTAGACCGTGTAACGTCTTTTTCAGTACGTTACATATGCGTTACAGTCAAACATGTCGGCGGGATTTCTTCAAACAGTGGCGGAATGTTGAGAGAATATGAAGGAAACAATAGCATTTTAGTAGACTTTCAGTGTGTTATCAGCTCTATTGTTACGTGCTCGTGATGTGATCTACCATACAACGGACCTTCAAACAGTGATATATTACTAAACAAATCACCGCTAGAGCTGGTTTATTCAATCGCAAAACCAAATTAGCACATCACCTCTATTTAAGGCCAAATGGATACAGCGCAGATCCTCGCAGACCCGGCTCAGAAGTCGGTTAACCCATTTAACCCAACATCTAAAATAAAGGACACTAGGAAACATTGCAGACCCAGATCAGATGCCCATTAATTCATACCATACCAAACTCTCTATGTATGGACACTACGAAAACAGTGCAGACCTAGATCAGACGCTCCTTAGCCAATGTTCGCCAAGGCCACAGGGAAAAGGTGCTACACAACAGAGGCTTCTAGGCGTATATGGGTTAAACCGATGCACAGTTTACGTATCTCCTATAACACAGACAGACTTTCGGATGAGTCTTTAAACAGAGGTCCCGTATCCGTATGACCTTAGTTGTTGATTGGACGTAAAACTCAAACACTCACCTCACCTATAACAGAGACAGTAGTCGTATATCAGTATAGGAATATCTGATCGTGATGTGCACAAGCAAGCGTAGATTGCAGTGTGAGGTTATGAGACCTCCATCAAACGCGGGTCGTTTAGGGTAAGAAATCACGACTTTTGGATGCCAAAATGACAGTTGAAAGTTGTTTTTACTTTGAATTTCTTTTTCACTATAAAAGGTCAAGAATACGTAAATAAATGGCAAAATTATTTAAGTGCGTTGCGAAAGACGTCTGACACTGCAGCGCCACTTTCAAAATGGCGGCGTCAATCGCCGTCCGTCAATGTAAACTTAAATATAGGTATAACTTTGTTTGTTTGATTTGAGGTTTAACGTCCCCGTCAACACTGTATAGGTCACTTTGAAGACTTCGCTTCCAATTTTGTGGGACTTTTACCCGACATTGAGATGAAATGACATCTCAAGCCCTGTCGTTCAATGAAACCGACTCGCATCGCTTTGCCTGGGCAGGCTTAGAACCTCTAATCGGTTTACCAGTACTTGTGTGCGTCCTGTTTCAGCTCTGCGTGGAATCATCATGCAGCTAATCTATTTCCTGAAGCCCCGATGGGCGGGGGCCCTGGTCTTGAGATATAATGGTGATGAGAGGAGGATATCTTTGCAGTCTTCTCTAAGTTAACAGAAACCCCAAAAGTGGTAACCTGGCAAATAGTGCAGGTCCAGATCAGAACGCGGCATCTGATCGGGGCCTACACTGTTTGCAAAAAGCTAAGCCATCTTCCAAATAGATGTTGAAGAAAACACAACCTGTCACCCCTAAATTTGGAATAGACTCCTGCTATATTTAAGGAGGAATATTCCATTTGTTACAAAAAGGGTTAAAGGAATGCTGTGAGTACTCATTTAGGCGAATCTGGTGATTACACGCAACATACCTTTATTAGACAAAATGGACTATTCTTTATATATGGACAACCTAACGGAAGCTATAGGATTAATTCTCTAGGGTCTAAGAACGAGTTCGAATTATCCGTGGTAAACCCGCCATCCCTCTTCGAGACATTTCAGAGTCACTGTATATAGCCTAAAATCAGCCTGTTGCCAAGGTTTCTTCACATATTGTTTGTACGAGCCACATATCTTTTACTGCGCTGTTATAGGCCTTATACACTACGTATGAGTAAAACCAGGCGATTTTTTCTGGTTTTAAGACCCATTGGTTTTCCAGCAGACCGTTAATTAACGGTGGGCGACAACTGGAGTACCTGAAAAATATATGACCTTTACTTTGCGTCACACATGCAAGGTGATTAAGAGTCAAAGCTTTTACCCACTAGACCATGAAGGCCCCAAAAAGGCAGTATACTCTGTTTTGTTATTGACAAAACGCAATGAGAATGCAGGATAACCTAATACCTGCTAGTAATTTTGTTCGTTCGTTCGTTTGTTTGTTTGATGTTTAACGTCCCCACCAACACTATATAGGTCATATTTGGGACGTTGCTACTTTTGCCCGACATAGAGATATAATGTAATCTCAAGCCCTGCCGCCCAATGAGACCAATAGGGTTAATTATATATGCACGGATGGTTTGACTCGCACCACTTTGCCCGTGCAAGCTCAGACCCTCTAAGCGGCTTACAAGTGGTTTCAGCCTTGCATGGAAACATCATGCAGCCCCATCTATTCTGCCAACCCTGATGGGCGGGGTCCGAGTTTTTGTTCGGTAGTTTGTGTGAAGTTTAACGGCCTTGTCAACACCATTGAGACAACGCCGAGCAGGCCATCTTACCTTGGGCAGAAATGCACATCAGTGGTTGACCAGTACAGTGCACATTCATTCGACAGAAACAGAGGCAAACGCCGCAGAAAAATCAAAGCAAAACAACACAAAACATAAAACAAAAACAAGAGGCCCATGAGGTCCTGGTCCCTCCCCTGAGCCATGTGCAAATTTGGTAGTACTCAATCACCTGATGCTATAAACCAAGTTTCAAGACAATCATTCAAGTGATTCCGGAGATGAAGATTTTTTAAGGTTTTCATAACAGGGCATGGCGGACTGGTACCTTTTCAACCCTTTTCACGCACATCTTCTCTTTTTCATTCCTTTTCTTTGTAGAAGCCTCCGTGGTGCAGTGATTACGCTACTCGCCTTGTAAACCAGGGATCGCAGGATCGATCCCGGGCTTCTCCAGCGTTTCGGATGAGTCTTTAAACCGAGGTCCCGTCTCCATATGACCTAAGATGTTGGTGGGACGTAAAACTAAAACTCACTCCTTTTCTTTGTATTTCTGTATGTCCACTTTTTTCACGGATGTCCACTTTTTGCACGGATTGTTGCCTTATCTATTTTTTCTTTCAGGTCAGTGTACATTTTTCGTCGTGATTATCCTTACCACGCGCACCTTCTTCTTTCTCGGGCTGGTACCTTTTCAACCATTATCACGCACATCTTCCTTTTTCATTCCTTTATTTTGCATTTCTTTATGTCCACTTTTTTCACGGATGTCCGCTTTTTTCACAGATTGTTGCCTTATCTATTTTTCTTTCACGTCAGTGTACATTTGTCTTCGTGATTATCCTTATCACGAACATCTTCTTCTTTCGCGGACAGGTACCTTTTCAACCCTTTTCACGCACATCTTCTTTTTTCATTCCTTTTCTTTGTATTTCTTTATGTCCACTTTTTTCACGGATGTCCACTTTTTTCACGGATTGGTGCCTTATCTATTTTTCTTTCACGTCAGTGTACATTTTTCTTCGGGATTATCCTTTTCACGCACATCTTCTGCTTTCACGGACTGGTACTTTTTCACCCCTTTTACGCACATCCATCTTTTTCATTCCTTTATTTTGCATTTCTTTATGTCCACTTTTTTCACGCATGTCCACTTTTTTCACAGATTGTTGCCTTATCTGTTTTTCTTTCACGTCAGTGTACATTTTCCATCGTGATTATCCTTTTCACGCACATCTTCTGCTTTCACGGACTGGTACCTTTTAAACTCTTTTCACGCACATCTTCCTTTTTTCATTCCTTTTCTTTGTAGAAGCCTCCGTGGTGCAGTGGTTACTCTACTCGCCTTGTAAACCAGGGATCGCAGGATCGATCCCGGGCTTCTCCAGCCTTGCGGATGAGTCTTTAAACCGAGGTCCCGTCTCCGTATGACATTGGCTGCTGGTGGGACGTAAAACTAAAACTCACTCACTCCTTTTCTTTGTATTTCTTTATGTCCACTTTTTTCACGGGTGTCCACTTTTTTCACGGATTGTTGCCTTATCTATTTTTCTTTCACATCAGTGTACATTTTTCTTCGTGATTATCCTTATCACGCGCATCTTCTACTTTCTCGGACTGGTACCTTTTCAATCCTTTTCACGCACATCTTCTTTTTTTTACATTCCTTTATTTTGCATTTCTTTATATCCACTTCTTTCACGGATGTCCACTTATTTCACGGTTTTTTGCCTTATCTATTTTTCTTTTACGTCAGTGTACATTTTCCTTCGTGATTATCCTTATCACGCGCATCTTCTTCTTTCTCGGGTTGGTACCTTTTCAACCCTTTTCATGCACATCTTTTTTTTTATTCCTTTATTTTGCATTTCTTTATGTCCACTTTTTTCACGGATGTCCACTTTTTTCACGGATTGTTGCCTTATCTATTTTTTTTTCACGTCAGTGTACAGTTTTCTTCTTGATTATCCTTATCACGCACATTTTCTTCTTTCACGGAAAGGTACCTCTTCAACCCTTTTCACGCACATCTTCTTTTTTCATTCCTTTTCTTTGTATTTCTTTATGTCCACTTTTTTCACGGATGCCACTTTTTTCACGGATTGTTGCCTTATCTATTTTTCTTTCACGTCAGTGAACATTTTTCTTCGGGATTATCCTTTTCACGCACATCTTCTGCTTTCACGGACTGGTACCTTCTCAACCTTTTTCACGCACATCTTCTTTTTTCATTCCTATATTTTGCATTTCCTTACGTCCACTTTTTTCACGCATGTCCACGTTTTTCACGGATTGTTGCCTTATCTGTTTTTCTTTTACGTCAGTCTACATTTTTCTTCGTGATTATCCTTATCACGCGCACCTTCGTCTTTCTCGGACTGGTACCTTTTCAACCCTTTCCACGCACATCTTCTTTTTTCATTTCTTTATTTTGCATTTCTTTATGTCCACTTTTTTCACGGATGTCCACTTTTTTCACGGATTGTTGCCTTATCTATTTATCTTTTACGTCGGTGTACATTTTTCTTCGTGATTATCATTTCCACGCACATCTTCTTCTTTCTCGGACAGGTACCTTTTCAACCCTTTTCACGCACATCTTCTTGTTTCATTTCTTTTCATTGTATTTCTTTATGTCCACTTTTTTCACGGATGTCCACTTTTTTCACGGATTGTTGCCTTATCTTTTTTTCTTTCACGTCAGTCTACATTTATCTTCGTGATTATTCTTTTCACGCACATCTTCTTTCGCGGACTGGTACCTTTTCAACCCTTTTCACGCACATCTTCTTTTTTCATTCCTTTGTTTTTCTTTATGTCCACTTTTTTCACGGATGTCCACTTTTTTCACGGGTTGTTGCCTTTTCTGCTTTTCTTTCACGTCATTGTACATTTTTCTTCGGGATTATCCTTTTCATGCGCCTCTCCTTCTTTCTCGGACTGGTACCTTTTCAACCCTTTCCACGCACATCTTCTTTTTTCATTCCTATATTTTGCATTTCTTTATGTCCACTTTTTTCACGCATGTCCACTTTTTACACGGATTGTTGCCTTATCTGTTTTTCTTTCACGTCAGTCTACATTTTTCTTCGTGATTATACTTATCACGCACACCTTCTACTTTCTCGGACTGGCACCTTTTCAACCCTTTCCACGCACATCTTCTTTTTTCATTCCTTTATTTTGCATTTCTTTATGTCCACTTTTTTCACGGATGTCCACTTTTTCACGGATTACTGCCTTATCTATTTTTCTTTTACGTCGGTGTACATTTTTCTTCGTGATTATCCTTTCCACGCACATCTTCTTCTCTCACGGACAGGTACCTTTTCAACCCTTTTCACGCACATCTTTTTCATTCCTTCTCTTTTTTCTACTCTATGTCCATTTTTTTCACGGAGTGGTGCCTTATCTATTTTTCTTTCACGTCAGTGTACATTTTTCTTCGTGATTATCCTTATCACGCACATCTTCATCTTTCACGGACAGGTCCCTTTTCAACCCTTTTCACGCACATCTTCTTTTTTCATTCTTTTTCTTTGTATTTCTGTATGTCCACTTTTTTCACGGATGTCCACTTTTTTCACGGATTGGTTCCTTATCTATTTTTCTTTCACGTCAGTGTACTTTTTTCTTCGGGATTATCCTTTTCACGCACATCTTCTGCTTTCACGGACTTGTACCTTTTCAACCCTTTTCACGCACATCCATCTTTTTTCATTCCTTTATTTTGCATTTCTTTATGTCCACTTTTTTCACGCATGTCCACTTTTTTTCACGGATTTATGCCTTATCCACTTTTTACACGTCTATCTCCTTTTCCAAGCAGGCTGCAAATTTAGGGTTTCTCATGTGTGCTGATCAATAGCTCGTCTACATAGCTCAGGGTGAGGATGTTTCGTTATACTTCAGCATATGCAGGATCTTCTCGTTGTTAATGTTACTTTTAAAATGCATCGATACTTTTTTTTCGGCACCTGTACACAATTTTCGCGGTAACAAAATCCTAATTCCTCTCCCAGATGGATTAGAGAAATCCTCAGAGAAGTGTTATACTAAACTAAACAGAGGGAGAGGTAGAGGTTTAATAATAATAATACTAATAAAAAAAAAAAAAAATATTTTTTTTTCTTTGTTTGTAGTGGAGTTTAACGGCCCAGTCAACACCATTCAGGTCATTTTGAGCCGGTCAGTTTACCTATCCACACTTTTTCTTGACAGGCTTATACGTTAGCAGTTAACCAGCACACTGCACATTGTTACGCCAAAAATTGACAACTGCTGTTCAAGAGCAAAATGTCAGTAACAGTCACAGAGGTGAAACTTTCATTGCATGGTATATCGTATACTTCCCAGCTATTACGCAATCGCCGGCCAATATGGGGCTGCGAGCGAAACGACGTTGATACGTCGTATCGCTGTCGACCCGACGTAGGTCCGATGTTTTTGGCAGGCTGGGCAATAGTCCATTCAAGGAGGATTGAAAATGTGACTATTGATTTGTTTATCGTGTAAGCCCCGCCTTAAACAATCGGTTAACGCCCACTTAGCAACGCGCATGCGCAGTGGCGGAAATGTCTCATTTTTTCACGGTCCACTTTTTTTACGTTACACCGCCGGCCTCGGTAGCTTAGTCGGATACGCGTCTGACTGGTGGTCAGGAGGACGCGGGTTCAATACCTGCCAGGGTCGGCAACATTCTTTCGTGGCGATTGATCATGAAATCTTTTCTACGATGATTCTCTCCCTTCCGCTGACTCAAGAAGGACAGTTGTCAGTTTCTGGCGAAAGAATGTGCACTGTACTGGTTAACTGCTTACGAATATGCCTGCCCAGAAAAGTGTGGATAGGTAAACTGACCGGCTCAAAAAAAGACCTAAATTAGTGTTGACTGGGCCGTTAAACTCTATTACAAACAAACAAACATCTCAACCCCAGTCGCCCATTGACTCGCACGACTTTGTTAGGACAGGCTTAGGCCTTCTAAACGGTTTACCAGTACTCTCAGCCCATGCAACCAAATATATTCTCCAAGCCCCGAGCGGCGGGGACCAGGAGATATATCTGAATCTGCCTGGTACTCCATACACCTCAAGTAGAGTATTATATGGATATATGTTTGTTTGTTTTTTTGATTTGAGGTTTAAAGTCCCCGTCAGCACTGTATAGGTAATTTTGGAGACGTTGCTTCCAATTTTGTGGGACTTTTGCCCGACATTGAGATGAAATGACTTCTCAAGTCCTGTCGCCCAATGAAACCTTTGTTTGTTTGTTTGTTTGATTTGAAGTTTTACGTCCCCGTCAACACTGTAAAGGTCATTTTGGAGACGTTGCCTCCACTTTTGTGGGACTTTTACCCGACATCGAGATGAAATGACATCTCAAGCCCTGCTGCCCAATGAAACCGATAGGATTTATAAGCATGGACAGGCCGACTCGCAGTGTATTGCCTGGGCAGGCTTAGATCCTCTAAGCGGTTTACCAGTACCCATGTGCGGTCGGTTTCAGCTCTGCGTGGAAGCATCACGCAACCCATCTCTTTCTGCAAGCCCCGATGGGCGGGGGCCGATGGATATATGTTAATACTATATATAACGACCATGTGTATTTTTTCTCCAGAAAGCATGCACGGATTGCCTGTTTGGATCATTATAATCTGACGTCCGACTTTCAGTGTCCTTAGGTGCGAAGTCCTCATAGAGGTGATTCCAGAGGGCCTGAATTTCCAGATCTTACGACTGGTTCCGATATTTAACTGCACACATGGCGGGCGTTCTGCGTATTGGCGTCCGTTGCTTTGGAAGCCTTACCGGCTGACAAGGCTGCACGGCAGAGAGGTCCCTTTGACTGGCCATCATCTTCCAGCGATGATGAAGACTTTGAAGATTTTGAAGATTTTTACATTTAACAATCACGTGTCTTAGGGAGAAATCATTAAACCAAAAGCTTTTGTGGTGATAAATCGATCTGAATTATGGATATCCATAAATCGAATTATGGATATCCATAAATCAGAGGAAAAATGGTTATCCATAAATCGAATTATGGATATCCATAATTCGAATTATGGATATCGATAAATCGAATTATGGATATCCATAAATCGATCTGAATTAATGATATGCATTAATCGAATTATGGATATCCATAATTCGATTTATTGGTATCCATAATTCGAATTATGGATATCCATTATTCGGCTGATTTATGGATATCCATAAATCGAATTATGGATATTAATTGTTCGATTTATGGATATCTATAAATACGGATTAAATAGTAAAAGGGCGCCCCATAATGATACACCTGTTTAATTTTAGACAGTCTACTGACGTAACGGGGAAAGCCCTGTTCAATACGTGCGCAATAGACAAGACTGCACAGCGCATTTACGTAAATATAGATAAAGTCTCACGCTAAAGGAAACAACACTTGTGGGGCTCGAACAGGCTATCTCTCGATCTCAAACCCAATGCTTTACCACTGCACCACAGCAAATTGAGAAGAAACAGAGGACGGCGGCTTTATGGAGCCGTCGGTGACAGCGAAAAAAAAAATAACTAACGTGAAATGCTTGGTGAGTTAGACTGGCCATCTCATGAGGCCCGTCGTTAGCAGCTATAAGATACACTATGTCATACTTTCCTTCAATAACGATAGATTATGTGACCTCTGTGAAAGAACAGGCGTTGTCCTGATAAAAGGTAATGTGGCTTAACCTGCACTGGAAAGTGTGATTATGTAATCTGATCGGCTCGGCATGATCTTAATAGTGTAGACTGGGCCGTTTAACTATAATCAGACAAACTCTCTACCGACACTCCTCCTTGAAAAGACTATGATGTGAAGCGGTGCGGTTTCTTTTCCAAAATAGAAGAGAGTTATATTACTTTTTAAAGAGTCTTTGAGTGATACTACACTTTCTGCTTACTCCCACAGGTTTTCACAATTTTAAGCTAATCTTGAGGTAACACCTATCACAGGAGTCAGATACTTGATCTATACCCTTTTGCATCTTCTCTTCTGTTCCAGGCAAAGTGGCATGAGTCAGACTAAAGTCCAATACTAATAAGCCTTTTGTATTTATTGAGTTTACTGAGCGGCAGGGGTTGAGATGACATTTCATTTCAATGTCGGGTAATAGTTCCACAAAATTGAAAGCAACGTCTCCAAAATGACATAACTAGTGATGACGGGGACGTTAAACCTCATTTCAAACAAATACAAAATCTACTGTTACTGCCATCGGTCACATTTGACCATTACGCAGGTGTACATTACATACACACCAGTTATGCAGAATACACAATAACCATAGGAAGGGGTCTTTAATCTGCAGAGAGGATGATTCTCCCTACACATGGTGTGGGGAGGGGCTCCAGTTAACGTCCCAATCCACATGATTATCTGTGCTGTGCAGCGCCAACCGAAATCAAAGGCATTGCATATTCGGACGGCAACTCGGTGACAGTGCGCGTTTGTATGGCACTTCTGTGACATTGTCTGTTTGGACCTTGGGTACCTCGTTGGCAGTGCTTGTTTGGACGTTCGGTACACAGGTGACAGTGTCTGTTTGGACGGTACCTCTGTGACAGCGTCTCTGAAAACCTGTCTGTTAGGACGGCACCTCGGTGAAAGCGCCTGTATCGATGGTTGCCTGTTTGAATAGTTCTTCGGTGCGAGTACCTGTTATACTGAACCTTGGTGATATTGCCTGTTTGGATGGTTACCTCGTTGAAAGTGCCTGTTTGAACCTCAGTGAGATTGCCTGTGTGGAGTATACCCCTTTGACAGCGTCTTTTTGGACTGTTTTCAGTGAGATTGCCTGCCTGAATGGTTACCCCGTTGACTGAGTATTTGGATGGTTTAACGATAAGAGTGCACATTTGATGGTGCCTTAGTGAGATAGACTGTTTGAGTGAGAGGGAAAGGTCAGTGGGTATCTTTGTTTTTGAACGGTTCCTCGGTGACATTGCCTGTTTGGATGTTACGTCTTTGACAGTATCTGTCTGGACTGCACCATAGTGATATTGCGTATTTGGACGATACCTCTTTGACAGTGCCTGTTTCGACCGTAACTCAATGACGGTGACTGTTTTTATTGTACCTCGGTGACATTGCTTGGTTGGCCTATACCTCTGTGACATGGCGTGTGTGGACGATACCTCTGTGACAGTGCCTGTTTCGACCATAACGCAATGACGGTGACTATTTTTATTGTACCTCGGTGACATTGCTTGGTTGGCCTATACCTCTGTGACATGGCGTGTGTGGACGATACCTCTGTGACAGTGCCTGTTTCGACCATAACGCAATGACGGTGACTATTTTTATTGTACCTCGGTGACATTGCTTGGTTGGCCTATACCTCTGTGACATGGCGTGTGTGGACGATACCTCTGTGACAGTGCCTGTTTCGACCATAACGCAATGACGGTGACTGATTTTATTGTACCTCGGTGACATTGCTTGGTTGGCCTATACCTCTGTGACATGGCGTGTGTGGACGATACCTCTGTGACAGTGCCTGTTTCGACCATAACGCAATGACGGTGACTATTTTTATTGTACCTCGGTGACATTGCTTGGTTGGCCTATACCTCTGTGACATGGCGTGTGTGGACGATACCTCTGTGACAGTGCCTGTTTCGACCGTAACTCAATGACGGTGACTGTTTTTATTGTACCTCGGTGACATTGCTTGGTTGGCCTATACCTCTGTGACATGGCGTGTGTGGACGATACCTCTGTGACAGTGCCTGTTTCGACCATAACGCAATGACGGTGACTATTTTTATTGTACCTCGGTGACATTGCTTGGTTGGCCGATACCTCTGTGACATGGCGTGTGTGGACGATACCTCTGTGACAGTGCCTGTTTCGACCATAACGCAATGACGGTGACTGTTTTTTATTGTACCTCGGTGACATTGCTTGGTTGGCCGATACCTCTATGACATGGCGTGTGTGGACGATACCTCTGTGACAGTGTCTGTTTCGACCGTAACTCAATGACGGTGACTGTTTTTATTGTACCTCGGTGACATTGCTTGGTTGGCCTATACCTCTGTGACATGGCGTGTGTGGACGATACCTCTGTGACAGTGCCTGTTTCGACCATAACGCAATGACGGTGACTATTTTTATTGTACCTCGGTGACATTGCTTGGTTGGCCGATACCTCTGTGACATGGCGTGTGTGGACGATACCTCTGTGACAGTGCCTGTTTCGACCATAACGCAATGACGGTGACTGTTTTTATTGTACCTCGGTGACATTGCTTGGTTGGCCGATACCTCTGTGACATGGCGTGTGTGGACAGTACCTCAGTGGCAGTGCATGCTTTGCTGGTAACTCGGTGTTATTGCCTGTTTTGACTGTATATGGATGACAGTATCTGTTTGTTTGGTTGCTCAGTGATATTGCCTGTTTGGGCGGAACCTCGTTGAGAGTGCCTCCTCATGACTCCTCAGTAACAGTGTCTGGTTGATGATACCTCGGTGCGATTGTCTGTTTCAGTACATGTACCTCGTTGCCTGGACCTGTCTTGACCTTTCCTCAGTGAGATTGTCTGTTTCAACAGTACCTCTGTGAAAGTGCAGTTTGTGACTGTACCTCTGAGACATTGTCTTGATGGTACATTGTACCTCGGGAACTGCCAGTCTGGACGGCACCTTGATAAGAACGCCTGTTTGGGCGATACTTCGTTGAGACTGCCTGTTTGACGATGAATAGACCAGAGAGCCTGTGTGGCGTTGCTTTGGTTAGACTGTCAATTTGACGAAACCTCTGTGATAGTGCCTGGCTGAGAATATCTCTTCATGAGTATCTCAATTAGGGTGCCTTTTTGACGATACATCGGTGAGATTGCCTGTTTGACAGTACTAGTTGACCGAAATCCCATCTCATGTCCTCTTCGGAGGTTTAGCTAATACGGCAAATAGATAGATAGAGTGCCTGTCCGACTGTATCTCGTTAAGAATGTCTGTATGTATGCGTTTTAAGTTTTACGCCCCACCAACAGCTAAGGTCATAAGGAGACGGTACCTCGGCTTAAAGACTCAACCAATGCCTGGATCTGCCTGGAAATTGAACACACAGCCTCTGATTTATAAGGCGAGTAGCTTAACCACTACACCACGTTGGCTGCTTTGGGAGTGTCTGATTGGTTGATCTCTCGGTGAGAAAGTTACGAGAGTGCTCGTTTGAACGGTACCTGGAAGACAGTGCCTGTTTGGAAACATGTAGTTCTTAGGTACGATTGCTTAATTTGGCGATACCTCGGCGGAGCAGACATAACGGTAACACGTGAGGACAAACGGCGGCTACATAAATAAAGCACTATTTTTTATTCTGGTTTCAGGCGAAAAGGAAACACATTAGCAAGTACACGTACTGAATACCCTTACTTTAAACATTTTTATTTTAGAAGAATATAGGGATCAACCATGGTTTTTTATGCAATAACATTTGCCGGATCCCGAGGAAGCTGTTTGAACAATAGACCGCGAGGCCGAATGTTCAAATATCTTCCGAGGGTTCCGGCAAATGTTAATGCAATGAAATAACCATGGATGATCGTTGTTCTTGCATAACTTACGAATCCGACAGCAAATTTTGACGAAAACGTCCAAAAGCTCCATAAAAAGTCCATATAAACGCTTCAAATGCGACAGGCAAACCAAAATGGCGGCCAATTCAGAATGTTGTTTACAATGACGTTGTCATACAGTGACGTCATCATAGAACCCTAAAACGCTACGTTCAGGGCGATAACGTTACGTCGCTCAACGTAACGTAAGCAAAGCAAGGCCCGTCACGCAATATCAAAAGCTCAAAATCCATGTTCAAACAGCACGTGAATTTCATGATTTGAACATGGTTTTTGCTGTTTGAGCACGGCTTTCGGTCCATTTGACAATGGCTTCAAACAGCTATGCGCATAGGTTTTTATGCAAGAATGGTGTTTTACAAATACAACATTGACATGAAACAACATAACAGGATTAAAACGGAAGCTATAAGGGTATTAGTTCCCTTGAAAAAAATCATGCTTTTTCACAAATGCTTTCTTTTATTTTAATTAACTAAGAAACATAGAATGCGGGCATTGAGGCGGCTCTAACAGGTTACCAAAATCTAAATTTTAGATTGTAGGCACGCGTTAGAACTGCCGTAGTGAGCCAGGCAGTAAAAGCATTCACAATTTAGGTTTGATGGCGAAGTAAAGAAAATAGTATTAAATGCTACGTACGTTTTTTTCTACACTTTTCAAAGACGCAGTGTGTAAAAGCGAGAAATACCTTCACTATTCAAAAACTTTTAACAACTAATATATCGCCTAGGTTAAAGCAAACAAAATTCCTTGCAGAAATATTTGGATTTAGAATAAACAAGTAGCATATACATTAAGTAATAACTTCAAATGTCAATAAACGAAAACACAAGGACAAGACTGGCATGGTTTTACCCATTTTACCAATACTAATCATGTGAGACGCCAAGTTCTGCGACGGAAGGTCAGGTGGTTTTTCTCCGGGTACTTCGGTTTTCGCCCACCTCTGATTAACGATCGTCTCGATACTTGAAAGGGTCGTAAAACCAAAACCCAAAAAAAAAAAAAAAAAAAAAAAAATCTAACCGTCAAAATATTTCGAGCGTTTCATGAGTTTAAATGTTTGACTCGGCGAATCTGTTTTTAAGAATCTGACGTTTTACAATTCCGTTGGTTAGGTCTTGTTTCTTTCGTGTTTCTTTCCATTTGGTGTCTCTAATGGGATGTGTTGGATAATTAAATCATTGCATTTACTTCTGTTTTGCCTATCAGGGGTGTTTTGTTAGTGCCGTGGGTGGCTGTAAAAGGTCTCCGCGTACATTCATGTAATAGAGGATCTTACATGAGTGCTCATGTATTATTGAATTTATTAAACGAGTTGAGGAAAAGGGATAAAATGCGAGGCTTTGCCGAGCATTTTATCCCTTTTCCTCAACGAGTTTAATAAATTCAATAACACACGAGCACGAATGTAAGATTCTATTTATCATATGGCATTTATAACGCATTTTATGCACGTTTCTTTACAAAAATGTCAATATTCTGCTATTAGTAAACACGACGTCAATAAAGACGTTGTACATGTAAAGTTACGGGATGTATCTAGCTAATTTGCATATTTAATCCACTAGTGGATTATCAAAAGTATTACATGACGTTATTACACTCTCAGGCGCGACGTCATATGATAAATGCTCTTATTTGTCGAATGCCGTTTGACCATTTTGTGGTAAGAACCTGTCCTTTTGGCTATCTGCTTGTGATGTTTTCATCGGGGTTTGGTTTTATCAGTTACCCCCAATATATATTGCATTGTAACGTATTAGAGAGTTTTATCACGTCAACGTGACATTGCACTTTTACGAATGAACCGCACTACTGGAGAAAAATGACAAAAATGTTATTTTTACTGGGAAAAATTGAAAAATTACCTGAAAAAAGAAAAATATCATTGGAAAATATGGTCAGCTGATACTGAATACATCGACCGCTAGAATGCTCGGATGCACTGAGGATCATCAATAACTAATCGTAAATTGTTAATTTAAGAGTGTAGAAGGGGATAAACTGATAAATAGAATATCAGATTCGTGTCATTTGATATCAAGTTTATTAGGCTCGGCTTCGAGAAAGCATGTAGAATCGCTCGGCAAGCCTCGCGACTCTACAAGCGTTCCCGAAGCCATGCCTGATAAACTTGATATCAAAAGACACGAACCTGGTATTCTCTATATATCATGTTTCTTTCCTCTTGGTGTCTCTGATGGGAAGTGTTGGGTTGTTGTATTGATTCCTGATCATTGCCTTCACTTCTATTATGCCAGCGTCTATTAATGTGTCAAATTCATAGCGGTTTTATTACGGAACAGGGGAAGGGACATGGTTTTTTATTAGTTGTGCGCACAAGATAATATCTTGTGCGGACAAGATATTATCTTGTTCGGACAACATATTCTCTTGTGCGCACAAGAAATTATCTTGTGCCGACAACATATTATCTTGTTGGCACAACATATTATCTTGAGCGGACAACATAATATCTTGTTCGCACATAGACCTTGCGAAGTTGTGCGAACAAGATATTATCTTGTTGGCACAACATTTTTTATCTTGTGCGGACAAGGTAATATCTTGTGCGCACAAGATAATATCTTGTTCGCACAAGATCTATGTTGTGCAGACCAGATATTATCTTGTGCGGACAAGATAATATCTTGTTCGCACAACTTTATATCTTGTGCGGACAAGATAATGTTTTGTCGGCACAAGATAATTTGTTGTCTGCACAAGATCTTGTGCGCACAAGATAATATGTTGTGCGGACAAGATAATATCTTGTCCGCACAAGATTATATCTTGTGTGCACAAGATAATATGTTGTGCCAACAAGATTATATATTGTCCGAACAAGATAATATCTTGTCCGCACAAGATATTATCTTGTGCGCACAACATGTAAAATAAAAAAAAAATCATGTCCCTTCCCGGGTTCCGTAGTTTTAACGATACGACGTTTATCATATTGTTTAACCCATTATCTGATTATATACTTGTAGACTCTTCCATTGCTATATGTTGGACAAGTTTAATTGTCATATAAGGGATGTCAGGCCTATTTTTTTATTATATTTTGGATGAAAAATTCTGTTAGCAAACATGTAATACAGGCATTGGTCTTGGCCTACACTGTTTGCCAATGTACCTCGTTAGGGGTTTCTCGCATGCAATGGATTAATATTTTTCTTGGTGAAGTTATTTATCATCATTAAACACGAATCTGGCGCTTGGTGTTTTTAATTTGCATCTAAAAATATCAAAATATTCCAACCGATCTATTGCGATTTTCACAAACCTATCACAAACGGACCTGCCTCAGCGAGGCTATTTTATGCATCACCATGCATTTGACGATTTGATGGGTACGATTCTGTCAATATATGTAGGGGATACATGCTTGTTCACGTATTATTGAATTTTTCAAACGAGTTGAGAAAAAAGGAATAAAATACGAGGCTTTGCCGAGCATTTTATGACTTTAACTCAACGATTTTAATAAATTCAATAATACATGAGCACGAATGCAAGATTTTATTTATCATATGACATTTAAATGCATTTTGTTCAAGATTTGTTGACAAAATGTCAATACTCCGTCATTAGTAAACGCGATGTCGTTATTGGCGTCGTACACATAACGTTATGGGACGTTTCTAACTAATTTGCATATTTTATCCACTAGTGGATTACGGAATTAACTACTATTACATGTATAATGTTTTAAATCAAGTAATTTCGAATTGGCCCAGGTACAGGTCCGAGGTCTGCTGCATTGGCCCCAGGCCGTTAGGGGTCTTAATGTCAATAGATGACAGTTCTTTAAAACATTTATATGGTTATATCGACCACTTTATAGCGAGTTATAAGATGTTTGATTTGATTTTGGTTTGATTTGAGGTTTATCGTCCCCGTGAACACTGTAAAGGTCATTTTTAGATGTTGCTTCCAATTTTGTGGGACTTTTACCCGACATTGCGATGAAATGACATCTCAAGCCCTGCCGCCCAATGAAACTGATATAGTTTATAAGCATGGACGGGCCGACTAATACTGCTTTGCCTGGACAGGCTTAGATCCTCTAAGCGGTTTACCAGTACTCGTGTGCGAGCCGGTTTCAGCTCTGCGTGGAAGCATCATGCAGCCCATCTATTTCTTCAAGCCCCGATGGGCGGGGGCTTCAGAGAGTTATAAGATATGAGTAGTGATGTTCTATTATGATGGAAGTGTCTTCTATCGGTTTCAGCCCTTAGCCACGAAATGTTGATAAAACGAAAGTCTAGAATGAATGAGGGAGTACAAGAATGACTATTTATACTTTTCTACTGAATAAATGACAGTGTAAATGTACTCAGGTCTTAATAGTTGCGTTTATATGGCCGGTTATAGTTAGCTTAAGAAATTATACGCGGTACTCAATTTCCGCAAAGGTAATATCTTGTCCGCACAAGATAATATGTTGTCCGCACAAGATAATATATTGTCCGTACCATAAATTTTGACCTCGTCACCTTGACATTTGACCTACTTTTGACCTCCTTTTTAAAAACTTTAACATTGGCCATAACTTTTGATTGGTAAGTGATAGAGCTTCCATATTTCACATATGCATTCCTTGCCACATGACCTTTCTATTGGTACCATAATTTTTGACCTCATGACCTTGACCTTGGCATTTGACCTACTTTTTAAAAAATTTAACATTGGCCGTAACTTTTGATTTGTAAATGATAGAGCTTTCATATTTCACTTCCTCCTTGTCACAAGACCTTTCTAATGGTACCACAATTTTTGACCTCATGACCTTGACCACGATGTTTGACCTACTTTTTAAAAACTTTAACATTTGCCATAACTTTCGATTGGTAAATGGTAGGACTTCCATATTTCACATGTGCATTCCTTGTCACTAGCCCTATCTAGTGGTACCATAATTTTTGACCTTGTGATCTTGACCTTGACGTTTGACCTACTTTTTAAAAACTTTAATATAGTCCATAATTTTCGATTGGTAAGTGATAGAGCTTTCATATTTCACATGTGTATTCTTTTTCACAAGACCTTTCCAGTGGTACCATAATTTTTGACCTCGTGACCTTGTTACCTTGTGGCCTTGACCATGACATACTTTAGTGATCGGGCTTTCATATTGCATAGGCGCTGTCCGGGGGCATCGGTGTTTCACAAAAACATCTTGTTTTGAGTTTGTAATTACATTCGAACACTGTTAAATTTTTGTTCTGAAATAGAATGAGGCTATTTATCCAAACAGTTGAACCCTTAAAAAGGTATTGAATATGTATACTTTGCATCCGAAACCATTTTATTTTGTTTAACCACAACAAAATGCATAAGTATGAATTTTGCATTTTGGGAGGAAATCTTAAAAAATTAAATCTTGTAAATAAGGCTGGATGGGCCGGGTACATTATTCATAGAAAGATGGCTTTTCGGTAGCTATTCGATTATATTTCAAGATCGCTGCTCTATCTTTATAAATGCAAAAAAGTATCAATAGTCCATAAGAAAAATGTCATTTTTTCTCATATTTATATTTTAATTTCCAAGACCACAGAATATTGTTCCATACAGCGAACCGGAGTCTACTTCAACTGTGAGAAGAAATCTTAATGCTAAATCGACTGCAGCTGGCTAATCGGACCAAAACTGATAATCGATTATTGGTCTTGCGTTAGCGATCGATAATCGATTAGTAATCATATTGGGATATAGCCATTATTTTTACCTCTTTGGCTTTATGTCAGAGATAAACTTACTTAACTCTTTACTATAGGAACTCAAACCATTCATTGCATGCCTGTTATTGGGCATGTTCAAAACAAATGTGACCAAAGTGTGACATTGGGGGTGAAATTAAAGAGCCTTCTATACAGTCATTTTTTCCTTCACATAATCTACAATGATTATAGTCCATGAAACTGTTAAAGATCATCAGAAGTACCAAAATTGAAAAAAATATGTCCGTTTTTGTATGAGAAATTGGAACAAACATCTGCTTTTAAGTACCAGATTTCATGAATGCTTTTCAAGACAAAATCATGACCTGAGTAATATAAACTTTCATTATTTGCATTAAGGTACTTGCAGATTATATAAATTTACAAAATATACCACCAGAAATCCAATATATATGCTGAAAATTACTTTTTACTGTCATCTTTAACTACATTTTTAAGGGTTATAGTTAAGTTTTTATGGCACTCATATCTTTGGCTATAATTAAGTAAGTCAGTGCTGAGATGATAGCATATGGATAGGCGACCACCCCAGAAATTTATTGTTCTTGAAGAAACTGGAACAGAAAGGCAATGCCCTGACAAAATTACACAATACTTTTCAAGAAATATGTTACACTCCTGAGTGTAGACTATTTCATGTTTTTGTTAGTCAGTATTGAGGCTAT
>OY757014.1:144791263-144824983 GCA_963580285.1 Lucinisca nassula
AACTAAAACGCACACACACACAAACGGACAGACAGACGGATAGACATACGGACAGACATACATTCACATTCAGATACACAGGTAGACAGACAAAGACTGACACACGGACAGATGGACATACAGAGAGACAAACAAACTGACATTCAGACAAACGAACAACCATAAAATGAAACTATTTAGATAAAGGATTTAAAACACACACAAACACACACACGCACGCATGAAAACACACACACACGTGAGAAAACAACCATGACTTCTTTGTCTGATGTAATGGAATAAATGAAACCGAAAAGACGTACCTTCAAGCACGTGTGGAATAACGACTGTATAATAAGACAGACATATAATCTGACGGACAGACGTACGAATGAACGTACGGATGGACGGACAGAAGCGCAGACAGACAGTCAAATTGACAAAATGAAAAGTTGTAGTAAGTTGACTCAACACACACACACAAACACATAACCTTTTTATCTACGTCATTCCCGCCAGTCGCCATCTTGATGTATGTGCTTACTTGAACGATATTCAACTACAGTAATTTGTCCTTTATTATTTTCAATAGATACTAAAATTTGCTGATAGTAAAATAAAGCCGTAGTGAAAAAACGCCATAGTAAAAAGATGCAATATTAAAAAAAAAAACACACAAAAATCAAATATTGCAACATAACAAATTCATGAAAGTGAAAATTGTCTCCAGTATAACTTTTTCTAAGTTGAAATATATAACAGTACTGAAATTTGCAGATAGTAAAATAAAGCAGTAGTAAAAAAAGGCATAGTAAAAAGACATATGACTAAAATATTGCAAAACTAAAAAAACTTGAAAGAGAAACTTGTCTCGAGTATATAATCTTCTCAACACACACACGCACACACACTACCTCAACTATATAAACGACCGGATATGACGTCTGAGACAGACAGACATACAGACAGACATACCAGACAGACAGACAGGCAGGCAGGCAGGCAGGCAGACAGACAGACAGACTGACAAAGATTGACAGATTTATTAATATTATACAATATTAAAATTTGCCAATAGTAAAATAAAGCCATAGTAAAATACATCCATAGTAAAATAAAGCCATAGTAAAAAAAGTCATAGTAAAAAGACTTAAAACTGAAATATTGCAAAACTAAAACACACACACACACACACACACACACGCGCGCGCGCGCGCGTACGAGACACAACTATCAAAACGACCGGATATCACGTCTAAGACAGACAGACAGGCAGACAGACGGATAGACATACGGACAGACAGACAGACAGACGGACAGGTAGACTGACAGATAGACAGACTGATATATGAACACACACACACACACACACACACACGTACGAGACACAACTATGAGAACGACCGGAAATAACGGTTGAGACAGGCAGACAAACAGACAGACATACAGAAGGGCAGACAGACAGACACGCAGACAGACAGACACACAGACAGATATATAGGTAGTTAGACACACAGACTGATTGACAGACAGACACACAGACGGATGGGCATACATATAGACAAACAGACTGGTAATCAGACAATCGAACAACCAGAAAATGAAACTATTTAGTTAAAGGACATAAAACTTACACGCACGCACGCACATACGCATGCACACAAACACGCACACACACACGCATGTGCGAAATCACCGATGTAAATGAATGAATGTTGACAGGGATGGCTATTCCAACCAAAACAAATCATTACAGTACATGTTGAATCACGATCGGATATGCAATCTGAGACAGTCAGACAGACACACTGAAACTACAAAAACCTTTTCTGTGTCTTGCACGCTAGTCGCCATCTTGGTGTATCTAGCCAATAGAATTCTTCTAGTAAATTTTCGTTAGAGTAGAAGTTTGACTTAGAAGAATTTTATCATAGTAAAAATAAGCTTTAAGCCAGTATCTCACTGACGTGCGACAACTGGCGACAACTGGCGACTAATTTGAGACACATATTTGCGACAGAAATGCGACATCGCGACAATTTTCACATTCCGGTCACACTGAATGGTCGATTAAAGACATATTTGCGAAAGTCGCACGAATGTCGCACGATTAACGCACGATTAGCGCACGAATCATTGGCGAACTCGAGATCGAGTTCGCGGCGAGTTCGCACACATGTTTAACGACATTCGCGGGTCAGTTGCACGATATTCGCGAGACGATCCCGCGATGTTCGCACAATTAAATTGCGAACATTTTTCACGAACGACTATCGCACGATGTTCTTGCGAACGTCATGCAACTGTCGCTCGAAGTTCGTACAATAGTCGCACGATGGTTCTGCGAGACAATGATTAAACAAGTAAAAATAAACATTCTAGCAATCATTCAACATTGGACCTTCAAAAAGAATGGACCTAGACGAGGTCCAGGCAGATATGATAAGGGCTGCAGCATGCTTGCTTGCTGCAGCTGCAGTCAAGAGGTCAAAAGCAAGAAAACGCAGGTTGAGACGTAGGAAGAGTGTGTGGACCAGGGAATGGTTGTTAAAGAGACCAAAGTACGGCATGTATGAAAAACTCATGAAACATCTCAGAGAAGGTGACGTCAGTTCCTTCAGAAATTTCATAAGAATGGACCCAGTGATGTTTTACAAGATGGTGGATGACCTGACCCCTAGGCTTCAGAAGAAAACTACCAACTGTAGAAAGCCTCTGTCCGTTGGACTCAAATTGGCCATCACTCTGAGGTATCTTGCCACCGGTGACTCTTACAAGTCTCTGTCCTACGGATTCCGGATGGCTCCTAACACCATCGTCAGCGTCGTACAAGAGGTATGTCAAGCCATATACGACCACTACCATGACACGGCTTTCAAGTTTCCCACCACAGAAGAAGAGTGGAAGGAGGTGGCGAGTGGATTCTCAGACAAGTGGAACTTTCATCACTGTTGTGGTTATATAGATGGGAAACATGTGAGAATACAAGCTCCACCTAACTCTGGCAGCCGGTATTTTAATTATAAAGGCTTTCATTCTATCATTATGCTGGCCGTGGTGGATGCCAACTACAGGTTTATGTTTGTGGACGTAGGTTCCTATGGTGCTGACTCAGACGCCGGAATCTTCAGACATTGTGCACTGTTCCATGCTCTAGAATAGGACAAAGCTGGACTGCCGCCCGATGAACCACTACCAGATGGTGAGACTGATGTCCCGTACTTCTTAGTTGGTGACGACGCCTTCGCAATAAGAAGCTGGATGATGAAACCCTACTCCAAGAGAGAAATGAGTGCAACAGAGCGCATTTTCAACTACCGGTTGTCAAGGGCCCGTAGAATTGTAGAGAATGCCTTTGGTATTTTGTCTAACAGGTAATTTATTAAATAATTTTCAAAAGTTTAACACCAGTACACTTATGGCCGAATCTCAAACCTAGAAAAATTGAGTCAGAATCATGTAGGTTCGGGACGGCTTTCTAACCGTGGAACGATATGACTCATAATATTGCTGTATGGATAGTCCTATATGTACCGTTTTATTCAGAAACGTTGTACATAAAACCACTTCAATACATTTTCAGGTTCAGGTGTCTTCTCTCCTGCATGATGCAGAGACCTCAGACTGTCGCCACAATTGTCTTGGCAGCTTGTACCCTACACAATCTGCTGGCTGACGAGAATCCTACCAGGATGCAACAAACAGCAGACAGGGAGGATCCAGCGACACATGAATTGCAGCCTGGTGAATGGAGACAAAAAGTCCAAGAAGACACTCTGCAGGTAATACAAAGGCGCGGGGGCAACAGAGGTACCAATGATGGGAAACGAGTGAGAGAGTACCTAACTATATATTACAATAGTGTAGGAGCTGTGCCCTGGCAGAACAGAATTTTGGGGTTATAGAATTCTTACAACAAGGTTCCAAGACATAATCGTTTAATAAATGTGAATTTCAAAAGTGAATGTACAGTTTTGCAATTCAGTTCTAAATTAGTTTAAGTTTCAAATGATGGATACATATGAGCCGCATCATGGGAAAACCTGCTTTTGTATATGCGAACATGAAAGACACAGATCAACTGCGCTACTGCGCAAGTTGAACTTCGCCTTTCTGCCCGCACCCAAGATCGTGTTTTTTTTTTAGTCTGTATATGAGCGACTGCGAGACCCAACCAAGGTTTGAGTTTTGCGCCCAGTGAAAACTTATGTAAGCCTTTGCAACCGCCCAGTCTGACCGGAGTCTCCGCTGTGTGATCAAGGACATTTAGCTTTCCTCAAAGATACTGTGAAGACTCTGATCAGATTGAAAGAATACCTAAGATAAGTCTTCGCTGCAAGCCAATATCATTGGTTTTTACACCAAGTTTTTTATATAAAATCTTAAGAATCCCTTGCTCTTATAGTTAAAGAAACCAGCTTGTGTGTATTCTTGTAAGGAAAAAACCCTCGAAAACAGATTTTGTCACGAAACAGCTCATTTCATAATCCTTACACTTCAATTTTGATGTCGGTAAAAGCCACTTTAAAGAACACTTTTTAATATTATTATTTTGTGTTTTATTTTAAGTAATCAAACAGTTACGTGTATAAACGTAGAAAGAGCACTGTACCGGTCCATTATCATTACAATGATTATCTACAGCGGCATGACAAAACCAACAAAATGATTGTACGCCCAGACAGGACTCAAAAATATCCTGGACGTCCCGCCAGTCCGTTTTGACATGCTCACTATGGTAAATAAGAACCCAAGCTTTAGTTATGCGACTGCGAGGACTCTGATCATACTGGGTGGATGCACAGGCTGATCGGAGTTCGCTGGACACACAGCCACTTTGCGTGTTTCGTCATGTGGTAACTCACAGCATTTGAAAACAAAAAGATAAATTTCAATAATCCTTATGATTTCTAATTTTCTCCTTGATAATGGAAAATAAAACATTTTGAATGCCACCTCAGAGTCTCTTTTCTTCAAACCAGCACAAGAACATTAACGGCAACTTATTTCAGTTTACGATAAAGAATGAGGAAAACATAAGACACCAGTCTATATAGTATTCAACCCTGATGGGTAATATTATCCAAATTAACTCACTCAGTAACTTCTGAGATCTGGGAAAATAAAAAAAAGACAATTTGCTTCATTAAAGTTACTCAGAGACCTTCTGGATCAATGTCTTCTTCATACGGAAGTCTAACGGTGAGCTCGGTGTACACAGCGCCAGCACGGCTCTGTTGAGGAGAAGTACGAGGTTCCGGTTGCGACTGCTGCAAGCTACAAGTCTGTTCCTGAATGCTGCCGAACTGCTGCAAAGTATGAGGTTGCTGGCAGGTACTAGGCTGCAGGTAGGTACTAGGCTGCTGGTAGGTATTAAGCGACTGAAGGGAACTAGACTGGTTGAAGGTGCCAAGCTGCTGGATGGTGCTGGGCTGCTGGACGGTACCCAAATGTTGTGATAGATAGTCTCTCTGCTGCTCCGGGTACTGACTTCCACTGCTCTGTAATAAAAAAAGTATACACTAAAGCTAGAGTTCATGATCAATCTCCACGAAAGAATGCTGCCGAATTCGGCAGGAATCGAACCCGTGTCCTCCTGATCACCAGTCAGACGCGCATCAGGAGGACACGGGTTCGATTCCTGCCGAGGTCGGCAGCATCATTTTTTGGAGACTGATCATGAACTCTTTTCTACGGGCATTATCTCACTTCTTCTGATTCAAGAAGGGCAGTTGTCAGTTTGTGGCGGAAGAATGTGCACTGTACTTGTTTACTGCTACGGATAAGCTTGTCCAGGCAAAGTGTCGATAAGTAAACTGATCTGCTAAAATGACCTAAATAGTTTTGACTGGGCCGTTAAACCCCAATACAAGCAAACAAAAAATATTTACGCGAACAACAAAGGCGCGGGTCAGATTGCGTGAATGCGCAGTCTAATCAGCGCCTTTTTGTTGGCTGTTTTGATATAATGGTTTTTAAGGATCTATGTGCCAAACTTCAAGCATTTGAAGGGCTTCTGAGATAAAGAAAGATGTTTTTGTCAGCGGAAACCCAGAAGACAAAATGATTCTACTTTTGTACTGTACCTGCTGATATGCTGGTGCTTGAGAAATAGTCGGGTGGCCGGGCTGATGAGCACTCTTGAACCCTCTAATCACGGTCATTATAGTGAAGCTACACTCATCCCATGACGATTCCGGTATTCGTAGCATCTCGTCTTCCATGTATCTGCTAAAATCTCGGACCCGTCTCTCGTGGTCACTCTTTGTCGGCACCCGGATATTGGAAATCAGACTCTGTGCTTGCTGCAATATCTGCAACACGAAAACACGATAAACAAATATGTGTTGTTTTAGAGTTTAACGACCCAGTCAACACTATAAATGTCATTTTTGAGCTGGTCAGTTTTCCTCTCCACACTTTCTGGGCAGGGTTATGCGGTCAACCAGTACATTGTATATTCTTTTGCCAGAAACTGACAACTGCCCTTCTTGAATGAGCGGAAGAGAGAGAATGGCCGTAGAAACGATTTCATGATCAATCTCCACGAAAGAATGTTGCAGACTCCGGCAGGTATCGAACCCGTGTCCTCCTGATCACCAGTCGGACGCGCATCCCACTGAGCTACAGAGGCAACGATACTTATAAGAAACAGAATACAAGGCATAAATATAAACACGTTTAAACTATAGATCTGCCTTCATCTTTCAAATGCTTTCATATTGCTGATATTAGCATGTCATGAAGTCCAATATGGGTCATGTCGTATATTAAATCTAAATGTTCCAAGACAAGTATCCTTTTGAAGCATGGGACACACCAAAATACTTGAAACCAATTCGTGTACAAGTTTTCTGGGCCAGACACGCTTACAACCCTTTATTAAATTGGCCTCTTTGCGAAGAAACATGTTATTTGCATGTAAGAACACCAATAGCACAGGTCCGCCTGCGCATCTGTACAGTCTGATCAGCGTATTTGCTATTCGCTGCCTGGATACTGTTGCTCTTGTTTCTGTATACGCCGGCTGGTTGTCAACCTGGCGGAAACCCTGAATGCGGTTTGCCCGAGACGAGGCTCAAATGACAAACGCTGTTTCAGTGTACGCATCATGCCAGCCTTCTATTCGATTCATACAAGCATACCTGAAATTCGGACAGGTCTGGACTGTCTGGTATGGGTGACGGAGTAGGTTTCTTGTTTTTACATTTCCCTCTGGAAGGGACCAAAGAGGTGGATGTCTGTTGACTAACATCCTGTGTGCCTGATGTACCCGGCTGCGGATCATACCCCTCTTGACTCTGGTTATCATCGATGTCATCATCACCCCCTTCATCATCATCAGCATCGCCCCCAAGTTGCACATGAGCAAACTGAAATCAAAAGACGATGGCTGAGTTCATTCGGATAGGAAAAGACGGAACATTGCAACGACACTGCAGGATCAGATGATGCGTATACGTTTTGTTTGTTTGTTTGTTTGATTTGAGGTTTAACGTCCCCGTCAACACCATTTGAGCCAACACATGACAAAATCTACAAGATAACTTGGGTGACCAGCGAAGACTCAGATCAGCCTGCGCGTCCGCGCAGTCTGACCCGACTCTTCACTGATCGCATTTACCTACTATAGGCTACGATATATGGAAAGAGACATACGCAAAATAACTCGTCATAGTGATTGGGTGCGCTGTTTGATCTGAGTCCCCGCTAGCCTCACCGGTCTAATTGTAGGTTTTGTCATGCGCTGACTCATGTCATTTCGCAGACGTTGCTTCCCATTTTGTGAGACTTTTACCCGACATTGAGAGGAAATGACATCTTAATCCCTGCTAACCAATAAAACAGGCGGGTTTATATGCATGGACGAGCCGACTCGTAGCAGTTTTTTCTTATAGACCTTCTAAACAGATTACCAGTACCAGTGTGCGGTCGGCATTAGCTCTGCATGAAAGCATCGTAAAGCCCATCTATTTCTCCAAGCCCTGATGGGCAGGGCGGGATAATGTACATTTTCTTGAGCTCTTATTTGCATTGTGTATGTATGCTGTATGTATCTTCATTACTTCCATACTGTTGATCTCATGGTAGAATGTGTTTTGAAGAAACTCTTAATGAATATTGTTTTTAACTAGATAAAAATGTAAATAGCGGTTGGTGAAACATTGCATGAAGTACATACCGTATGCGTAGCTCTTGTCTTATTACGTTGTATGTGTGGCCGTAGAAACATATACCGGTCGAGAATCTTCTGATCTGTGTAGGATAATACTACTGCAGGGGCACCAGATTTACGCTTTAGCAGCTTGACGAACCTCGTCCTCATGTTACGTAGATGAACGTCCACTTGGGAATCTGTAAAGTAAGGAATAGATACATATAGAAGAAAACACGCTTATACAAATGTATTGAAAATTTTACCACTTAAAATGAAAAATCCAAAAACAATCTGATATTGTTAATATTTCTGCACAAAACATAGAGTGTGGGTACTAGATAGGACCGTGAGGCGGTTGTATCGAGGACCCACAATCTATAGTTTAGAGCAGATATAAGAAAGATAATATATACCCCTGCAAAACCCTTTTACTATAGAGGAGGGGTAGAAAATAAAGACATGTTATCATGGTGTGACAAACATGCCAATTATTTGGTTGAGGCTCTAATAAATACATCATAAAGCAGATATAATACCACTAATATTTAGACCAGAGATACCATTCATGATAGTAAATAACCCCTGCCTACAAACCTGATCTGAGAAATTCGTACATGTATTTATTTTGCTAAAAGAAATGCACAAGCTCTACCTACCTGATGGCAAGGGGATATGCAGCTTTTCCCACTCTTCTAGATGCTGCTCGATCAAATCTTCTAGCAATTGGAGCTTCATTTCTCGGTTTTTGTAATGTTCTTGGGTTTTGTCGTAGAAAAGTGGGTGGTTCAACCAGAACTCTGCCAGAACATCCAGCTGGGTAATTTGCCATGGGTATTGTTTCTCGACAGTCACTTTTTTCTTCTTTCTACCAAATGTTACCGAAACTGTTGACGCTCCAGATTCGCTTTCTTCATCAGAAGCATTGGCAGATACTGGTGGTTGGGGATCAGGCGCAACGGCAACCCTACCCCTCCCCCTTCCTTTCTTTTGTTTTGCTGGCATGATCTACTGTGAATGCGAACAAACTGTTTTAAGACAGTTATATTACCCGGGTCACATGGGACAAAATACGAACCGTTCACGACACATTTGCGAGTGATTTAAAACATTCGCACGATAATCGTGAGACATTCGTGCGATTGTCTCGCGTCATTCGTCCGAACGTCGCTCGACTTTATTTACTCGCAATTTAGTCATGAAGTGTCTTATTTATGTCGCAATTAGCTCGCAATTAAGTCTTATTTAATTCGCAAATTTGTCGTGTACCAAGCCATTACGACTGTCGGAAACTAAGGTGCGACGGTTCCGCGACAAGTTCGCGACGGGTTCGAGACTGCCGCGATGACTTTGCGACTATTTGGCAAGGAATTTTGTCGCATAAAATTTCTGAACATGTTCAAAATTTTCGCGAACCGTTTGAGCCACTTTGCGACACAAGCGAGGAAATTGCGAATCACTGCGACAGTTCAAGACCGATTCGAGACTCACTCACGAATTTAAGTCGCAAGCTGTCGCAAACAGTCGCATCCCAGTGAGATAGGGGCTTAAGTTTTATAACGTCGCAGTACTAATAAGACGTAGAATTGAAAGTGTCCCCCCATCGGCTTCCGTAGAAATGTGTTTGCCTCAACGAGAGTGAAATGCTGGTACTTTCTTTATGATTAAAGTGACCCGACGAAACGGGTAAGAAAAATTCCTGATTTGAACTCAGGTGAGCGATATATAATATGGACTTTCGTCCAATGTAAAGCTACATGGTGGTTTAGGCGATATATATATTTAATGCTAAATTTTTGTAAATGGTGCATACAAAAATATTTAATAGTACATTAATCGTGATAAAAACGTGTTTACTTTTCTAAATAAAAAGGTTTTATATGCACAAATTTTCAAAATATAAAAAGATTTACAAATTTTTAAAAATATTGACAGAATCTGGTACGTTTTGCAATAAAAAATTAGAATAGTTTTAAGGGGGTATATTCAAGGGGAGATACTATGATTAAAATATTATAACAAGCAATAGTTTTTATCAAAAGCAAATCCCATTTTATGTGTGTATGTGTGTGTGAATTCGGGTTTAACGTCGCTTTCAACAATTTTTCAGTCATATCACGACGGTGTCAGGTTGCGACAGGGAGCTCACTTTTATAGTGCTGCCTCACTGAAGTAGCATGTACCAGACACATTACATGATACCACACCCAGTCACATTATCCTGACACTGGGTCGACCAGTCCTATCTCTAGCCCCGTAAATCTGAGTGCCAAGCGAAGACTCAGATCAGACTGCGCATCCATAAAGACTAACCAGGGACTTCTCTTGCTGTAAGAAGAAGCATTGGGCCCTTAGCTATCCATAGAGCGCACATCGAAGACTCTGATCAGACTGCGCGGATGCGCAGGCTGATCTGAGTCTTCGTTGGGCGCACATGTCTTATTGTAGGTTTTGTCATGCGCTGGCTCATTATTATTTTTTAGAATGTCTAGTCATACAGACTCGCACCGCTTTGCCTGGTTAGGCTTAGATCCTCTAAGCGGTTTACCAGTCGTGTGCGGTCAGTTTCAGCTCTGCGTGGAATCATCATGCAGCCCATCTGAATCTATTCCTTTAAGCCTCGATGGGCGGGGCTGATTAACGTAAGTTGTACAAAAATGTATATTCTTCGAGATAACAGTGTAGATCCGGATCAGATGCCGCATTGATCCGGGTCTTCACTGTTTGTCAACGTCCCATAAAAGGGACGCTAGGCATATATGCTTTATGTTGGATAAGTCCGTTTGTCATTTAAGAGGTGTCGATTTGACAGTCTCGCAGCCGACTCTTGAAATAGTTAAAAAAAATCATGGGTCCACAAGCAACCCGCATCATAGAGGCACCAACAGAACATCGGATTTTGACCTATCGCGCAGTACAACAGGCCTATGTAATTTTCACAACATCAAATTAAACGAAGAGCAACACCAGGAACTGGTACAATCAGATCACAATTCCATTTTTGACAGAAAATGCTGTTTGCAAACAGTGCAGACCCTGATCAAACTGGACCTGCGCTGTTTGTAAATCTACGCTTTTAGGGGTTGGTTAAAGAGTATTATAACTTCGAACAGTACCAGCGCTGCTACACATTCACCTTATTTGCATTATCTGCTGGTTCCTAGTCTGAAGGTTATCATCAGTGTTGGAACCAGACCTGTTTTTCTTTTTCTTTTTTTTTTTTCCAATATTGACAATGTGCAAGCTGGGAGCCAGCAAATAATGCAAATATGGTGAATAGTCTTTTAAGGTCTTGTCAAACCGGTCAGTTTACCTAACCACACTTTCTTGGGCAGGCTAAGGCCAGCTAAGCTATTTACCAGTACAGGAAACTTTCTTTCGCAGGGGCCAGATATCCTACCTATCTTCATATCGCAGTGCATCTTATTTATAAAAGAAATTCTAACACAGCGCGCCTATATAGGCAATGAAAAATAACTGTTTTATTCTACAAAAAAATCATGGCAAGGAAGAGCGTGACAAGTGACTTCATTAAAACTGCCAAGCTATGACGTCACTAGTCGATTTCTTTGACGTTAGACGGTTTCCTTGACGTTATACGGTGTAACGTCATATTCACGCATCGCGGAAAGGTTAGAAAAGGATATAAATGCGTGTGTTTCAGTCGATAATTTTAGCGGGATTTCTTCTAACAATGGCGAAAAGTTGTGAGATTTTGAAGGAAACAACAACATCGATATCATTGCCGATTTTCAGCGTGTTAGAATCGAAATAGAGCAGCTCTAAATCACAGTTTGTCGGTCAGTTGTAAGTAGACAAATCACGCGCGCTCATGATAGGCGCTCGTGATTTGATCTACTTAACAACTGACCTCCATGTCATTGTCGGTCAGGTGTAAGTAGACAAATTACTCACCAAATCACAGTTAGAGCTGATCTATTTCTTAAGGGAAAGAGGAGCTCAGTGGATTGCCATTCAAACACACCAAGCTTGTCACCTAAGCAACTTTTTCCACCATCGCCGACCGGCCCCGATAGCTCAGTTGGTAGAGTGTCCGCTCCGGGGAACGGGAGGTCTCGGGTTCGATCCCGGGCCGCGACATACCAAAGTCGTTAAAAATGGTACTAGCTGCTCCTCGCTTGGCACTCAGATTTACGGGGTAGAGCTAGGACTGGTCGATCCAGTGTCAGGATAATGTGACTGGGTGTGGTATCATGTAATGTGTCTGGGACATGATACTTCAGTGAGGCAGCACTATAAACATGAGCATTGAGCTCCCTGTCGCAACCAGACACCGTCGTGATATGACTGAAAAATTGTTGAAAGCGACGTTAAACCCGAATTCACACACACACACACACACACACACACACACCACCATCGCCGACAGGTGCATCGGGCAGTCGTCCTCTGAACCTTCTCAATCTTAAAAAGGGGATGCCAAACAGGTGTCCCCGAGTACCCTTTACAGTTTCAATTTGTTTAAACCGGACAAAATATTGTTCTGCAATAATGTATTTTTTTCTTGCCGAAAAATTATGTGTGTATTTTCTTTCTTTTCTTTTTTACTGTCTCTCTCCTATCCCGGTGTTCAGAGATGACAGTATATACGTATCCATTACGTTTTTTTTTTCTTGCACATCTATAAGAATTTGGATCCTGTTTCATTCCAGTGAGGAGTTCTTGTGTCCTACCCAGCAGGCACACGTCGCAAGGGCAACGTCAAATCAACGTCGGTGCAACGTCACACGACGTTGCACCGACGTTGATGTGACGTTGCATTAAAGTCATGACGTTGCACCTCCGTTGATGTGACGTCACAATTACGTCATGTGCTTGCTGGGTATATTCATTGAAAAACGGAATGAACTCTGATAGGTCACTGTTTACTTACGTCATGGCGAATATTTAGTAATTCGATAGTTTAGTGGAAAATACAGAGACCGAATTTACAGGAGAGGTTCGTCACGTGATGAGAGAATATACTGAAAAAAAGTCTATTCACACCCCCACCCCCTTCCCCACACACAATAAATAAATAAATAAAATCTAGAAAACTGAAAAAATTCCGAAAATTAAATATAACATTTGTAAATTAGAACAATAAAATATAATATGATAGACATCGATAAGAAGTTTTGCACCAGGGTGTCAAATCGTCCCCTTCAGAGCACAAGGACCTTGCCTCACTCCAATCACTTCATAAAAAGCTTAATATCTCTGGGTGGCACCGGGGCCTTGCCTCACTCCATTCACTTCATAAAAGGCTTAATATCTCTGGGGGCACCGGGGCCTTGCCTCACTCAAATCACTTCATAAAAGGCTTAATATCTCAGCAACTGTTCATATACCCGCCCCATAACCTTGTACGCCTGTACGAGTATTCTTGTTTCTTGTGATAAGACGCATTCAGTCGAGGGTGTCAAAGCGTGGGTCGGGGCCTTGTTCCACCCCTCAGTTCCACAAAATGCCTTATATCTCAGAAACAGTTCAGATCTGACTGACTGAACTGGTTTTTAAGGTAACCGGGCGCTATAAGCACATAGGGGCTACCCCTAGAACGTGTCCAGGATTAGTTTTCCCACTTTCTGAAAGGCTTTCGCATGGAGTCGTACACTAATTCCGATGTACTCCTCTCGCCTCAGTCGCCGTGCAATAAAGGTGAAAGTGGTTTTTGACATAGTCTCCAAATAGTTGTGGGCTGTCAATCGCGGCTATGGAACCTGGTCAATTCCGACCTGCAAATCGTGTTCCATAGCCATTGCCCGTCTGGCCGGGGTAGAGGTGGAAGGCAAGGAGGCTAAGTTTTAGTGCTTCTGGGCTGCGAATCGCGGCAGTGGTCAGCGGAATACGAATCGTGCTGATCTGCCAGTGCCCTCCCCTTAGTAAAATAGAAGCACTGTAATTTTGAATTTTGAACGCCAGGTCGAAAGTGGGCATGAAGCAACAGAGAAATCAATGCTAATTTCGGCTGCAAATCGCGATTTCTCTGTTTCGCCCGAGCAAACTAGGTCATGTTGCTCTCTCTTAGGGCCGCGTGATTGGCGTCGGACTGGCTACACATGAAGTAGCCTTGCAATACCCATGGTAAACAGGGTTTTCGGACATGCGGCCCTAAGTTCACGATCTCGGTCCGGTGCTGGGTCAGGAGGGATGCGCCCTCCTAACTATCACTCCATCCGTCATCGCCGTATCTAGGAAAAGTTTGTGGACCTTCCGAGTTCTCTTCTTGTTTAGTGGGGTCTCTTCAGTGCATCTTTCGATGGAGTTGTACAGGTGCTCGTCGAAATACTTTGAGGTGCGTCCTTTGTAGATTATGAAGGCTGGAGTCTCGGCTGTCTTGAATGCGTAAACGGCAAGGTCCACGTTGATAGTTTCAGTTGGTCTTTTTAGTCGATGTAGTTCCAAGATTGTGGAGGGGGAGTCTCTAGTATTTGCCACCCAGGCTCTGCCCAGGTGGTATTTCTCGTGCCAAGGTTGGAGTGGGTTGGGTGGCAGCTTCTCGAAGTCTTTTTCTTCGGAGGTGTAGATTCTTCCTCTTCTGGTGGCTGGTGCTGGGGCAGGTGACGAACATCGTTGGGCTTTTGGCGGGGTTGGTCTCTCTGTGGGTGATAAGGCGGCGGTAGCTGGCTCTGGCGATGACGGCATTGGTCTCTGGATGATTGGTGCAGCGGGTGCGGGTTCAGCGTTAACTGTTGGCTGGCGCTGGAGGACGATCGTTGCTGTAGTCAAAGTCACGGTCTCCTCGGCTGGCGGCGCTGCTTGTCGGATCTGTGGTGCTGTCTTCTTGGTTCTCTGTGGAGCTGGAAGGCTCAAGTCCCAAGTAAGGGTGACAACCACCCTCTGGGGCTCAAGTGCAGTGTTAACTTGAGGCACCCCATGAAGTCGGCAAGACTTCAAGAATGCTACCAGAGGCTCTGGTAGCCGGTATTCCTTCATAGGAAAAGACATCTTGACGTGTTGAATCTGAGAGAATGAATGATTTTGTTTGTTTGATTTGAGGTTTAACGTCCCCGTCAACACTGTAAAGGTCATTTTGGAGACGTGAGAGAATGAATGATGATAGGATCATGAATGATGACCTCGGTGATATGGACGGACTCGATGACAGTTCAGATCTCAACACATTAACCATATATATACTTGTTTGTTATTATCAGACGCATTCAGTGACACTAACCCTGAGACGATAAAAGCAATAAAACATCTGGCATCCGGCAAGGCTCCAGAATCAGATAGAATACCTGCAGAGATCTACAAAACAGGGGAGGTACTCCAGTTGCAAAGAAGATAACAGAGTTATTTGAGCCCCGCCAAGCGAATTTGTGTCTTCGAGCATTCCGGCATGACAAATTTTAACTGCGCATGCCCAGCCATTCAGAGGGGCCAGGGATATGACTTTCTGTCTGAAGGTTCCTCTTGATTCACTGCTTGTATGAGCGAGCAGCGAAGGTTCTGGCGAGACTGCGCGGATGCGCAGGCTCGCCTGAACCTTTGCTGCTCGCATAGGCGATAAGTACCAAAATCGCTTGACGGGGCCCATTGCACATTATATGGAGAAAAGATGCCATCCATCGCGAATTCAAGGCTGCTTCAAGTATCCACCTATTCAAACGGAAAGGGAACTCTCAGGTCTGTGACAATCATCGTGGCGGTTCTAACGAGTACCCACAACCTATGTCTTGAAGCAGAAATACGAAAAATAATGTATAAACCCGTATACCCCCAGTTTTCTCTATAAAAAGTGGATTTAAGGGGCGTCTTCTTTTCACGGGCTTGTTCACGTGATGCTGGGTTTCTAATGTGTGGTTTTCCACACACCCGGTCTTGTAAATATGGGGTATTAATTATAATCTAAATCGCTAACACGACGATAAACAGTTTTTAATCCTGGCGACAGGGCTCACTTTGGGTCAGCTTATTTGTTTCTATACGGACGGTCTGACGAACGGACACGGACGGATGGATGGGCGGATGGGCGGTCGGACGGACGGACGGACGAACAAAGCAAAAACAATATGCCCCCACAACTTCCTCAAGATGTGGGGAACACACGACAGAACCAAGGTTATGGCCACGATCAATCGATTGAAGCCCATCCCATCCCCTCCACACCATTCCCACTCAGTGCTATGTACTAAATGTTCAAATATGTCCTAGAAGCCTCCGTGGTGCAGTGTTTATGCTACTCGCCTTGTAAACCAGGGATCGCAGGATCGATCACGGGTTTCTCCAGACTTTCGGATGAATCTTTAAACCGAGGTCCGGTCTCCCTATGACCTTAGATGTTGGTGAGAAGTAAAACTCAAACACTCACTCCAATATATTATATACAGGGGTTATCCTTTTGAAGCAAAGAATGCACCACGGAATGGAAAAGTGTCGAGTGTACATGCTGGGCCAGACTAACGCAGTAGTTTCGGCCATTTAGGCCTCGTCATTGACCGTCCTCTTTTACAATGGAATCAATGATATCAAAGAACAAGAAAATGATGAAGAGCAGGGAGACTTTTTATGGCCGCCACACATTCCCTTAACATCATCTGTAGTGACGTCAAATACAGTAAAATTCCTATTTTAAGACCACCTTCTGCACTGTTCAAAAGTGTTCTTAAGACCACTTTTGAACAGTTCAAAAGGTCGTCTAGTGTTAAGAGACACTGGTTGTATAAATGACAAAGAAGGAATAGCTGAAACCTTCTCAATAAGCGTTTAAATGCAGATTTAGTCTTGATTTTAGGTGGTCTTAATAGCCGAATCTTACTGTATGTTCCATAAAAGGGTTATCTTTTGGAAACAGAGAATGCACCACAGAACTAGAAAGTATGAAGTGTACATGTTTTCTGGGCCAGATTAGCTAGTTTAGTCCAATTACATGTAGGCCTCATCAGTGACCCTCAGTTATTTTAAAGGACACGAAAATATCAACTACACTATGATTAAGGGCAGGGAACTTTTTACGACCGCCACACATTCGCTTAACATTAGCTGTACTTACTGGTGGTTCTTCTGTCGGGGTTTATTCTGTTATAGTTCGTTTTTGCATGTACGAGTATGTTTTGCTTCATTCTTGTCATCATGAAAACACGCCAATATAATTCTGACCCCCTTGAACTCCACTTTTATATAGTAAAACTGGGATTTACACGGATAAACCTTATATTTTTCTTATTTCTGCTCTAAAATATAGATTGTGGGGACTCGTTAGAACCGCCTCGATGGGGCGGTTCTATCGAGTACCCACAATCTATATTTTGAGCAGAAACAAGAAAAATATCACAATTTTTCCTCTTAAAATTTTCATTTTTTTCCGGCGATAAAGGTTACAATGTATTTGTATAGGTGTGTTTTCGTAATGCTTTGAACTTGGATAGCCGTTATGTGGAAAAGTAACTGTCCTTTTTGCTTTCCGCTTGTGATGTTTCCATACAGGTTTAGTGACTTCATTTTCGTGTTTCTATCCCTTTGGTGTCTCTAGTGGAAGATGTGGGGTAAATGATCGATTTCTGATCATTGTCTTCACGTCTGTTTTACAATGATATACATAGAGGATATTTCCATGTACTTTTTTTGAGCTGAATATCAAAAATATTTCATCGAGTGTGTTGAAAATATCAGAAATTTTACGAGTGCGAAGCACGAGTGAAAATTCTGATGTTTTCAACACACGAGATGAAATATTTTTGGTGTTTATCGAAAAAAAAATAAAATAAATAAATTTTCTTTTTATTTTATAATATTTTAGGACACTTACTGTAATTAATCAATCGGATCTTACGTCACAATTTTTGACTTGGCTATGACGTCGCAACTGTCAGTTTCAAATATAAACAGATCGTCATTTTAAAAACAGAATTTTAACAGTACAAAAAGTGCTTTTCAAGGTATTTTACAGAATTATTTTACAGATAACATATATGAATTTTGGCAAGAAAAGTAGTCCGGGCTGCTACTGTGAGATAACATGGTCATGTTATTTTTCACACTGTGAAATTATCATTTATATTTCACACTGTGAAAATATCACTTTTATTTGTTTCAGATATGCATTGATTTCACTGCTATGTATAAAATAAATTAGTTTACTGCTCTAGTTTGTGTGTAGAGGCGGTTCTCAAGCATTATGATTCCACTACCGTGCATTTTTTACACATCTCCAAAATGGCTACTTTTTCTGGTGCTGTCTTATTTATACTGCAAACATATGTTGTGGATGCTCGTTAGAACCGCCTCATTAATGTGGTTCTTACGAGTACCCACAACCTATGCATTGGAGCAGAAATAAGAAAAATAATCTATTCCCCCGTAAACTCCAGTCTTCTCTATTATATAAAGTGCGATTTACGGGGTGTTCATTTAACGGTCATGTATACATTGTAAGCATGTTTTGCGTATAACTAAGAGAACTATAGAGAACTATTACAAATTTTCTTTCAACAGAATAGAAACATGTTTTTTTTTGTGACATCATCACGAAAACATGCCTATATAATTTTGATTTCCAGACACTTCGGCCCCACAACCACCTCGGCCCCTAGACAGGTTGGCCCAAAACCAGGTCGGCCCTAGACACCTCGGCCCTAGTCACCTCGGCCCTAGACACCTCGGCCCCACTGTCACCTCGGCCCCTAGACATCTCGGCCCCAAAGACACCTCGGCCCCACTTTTGATATCTGTAAGGGAATGGGCATTTGTATCATGTTAAAATGGGCCCCGCCCATCGGGACTTCCTGAAACCGACAACCTGCGACATGAGTATTGGTAAACCGCTTGGAGGTTCTAAGCCTGGCCAGTAAAAGTGGTGCGAGTCGGACCGATCATAGTTATAAACCCTATTGGTTTTATTGGGCTGCATGGCTTGAGATGTCATTTCATCTCAATGTCGGGTAAAATCCCTACAAAACTGGAGGCAACGTCTCCAAAATGACCGATACAGTGTTGATTGGGGCGTTAAACGTCAAATCTAACAAACAAAACATCATGTTAACAAGCCTGTGTAATGAAGACCCCGCTAAACTCCAGTTTATATGGGGAAAACTGGGGCGCATAGGGGCATACATTATTTACATCACGAAGACACGCCTTTATAATTTGATCCCCTTGAACCCCACTTTTATATAGTAAATGGGGGTTTACAGGGGTAAACCTTATTTTTCTTATTTGAGCAGAAATAATAAAAAATATCACAATTTTTCCTCTTATAATGTTCATTTTTTCATCACTAATTTAAGTCAATAATTAATTGTTCTTGTATAACTTTTTGCTAAATAGTGTACTAACCTGAAATTCAATAATCCTTACCCCGCTGAACACGATTATCCTTATCTTTGCAAACAGCGTAGATCCTAATCAGATTGCTTCTGCCTTCTGAACCGGATCTGCACCGTTTTTCATGCAGTTTTTTTAACTGCATGCATACATTATATAAATTAGTTTACTTACGAGGATAGTTCTAGTTCAGCGAACCTGAACACTGATAATCACCTAATAAATAATAAATAAATAAATAGATAAATTGTTTGTTTGTATTGGAGTTTAACGGCCCAGTCAACACTATTTTAGTTCATTTTCGAGCCGGTCAGTTTACCTATCCACACTTATCCTGGGTAGGGCATACGTAAGCGGTTAACCAATACAGTGCACATGTGTTTCCCCAGAAAGTGACAACTGCCCTTCTTGAACCAGCATAAGGGAGACAATGACCGTAGAAAAGATTTCATAATCAATCTCCACGAACGAAAGTTGCCGACCCCGGTAGGTATCGAACCCGCGTCCTCCTGATCACCAGTCAGACGCGCATCCGACTTAGCTACCGAGGCCAAAACAAAAAATAAATAAAAATAAATAAATAAATAAATAAATAAATATATATATATATATATATATATATATATATATATATATATATATATATATATATATATATATATATATATATATATATATATATATATATATATATATATATATATAATGTTTTTTTGTGGTTGTTGTTGTTTTTTGTTGTTGTTGTTTTACGGCCCCACAGATTTCCATCCAATTAAAAAGGATAATTAGGTATCATGTTCTCATTGAATTTAATTTAAAAAGTGTTTTAGCGGTGTGGAATTATTTCGGATAATAAAAAAGCCTATAGATGAATAAAGAGCAGAAAAGTAGAAAAAAAAGAGCCTGCTCTTAAGCATGCGCAACGCAATTAGAACTTTACATTGAAATAAAAGAGGGGAATTTTCAAATGTATCTTCCATTCTTCTTAAATGGACATATCGATTAAATCAGCAAATAAAAGTAAAAAAAAAAAAAAAACCTCATCGGGCATCCAACCCGATCTCCTATTTAAGTGGAAGCCCCGTGAAAAGCAAAGTGGGGCCGAAGTGTCTAGGTATATGGGGCCGACGTGTCTAGGGGCCGAGGAGTCCAGGGGCCGACCCGTCTAGGGTTTCAATTTTATGTGGGGCCGAGGTGTTTTTCGGGCCGAGGTGTCTAGGGGCCGAATTGTCCAGGGGCCGAGGTGGTTTTGGGGCCGAAGTGTCCTGTTACCATAATTTTGACCCCCTTGAACTCCACTTTCATATAGTAAAACAGGGGTTTACAGGGGTAAACCTTATTTTTCTTATTTCTGTTCTAAAATATAGATTGTGGGTATCACATTTTTCATCTTAAAATTCTTGATTTTTTGATATTCATCTGAAACCAGTACCCACAATCTATATTTTGAACAGAAATAAGAAAAATATCACAATTTTTCATCTTAAAATTCTTGATTTTTCGACGGTAAAATTTACACTGTATTTGTATAGGCGTGTTTTCGTAATATTAAGGAATCTAATATCCCACACGGGTGTGTTATCGTAATATTGGGTTGTTTTGTACTAATTAAGAAAACCTTTATTCTCATTTAAAATGGAACTTCTACATTAACAACGAAAGAATGTGCACCTCCATTACGATAGCACACCCGTGCGACAAAGTACATTTTTTTCACATCTCCAAAATGGCTTTTTTTCTGATGAAAATCCATGATGTGTTTCATATTTATACTGCAAACATTGGTTATGGGTGCTCGTTAGAACCGCCTCATTGAGACGGTTCTAACGAGTACCCACAACCTATGACTTGGAGCAGAAATGAGGAAAATACTGTTTACCCCAGCAAACCCCAGTTTTCTCTATATAAAGTGGGGTGCAAAGCATCACGAAAACACGCCTGTATAATGTTCACCCCCATGATCCTCACAATTACATGTTTATAGTAAAACTGGGGTTTACAGTGGTACACCTTATTTTTCTTGTTTCTGCTCTGAAATATAGATTGTGGGTACTCGTTAGAACCGCCTGGAAGAGGCGGCTCTAACATGTGCCCTCAATCTATATTTTGAGCAGAAATAAGAAATATAAAACATTTTTTAATCTTGCGATTTTCGTTTTTTATTTTGGACGTAAACTTTACAGTATTTACGGAACACGGGAAGGGACATAATTTTTATTTTTAATATGTTGTGTGAACAAGATATTAAGTTGTGCGAACAAGATATTATCTTGTGCGCACAAGATAATATGTTGTGCGGACAAGATATTATCTTGTGCAGACAACATAATTCAAGTTATGTTGTGCGGACAACATATTATCTTGTGCGGACAATATAATATCTTGTTTGCACAACTTAATATCTTGTGCGGACAACATATTATCTTGTTCGCACAACATATTATCTTGTTTGCACAACATAGAGCTTGGGAAATTGTGCGAACAGGATAGTATCTTGTGCGGACAAGATATTATATTGTTCGCACAGCATATTATCTTGTGCGGACAAGATATTATCTTGTGCGAACAAGATATTAAGTTGTGCGAACAAGATAATATCTTGTGCGTACAAGATATTATCTTGTCCGCACAAGATCTATGTTGTGCAGACAAGATATTATCTTGTGCGGATAAGATAATATGTTGTTCGCACAACTTTATATCTTGTGAGCACAAGATAATATGTTGTGCGAACAAGATAATATCTTGTTGAAACGAGATAATATCTTGTCCGCATAAGATAATATCTTGTTCGCACAACATAATATCTTGTCCGCACAAGATAATATCTTGTCCGAACAAGATAATATCTTGTCCGCTCAAGATATTATATTGTTCGCACAACATAATAAAAATAAAAAATCATGTCCCTTCTCGGGTTCCGTAAGTATTTGTATAAGCGAGTTTTTGTAATGAGCATTCAAGAAAGAAAATTCATTACGAAAACACGCCGATTCAAATACATTGTAATCTTTACCTCCGAAAAAAATCGAAATTTTTAGATGAAAAATTGTGATATTTTTCTTATTTCTGCTAAAGATATATATTGTAGGCACTCGATAGAACCGCCGCATTGAGGTGGTTCTAACGACTACCCACACTCTATATTTTAGAGCAGAAATAAGAAAAATAAGGATCACCCTTGTAAACCCCAGTTTTACTATATAAAGTTGGGGTTCAATGGGGTCAAAATTATATAGGTGTGTTTTCATGATGTTTAATTTTATAGAAAACAATTCTCAAGGTATTCGAAATGACGACACAAAAGACAGTGTATCCATTCCCCGACGGACTCAATATACAATGCATATTGGGTCCGAGATTCCCTTAAAACTTCGTACAAAACTCTGAATTACGAATGTTTGGGCACTCTGACATTTTGGCTGCTCCAGTTTTGTAACCACCACTCAAATATATCTGCATACCTATTTCTATGTGCGTCTAAAGTATGAAGATATTCACAAAGTTTACAGTTCGCTTCCTGCGCCGGTAAACGTTTTGAAGTTCTAACATAGTTGTCTTTTCTTTTCAAATGCTCTATATATCGGTCCTTATCATTAGATAATTCTTTCAGATATTTCCCGAGTTCTTTAGGAGACTCGAAATCCCCAGCATCTATAACAGTTCCTGGTGGCAATACTTGAGAATAGTTGGATCCACCTCGAGCCACAACAATGATGTCTTTTTCAAACCAGTGGTACACCTTTTCAGTAACATAATCCGCGTAGAACGTGTTTTCGAAAGCTAAGTAAAATTTGTATTTTAGAGATAGGTTTTCAAAGCAAGATGTGTCACCTTTAGGACACGGCGCCTTATCTCCGCAAAATCCGTATATTTTAACATTTAGAACTTTTTGAAGTTCTTTAACATACGATTCTCGCTGACTTTTAGTCCTGCAGTGGCTAACAAACCAAACAGCTTCCCCCGTCTTTTCATTGAAAACCCGTTCATAATCTTTCTGTGAAATATCATGAGAAAGTTGTTTTTCCAAAACACGGTCATTAACAGACACATCGGAAAGTTGCTGTCTTTCAATTATATTTGCATATCTGTAGACAATATCTGAATCCAGACGGTACGTCATCGTCCAGTTAAAAAGGCCTGTCCAACGCTTTGCAACCTCGTTTCTATATCTTTGATGCGCTCCCGGAAAAGCATCTCTAACCCCGAGAACGAAAACCTGATTCCAGTCTCTTCTTGGTGGTGGGAATAGAGATAAAATTGCACTACTCTGAACCAAAACAGCATCGGCCTGAAAGGCTTCCGTGGGTTTAAAATCCTCAGCATACAGTAGGTACTTGAACTGACAATTCTGATATTCACAGAGTGAAAAATTAACCTTTGTAGAATGCCCCACCATGCTCTGTTTTTGCTTGTCATACCACAATATGGTTTTAATATTTTCATTGTCTCGAGATGTATCTCTGTTTGTTATGGGCTGCACTTCTCCGTTCACGGTGTCTGTAGCTTGATGCTTATTTTTCATAACCGATGTTACATAATCTACACTCTTCTTTGTCGACGTTGTGCTCGACTCTTCACCCATATCTGCGTTGATTTCATGCTTATTTGCATGCACACTTTCTGATTCATTTAGAGTTTCGTCACTAGATTCCGAGATATATTCATCTTCTCTCTTTGTCTCACGTAATCGTTCATACAAAATGTGTTTATTCCTTATTGAACTAGAGTAAGATTGTTGTTCGTCCATATACATCGCATTCTGTTGAAGGTCAGGCAGGTGTGAATCATACAGATCTTGGATTCTAGAATCTTTAAACATGATATATGTTCCACAGAGTGCAATCAGTAAAAGTAACAGCGTCACTAGACTATGTTTTCGTTTCATTTTCAATGTTCAACTGAAAGCATTTAAAAACAAAACATGTTAAAAACTATGCATAAACAAGATTGTAAAACCCATTTCCGTAAACATAGTATTTCACAATTTCTCTATTATTACAAAATATACAAGTATTTATCATATGACGTCGTGTCTGAGAGTGTAAAAACGTCATGTAATGTATTCGATAATCCACTAGTGGATTAAATATGCAAATTAGTTAGATACGCACCGTAACGTTACACGTATGACGTCTTTAACGACGTCGCGTTTACTAATGGCGGAATATTGACCTTTTCGTTAAACAATCGTGAATAAAATGCGTTTTAAATGTCATATGATAAATAGAATCTTGCATTCGTGCTCATGTAGTACTGAATTCATTAAACCCGTTGAAGAAAAGGGATAAAATGCTCGGTCAAGCCTCGCATTTTATCCCTTTTCCTCAACTCGTTTAATAAATTCAATAATACATGAGCACTCGTGTAAGATCCTCTATATAGCGTATGCTGGTATTTAAAATAGGTAGGTAGGTAGGTACATGTAGGTAGATACTTTACTTACTGTGGGTAACCCAACTGGTAATATCATGTGTACTTGGGTCCTCAAAAACAAGTTATAAAATGGTTCATATACATGTATACCAATACGTAGAAATAAATGTAGAATGACTTCTATCATATGACGTCGCGTTTGAGAAGGTAATAACGCCATTTATTATACCTCATTAATACTCATGAGCTATTCTAGACTTCTGATTGGTCGAGAACATGCCACGCGCAGGGCCATTAATTATCATATTCCCCTGCAATATTCCCCATTAACGTCACTGCAAAAATTTACAATGTGCATTCGCTGAAAGATTATCTAGAAGGTACGTGCAGGGCAATATTATATCATATTACCCTGCAATATTCCCCTCTGACGTCACTGTTCAAAAAGACCAAGGGCATTCACTGAAAGAATCACTAGAAGCAGAATATGTTATAAAAAATCATGTTTTTGCTCTTTTGTAAGGGGGATATGACGATTTGTTTACCCGCTCGCTCAGGTAGACAATATAAGAATCATATATTGGTGTGAGGGGTGGATGGAAAAATCCGTCCCGAGGGTCACTGTCCGGCATCACGAGGCTTGCCGAGTGATGTCGGACAGTGATCCCGAGGGACGGATTTTTCTATCCACCCCTCACACCCATATAGGATTCTTTTTCTTGCATACCTTCCATTTCTATTGCGAATTTTTAATGCTGCTGGCACTTCGGTTACCGACGTCCGCCATTTTGTGATGACACAACAGGAATGTTTAGTGACGTCATGTATGACGACGCCGCGCATGAGGTTGTAATCAACCAGTGCATTTATCAAACACGCGATTATATTCGATTTGGGGTCGGAACACCAGGGTCAGAACATAAATTTCTATCCCAGGGTAAAGTCACGGATTTCCTTGTCTGGTGTGCAAGAAATAGAGGATATTTGATTTTTTCAGTGTAAGATCGAATTTTATTTCACCGAATGAACACCAAAACCAGTATTTTCACGAGTGGCGTAGCCACGAGTGAAAAATACCAGTTTAGGTGTTCATTAGTGAAATAAAATTTGATCTTACACTGAAAAAATCAAACTTTCTGTTTCTTACATGTACATGCTTCAAAACGGCAATATTTAGCTTCACTAATCGCGTCACTCACACTCAGAGAAAACTAACTTTGTTTCTGGTCATTTCGCAGCAATTTAGTGGTGTCCATCGTATTTACTGAGTATAATATTGGGTGTAAACTAAAAGTTTGCACCTGAGAAATGGCTTGGGATGGCATTTTTATGAATGGTTACTGAAATAATTGTGATATTAGTTTGCCAAAGAAGGCGCGGACAGATCTAACGTCGCGCAAAAAAATACGTGACGTCAGCGTCGAAATGACGTCATTAACGTCCACGTGACGTGTGAACGGGCATAGCGTCAAACCTTGTACAGTTCATTAATTTTCAATCAGCTGACGATGGAAAACTGACCACAGAATTAGATTTGGAGAAAAAAAAAGTAGTCCCAAACAGTGAAAAATAAAATTGATATCAGTCACTGTTTGAAACCGTGACAATATCATTTTCTATTTCACTGAGAAATCTCTATATTTCATTGAAAAGCATGTAAGAAGACGTTTTCTTACATGCTTTCCAATGAAATATAGAGATTTCTCAGTGAAATGGAAAACGATATTGTCATTTTTTCAAACAGTGACTGATATCAATTTTATTTTTCACTGTTTTGGCCTACTTTTTTCTCGAAATCTGATACTGTGGTCAGTTATTCCATTGTCAGATGATTGAAAATTAATGAACTGTATTGGAATTGACGCTAAGCACGTTCACACGTCACGAGGACGTTAGTGACGTCATTTTCGACAGTGACGTCACGTATTTTGTCGTGTGACGTTAGATCTGTCCACACCTTCCTTGGAAAACTAATCTCCCAATTATTTCAGAAACCATTCATAGAAATGCCATCCCAGGCTATTTCTCAGGTGCAAACCAATATCATACCCAGTAAATACGTTGGACACCAATAAATTGACGCGAAACGACCAGGAACGAAGTTAGTTTTCTCTGAGGGTGAGTGAAGCGATTAGTGAATATAAATATTGCCGTTTTGAAGCATGTAAGAAAAATAAAATTTGATTTTTTTAGTGTAAGATCACATTTTATTTCACTCATGAACACCAAAACTGGTATTTTCATTCGTGGCTAGGCCACTCGTGAAAATACTGCATTTGGTGTTCATTCGGAGGAATAAAATTCGAACTTACACTGAAAAAATCCAATATATTTTGTATATTCCCCTCACACAAGGACAAAAAAATGAATATATGACGTCGTTGATATGCAAAGTCGTCGTGAAATCACACGTACAATTCCACTTTGACGGGATTAAGTAACGTCCTGACGACGTCCATGTCAACCATGCATTTCTGAGTAAAAAATGGTCCAATTAGTTAGATACGCCACGTAACGTTACACTCACGATGTCCTTAACGACGTCGAGGTTTACATATGGTGGAAAATTGACATTTTTTATGCATGGATCGTGAATAAGAGTGAGTGAGTGTTTAAGTTTTACGTCCCACCAACAGCTAAGGTCATACGGAGACGGGACCTCGGTTTAACGACTCTTCCGAAAGTCTGGAGAAGCCCGGGATCGATCCTGCGATCCCTGGTTTACAAGGCGAATAGCGTAACCACTACACCACGGAGGCTTCTGGGTCGTGAATAAAATGCATTTTAAATGTCATATGATAAATACAATCTTGCATTTTTGATCATTTATTAGTAAATTCATATCAAACTCGTTGAGGAAAAGGCATAGATTTCTCGGCTCAGTCTCGCCTTTTATCCCATTTTCTCACCTCGTTTAATACATGCAGTAATACATGAACATATATCTAAGATCCTCTTTAAAATATACATGCGTGGAAATACAGACAAACCTCGACAACTCGCACATAGCTAGCTCGTTTACCATGACATTACGTTGCCATCTCCGTGCCTTTTCATATCTCCAAAATGGCTAATTTTCTGATGAAAATCTGTGATACTTGTCTTATTTTTACTGTTAACATAGATTGTGGATGCTCGTTAGAATCGCCTCGTCTAGCCGGTTCTAACGAGTACCCACAATCTATATTTTGGAGCAGAAATAAGAATCATAGTGTATACCCCCGTAAACCCCAGTTTTCTCTATATAAAGTGGGGTTTAGAGGGGGTGTTCATTTCACGGACTTATTCACGTGATTTCGTTCAGAAGTTCCTAGGGGTTTGGGTTTGGGTTTAACGGCCCTTTCAAGATTATTTTACCCATATCGAGCCGATCGTTAATCAGAGGTGGGCGAAAACCGGAGTACCCGGAGAAAAACCACCTGGCCTTCCGTTGCAGCGGCGAGAGACCTAATGATCAAGAGTAAGCGCTCTTAACCACTAGGCCACGGAGGCCCGTTGAAGTTCCTAGGGAATACTTCCCATCATCATGATAACAAGTCCGTGAAACGAAGACCCCTCTAAACCCCACTTTATATAGAGAAAAATGTGGTTTACGGGGGTATACATTATCTGCCTTATTTTTGCCCAAAACAAAAATCGTGGGTACTCGTTAGAAGTGCCTCATTGAGGTGGTTTTAACGAGCACCACAATCTTTGTTGAAAGCAGAAATAAAGAAGATGTTGCAATTTTACCTAATTTTTGTAATTTCTGACACCAAATGTACGCCATTTTTTACATGGACATGTTTTCCAGGTTAACATGTTTTTACGTCAATTTATACAGAGTGTTCAAACCAGCCCCGATAGCACAGTTGGTAGAGTGTCCACTCCGGGGAACGGGAGGTCACGGGTTCGATCCCGGGCCGCGACATACCAAAGTCGTTAAAAATGGTACTAGCTGCTCCTCGCTTGGCACTCAGATTTACAGGGTAGAGCTAGGACTGGTCGACCCAGTGTCAGAATAATGTGACTGGGTGTGGTATCATGTAATGTGTCTGGGACATGATACTTCAGTGAGGCAGCACTGTAAAAGTGAGCATTGAACTCCCTGTCGCAACCAGACACCGTCGTGATATGACTGAAAACTTGTTGAAAGCGACGTTAAATCCGAATTCACACACACACATAGTGTTCATTAAATATTGAATTTGTTAAAAGAGTTGAGGAAAGAGATAAAGTGCGAGGTTTTGCAGAGAGAGAGAGAGAGAGAGAGAGAGAGAGAGAGAGAGAGAGAGAGAGAGAGAGAGAGAGAGAGAAAGACAGCGAGAGAGAGAGAGAGAGAGAGAGAGAGAGAGAGAGAGAGAGAGAGAGAGAGAGGGAGAGGGGAGAGAGAGAGAGGAGAGAGAGAAATTTACAATTCTAGTGGTTCTGTCGCTCGCTTTATATACACCTAAAGGGTAGTGGGTTCAGTCCTAGTTCGGGGCACTTGACTGAATATTTCTTTTCAATTTTTTCTCCTACTACATGCAATTACGATTTGGATCTATAACCCTTATCTTGCTGAATATTCATTTAAGCCACACCCATTTCTGTCTATCAACCAATCAAATTACTTGATGTATGTTATTGCTACAAATTCATAAACTGAATGCCAAACAGTGTAGATCCTGATCAGATGGCTTCTTCAGAAGCCATCTGATCTGGATCTACACTGTTTGCAAAGATAGGGGTTGTCGTGAACAGCAAGATAAGGGTTAATCTCCACAGGGGATGAGTTTCCTTGCACGGACCACCTCAAGTTAATGTCCCGATTTGAAGGAAGGTGCACTATGTGACATTCATCTCTGCAAATGAAGCCAGTGGAGCATGTTCGGACACCACAATTTTATTACAACTGCTGGGACTAGAACTTGGGAGCTCTAGCATCATGGTCAAGTGCACTAAGCTACATGTACCACACTCCATACTGAGCTACAAACTTAAACTCGTTTTGTACTGTAAACCAGAAAATGTGTAATTGGCAAGCAGTGCAGGTCCAGATCAGATGCCGCTGAATGCAGTGTCTGATTAGGGCCTACACTGTTTGCAATTTTGCAAAAAGTTCAGCCATTTTCCAAATAAATGTTTGATGAAAACACTGCTGTCAGTATCCTAGTGATTGACATGTATGTCATCTTAGTGTAAGATATGAATGATTCTTGCCAGCAATATATCCAACACATTTCAGCTACCATCTCCTAGGAATTTATTATTGGTATAATTTTCTTATATGATTGGCAAACACACCAGCATTTACATGAAAATAATAGATAATATTTCAAGGGAGACAAATGCAGTAAAACTTCGATGGCTCGAACCCCGATGGCTCGTTTACCATGGATGAGTCGAACCCGTTCTTGAGTCCGCAGGGTGTCCTCCAAATGCGATTTAGGGGTAATTTAGGAAGATTTTCTTCATTTATTTTGCAAATGTATGCTGTGTGTACTCATTAGAATCGCCTCGATGGAGGCGATTCTAATGAGTACACACAACGTACATTTATAATACAGAACACCGGAAAGATATCCAATTATCTCCATTATGCCTCCTGCTATGGCACTAATAGTATCCCTCTGTGGCTCGAACTACCGCTGTCTCGAACAAATTTTCATGGTCCCAAAGTGGTTCGAGCCATCGAAGTTCTACTGTATGTGTTTTTAACTGGTCTCCATACCTTTTTAGGGACTACATTATACACACAAATATGGCTGATAATTTGGAAAATTTTATGGATAGTAGCAATTTTAAATTCAGGTTTTTCTTGTATGCTTGACTTTTAGGAAATTATATTCTCATACATTGTCCTTGGATACATGGGTCTTATTTTGATCCTTTTATTTTCAGACTTGACATTCAAAGCTAGCCGTTTGGGCGCTAATAGAAAAACAGTACATGAGGTGAGCTATTTTTTTTTTTGCTAAATTCACCTATAGTCACTTTAATACATTAAAATTCTTGTCGCTAAATAATACAACTACTGGGATTCAAGCCTTTCATAGAAATTTGTTTTTTGGACAAAATTGTTTTTCCAAATGATGACACGTGCCCCACCCATTTCTGGTCAATATAAACCCTTAAGCAGCTTTTAAACATTGATTGATTGATTGATTTGAGGTTTAACGTACCCGTCAACACTGTATAGGTCATTTTGGAGACCTTGCTTCCAATTTTGTGAGACTTTTACCCGGCATTGAGATGAAATGACTACTCAAGCCCTGTCGCCAACTGAAACCAATATGGTTTATAAGCATGGACGGTCCGACTCGCACCGCTTTGCCTGGGCAAGCTTAGATTCTCTAAGAGGTTTACCAGTACTGGTGTGCGGTCGGTTTCAGATCTCCATGGAAGCATCATGCGGCCCATCTTTTTCTTCAAGCCCCAATAGGCGGGGGCGGAGAAAACAATCATGGCACAATCATGGCACCTTTTCTTTGAAGAGTAGAAATTTAGAAAATAGGGATTTCTTACTAGTTGTCTTTTCATGTGAGTTCTCGCTTCCATAAAAAAAATAAACTCCGGCGAGTTACTTAGTCAACATAACGAAAACACGCCTATATAATTTTGACCCCCTTGAACCCCACTTTTATCTAGTAAAACTGGGGTTTCCGGGGGTATACCTTATTTTTCTTATTTCTGCTCTAAAATAAAGATTGTGGATACTCGTTAGAACCGCCTCAATGAGGCGGTTCTAACGAGTGCCAACAATCTATATTTTGAGCAGAAACAAGAGAAATATCACAATTTTTCATCATAAAATTTTCATTTTTTCGGCGATAAAGGTGGCAATGAATTTGTATAGGCGTGTTTGCGTAATGACATGATTGTTAATTTTGGATTTTGATCGAAATAGTTCAAAAGAGCTTCGATAGAAAAATAAAAACAACCATTATGAAAACACGCCTATACAAATACATTGTAAATTTAATCGCTGTAAAAGCGAAAAGTTTAAGATAAAAATCGTGATATTTTTCTTATTTCTGCCCCCAAATATAGATTGTGGGTACACGTTAGAACCGCCTCGATGTTTGGTTAACTCAAGTGTTCATCAAACAGACATTTTCATTGCGATAACACACCCACCTCTCCAAAAATAACTGGTTTTCCGATGAAAATTTGTGATATTGTTCTTATTTATACTCCAAACATAGGTTGTGGGTGCTCGTTAGAACCGCCTCATTGAGGCGGTTCTAACGAGTACCCACAACCAATGTCTGTGGACAGAAGTAAGCAAAATAATGTATACAGCTGTAAATCCCACTTTTTTCTATATAAACTTGGGTTTTGAAGAGTGTTCACTCCAGGGACTTGTTTCCATGATGTAACGTGAGGCAAAAATCCGGTACCAACGAATACATATTTCCAAAGAAAAGTATGAAAAATGTTTTGCCTCGTTTATCCTAATTTTACAAATACTTTTGATGATACACCTAACAATACGCACGTTACATGACAGGGTAGCTATCGAGTAAACTGTGGTTAAAAGGGTGCGCCTTATTTTTCTTATAGTGGTATAGTAGTCGCAGATAAGATTGACTAGGCGGAGCTATCGTTTGTACCTGCCTTAGGAATATTCCATCAACAAAAAGGTAAACCAAGTCACCGGGTTTTGTGAACTCAACTGTAACACAACTATAGCTGTGGCGTATATGACCATTTCGTCCGCTTGTAGAAAGCGTGCGAAAGGCACTCTATCGAATCTTCTGTTGGACTCGGCGAATTTGACATATATTGACAACACCTGAATAGCTCCGCCTAGTCAATCTTATCTGCGACTACTATATATACATTAAAACGATGGTTCTTTTAAGAACAGCCTGAATGAATTACATATGTATAATATAAAAAGTTAGAAAAAAAGAAGAAAAACAAAGGACATCAAATAAATGAGTCTTGGATCCAAAAGACACTTTATGTACATACAACGGGGATTTACAGTGTAGACCTTACGTTTCGTGTTTCTGCTTCTGGTACTCTTCTATTGAGCATCCACAACCTATGTTTGGAGTGAGAAACATGAGAAAAATAACCCTTTTGCAGATATGAAAGATTGTTTGTTTGTTTGATTTGAGGTTTAACGTCCCCGTCAACACTGTAAAGGTCATTTTGGAGACGTTGCTTCCAATTTTGTGGGACTTTTACCCGACATTGAGATGAAATGACATCTCAAGCCCTGTCGCCCAATGAAACCAATAGGGTTTATTAGCATCACGAAAACACGCCTTTATAAAATTGAACACCCCCCCCCCCCCACCCCGAATACCCCACTTTATTTAGTAAAACTGGGGGTTAGAGGTGTATAAATTATTTTCACTATTTCTACTTAAAAACATCATAGTAGAGTGTGGGTACTCGTTGGAACCTCCTTGCCGCGGCGAATCTAAGGAGAAACCACAAATTACGTTTTGTGCAAAAATATGAAAAGTATCAGAATATTTTTTCTGTTTTATTTTTTATTCTTTTTCTTTTCATAGTTTGGACATGTTTTTTTTTCCTAATTTATTTGAATTTTCGTAATGAGATTAAATTACCTTTCCCGTATTGTATCCTGCACGTCCAGTTACAACAATTAATACATGAGTAATATTGTATTGCCTTTCTAAAACAAGAGTCAACTGAAAACTAATTATAATAATTATTGTGCTCGTAGCAAAATACATTTATTGATTTTGAAATTGATCAATGAGCCCAGCCAAGCGAATTTGTGTCTTCGAACATTCCGTCTTGACAAATTTTAACTGCGCATGCCCAGCCATTCAGAGGGGCCAGGGATATGGCTTTCTGTCTGAAGGTTCCTCTTGATTCACTGCTTGTATGAGCGAGCAGCGAAGGTTCTGGCGAGACTGCGCGGATGCGCAGGCTCGGCTGAACCTTCGCTGCTCGCACAGGCGATAAGTACCGAAATCGCTCGACGGGGCCCAAGTAAT